>CM042435.1:1459303-1556803 GCA_023631565.1 Gymnocephalus cernua
AACCGTGACCTACAATCCCGCTGATATCAGAGTGACGTCACTGACCTACGACCCAGGTGATGTCAGAGTGACGTCACTGACCTACGACCCCGGTGATGTCAGAGTGATGTCACTGACCTACAACCCCGCTGATGTCAGAGTGACGTCACTGACCTACGACCCAGGTGATATCAGAGTGACGTCACTGACCTACGACCCCGGTGATGTCAGAGTGATGTCACTGACCTACGACCCCGGTGATGTCAGAGTGATGTCACTGACCTACGACCTCGGTGATGTCAGAGTGATGTCACTGACCTACGACCCCGGTGATGTCAGAGTGATGTCACTGACCTACGACCCCGGTGATGTCAGAGTGATGTCACTGACATACGACCCCGGTGATGTCAGAGTGATGTCACTGACCTACGACCCCGGTGATGTCAGAGTGATGTCACTGACATACGATCCCGGTGATGTCAGAGTGATGTCACTGACCTACGACCCCGGTGATGTCAGAGTGATGTCACTGATCTACGACCCCGGTGATGTCAGAGTGATGTCACTGACCTACGACCCTGGTGTTGTAGTAGTCCGGCAGCATGCGCTCACACAGCGCCACCAGCAGCCAGAAGGCCTCCTCCTCCGGACAGTAGAGTAGCAGCACCGAGGTCACGATGTTCATCGCCTGCACACACAGTACACACTTCATAGTAGTACTAGTATATTATATACTATATGTAGTATATCATGTAGGTCACGATGTTCATCGCCTGCACACACAGTACACACTTCATAGTACTACTACTACATTATATACTGTAGGTAGTATATCATGTGGGTGACGATGTTCATCGCCTGCACACACAGTACACACTTCATAGTACTACTACTACATTATATACTGTAGGTAGTATATCATGTAGGTCACGATGTTCATCGCCTGCACACACAAAACACACTTCAGATTAGTACTAGTATATTATATAGAATAGGTAGTATATCATGTGAAGTATTAGTACCTGGCAGTATATAATATGTAATATATATAATGTGTAGTATTAGTACCTAGCAGTATCCGATGCCGGGGTTGTATTATATGTAGTATATAATGTGTAGTATCAGTACCTGGCAGTATCCGATGCCGGGGTTGTATTATATGTAGTATATAATGTGTAGTATTAGTACCTGGCAGTATCCGATGCCGGGGTTGCGGTGGGCGTAGGCGGTGAGCACGCGGCGCAGCGCGGCGATGCCCGTGTCGTTCTGGAAGGCGCGGTGCTCGGGCATCGAGCGGTGCAGGTCGCGTTCAATCTCCTCCGTCGCCAGCGAGCACAGACCCATGGCCGTCTCCACCAGGTCGCCATAGTAACCAGGGTGGGTCGCCATCTCGTTCTGCGCGCCTGAACGCAGAGATCAACGCAGGAAGTCAGGTTAACACGTTAAACATCAGCGAGGGGGAAACACGTTCTACGTGACCGCTGAAACATTCAGATATTAAAAGGCAAAAAAAACTTAGTGTTAAAAACCCTGTTTGCACCCAGTCTCACAGCTTTCCTCTCACATGAATGAATGAGTGAATAAACTAACTGACCAGAGCGACACGTCTGAACTGTAAATGTAAATAATCACTACTTTTAGCGTGTATAGAGCCAGACTCCATGTAAATAATCAGGACTTTTAGCGTGTATAGAGCCAGACTCCATGTAAATAATCAGGACTTTTAGCGTGTATAGAGCCAGACTCCATGTAAATAATCAGGACTTTTAGCGTGTATAGATCCAGCATATCTCCACATGTAAATGGGTGAATTAAGGGTTTTCAACCAGACCAGAGTGGTGATTGTTGGAACAGTGAAAAGATGAACCAAGACGGCTTTTGGTAGTTTTATTTAGTTTCTGTCCACTTTGCATGAAGTGTGTTTAACGATGATAAAAGTAGTGATTATTTACATGGAGTCTGGTGGAGATTTGGTGATGTGTTTTAATGAATGAGTGACTGACCAGAGAAGAGCAGCCACAGTTCTCCTCTCAGGCATTCAGGAATCCCGTTCAGAACGAGTTCTCTGGTTCTGGAGGTCCGGTACATGCAGACACCGCGACCAAACTCTGAGAAATGGATGTTCCACGCCTCCTCCTTCATCTTCTCCTTCATCTGTAGGGAGGGGGGGACATTTAGCTGCAGCATCATCTACCCACATATTTTTAAAGTGGCCTTTCCGTTTAATGACACTCCCACCGCCGCCCAACCTGCCAACGTGCTCTTAGTGTCTAAATGCGTTGGGACTTGAACTCACGGCTTTGGGGCCCAGGTCCTCGGGAGCGTCCTGCTGGTAGAGCTGCAGCAGACCCTGGCTGGCTGTGGGCAGGCCGGGGTGGAAGTGGCGCCCCCTGTGGGCGGAGTCAGAGCCTGCAGACGAGGACGAGGGAACGCTGGAGGACGCCTGAGGACACACATCACAACGATGAAACTCAAAGTACAGCAGTGTGAGGATTCTACTTCCTGTCTGCTAACATCTGAACTAACTGGACTCAGCTATTAAGGCCCTGATCTACATACACTACGTTATGTATGTATGTATGTGTATATATATATATATATATATATATATATATATATGTACAGGGCATGAAATTAACACCCGCCCACCCGCCAAATGCGGGTGAATTTTGCAATTGGCGGGTAACACTGTCAATCTACCTGCCACGTTGGCAGGTAGCCAATGAGAATTGAGTGATTCAGAGGCGCAACTATTGGTAAGCAGGGTACGCGTTTGCTTACGGGCCCAGACCAATCAGGGGCCAGCATCACTGGAAGACATTGATTGACAGCCGGGGCCCCCTATCGCATTTGCATTACTCGCGACAATCCCAGCAGTCCCACGTGCAGCCGGCGACCAAGCGGTAGTGAGAACGGGTCAAATTAATTTCCTTGTTTCTGATAACGAAGACAAGACGTGTGTGACTCGAACATTTCACATTTACCAACAAAACGTACAGCGACAGACCGTGCAGAACATTTCAGACTGTCCTGCCAACCGGTAGACATTTTAACATCAATGTACGCTGTAGCGATGTTTCACTCTGAAAGCTGCTGCCGGTTCAATCCTGTCCTGGTCTGTTGCTCCATTTCCCCCGCGACGCGCGCGCGCACACACACACACACACACACACACACACACGGACACAATCACACGGTGAATGCAGGAAGAAACGGAGATGAGACGTACATAATTACCTAAATTGAGGACAGCTACGCTCATTATTGTAAGTGCAATAAGTTAAAGTCCAATAAGTAGCTTCTCAAACCATATGAATGTGTGTCCCAGACCAGGATAGGAAATTAACTAACGATGTAAAGATCAACAAGCCACTGACACATAGGCCTACTCTATGTTCACATTTGATTAATTCAATAAATGATTATGTTTTGCCTTAATACACAGGCTACGATGAATAGGACAGGATCAGAGAGACACAGTAATTCCTGTTTTTCACCTTTATGAGGCAAAAAAAAAATCTGGCTGGTAAAAAGTCACTACAGTGGCTGGTGGTCAAACAACTTAATTTCATGCCCTGTATATGTATGTCGATTTCCTGCCCTGTGACGACTGTGACGTCATTTCAACTGTTCTTTACTCGTACCCACAAACTTGAATTTGTGTTCATAGTGAAGAATTCGTAGTCGTAGAAATCAGAGTTGTACTCATGAATGTTTACAGTCATAGCTTGTAGAGTCACACTCACATAAAAATACAAATGTAATTTTATTGACTCGCGTGTATGAAAACGTAATTGTGCATGCCTGAGTTAATTTACAGACAAATGTTTAAAATACGAATACGAATTCTTAAAGTTGTGCATACATCTTTTTGAAAGCTTTCTTACACCATAGATACAGTGTTCGGCGGGAAGCCCCGTACGTTCCAATGAGAGTGCTCAAAAGCGCATAAAGCAAACATGGAGCTCGGATCTTCCGCATTCTTGGCCCATGACGTCACAATGGACATGCGCACTAGCTACAATTTGTTTGCGTTGTCTTAGCAAACGGTAGCAACATGCTCGTTCATGAACTTCTCTCTTGTGTCTCTTACAAGTGGCCCTTCCTGGGGGGTTAGGGTGGCTCTGACACACCGCGCCGACAGACAGGAACTAGTGTCTTCTTTGTCTTAGCACATGAGCACATGACATCATGAACATATGAACACATGAACACAAGACCACATGAACATATGAACATATGACCACATGACCAGATGAACACATGACCACATGACCATATGAACACAAGACCACATGAACATATGAAGACACGAACACATGACCACACAGCAGAGACTAAAACAGTGGCAAAGCAACACAGTGCACGCCGTTTAGAGACTGAACGAGCGCCTGTGTTCTCTGGTTCGGTGGGCGTGTCCCAGGTGACAGCCAATCAGCAGAGACGTGTCACAGAGCGCTCACAGCAGGGTGTTCAACGCCTCCCATTTCACTTTAAATAAACACACTGCATATCAGAAGCTCACCGAGTGACCAATCAGAGCCAGCGGGCTGCTGTCGCCCCAGCAACTGTCGGGGGTTCGCTGCAGGAAGTCGGAGATGCGTTGGACCAGAAAGTCTCTGTCTCTGAGGTTAGCGAACAGGAAGTTCATCTTGTTCTTGGTGCTGATGGAGACGGGACACGGCAGGACGCTGCTGCTGTCCGCCTTCTCCACGATGGACACCTGGGAGTAGAGCATCATGGGTAACATAATAATAACATAGTAATAATACTACTAATAATAATAATAATAATAATATTAACCTCTCTGAGGGGGATGATCAGCTGACACAGGTCTTCCTCCCGGCTGTTGAAACAGACGTAGTTGTTGGAGATGAACAGCTGTCCGACTACGTGCATCTTAGCGAACGGCGTCCACAGCGTGCAGTCCGTGTGTCCGTCCAGACGCTCGTCCTGCGTCAGCCGGAACATCGTCCGGTACCGCTCGTTCTTCGCCCGCGCGTCCAGATCCCTGCAGACAAAGGTCAACGCACAGGAAACAGCTTAAAGGTCAGAGTGAGACCTCGTGATATATAAACAACAACATGCAGTCTAAATCTGTTTTATTTATTTTTTTTAACTTAAATAGACGTTCATGTTACCTTCATCTTAAGGTACAAATACAGTATGTTTTGCGATTCCAAACAAATTTATTTTCATGTTTTGGGCCCAAAATGACTGAAAAACTTCAAGAACAACTTTTTCTGTGGGGGTTCTCTACGCTTTTGTGGCTTTCTGACATATTATTTGCCTTTTTGTAGTTTATCCTTTCTTCCCTTTCCCCCTGCCGTAGATCGGCGGTATTACCTCTTGAGGGCGGAGACGTTCCTCAGCGTCTTGCAGGCTTTGGGCAGCGAGCGGTCGGCAGCGAACGCCTCGTTGTCCAGCAGCTGGCGCATGGCAATGTTGGCGAGCTGCTCCATCAGACGGAACGTATCGTTGATGTTGATGAACATGGAGAAGAAGTGTTCGCTGTGACGCGTGCTCACACGCACGCTCTCTGGGAAAACCAGCGTGGCGTTCTTCTCCAGACGGGTCACCTCGCTCCACTGCACCACCAGGGTTACTGTAACACACATATATAATATATACTATCAGATATACAAACACAAATAAAAAAAGAAAGTAAGAGTAAGTGAGAAGAGACGCTCCGACAGACAGACAGACAGACAGACAGACGGTAAGGTTTACCTTTTATTACACTACTTAGTTAAGTTTAGGAAGAAAAGATAGTGGTTTGGGTTCAAATTCAATTCAATTGCATTTATAGTATTAAATTCTAACAAGAGTCAGAGGCTGAAACCTTGAGTGGTGAGATAAAACTTCCTTTAGGCAGAAGCCTCGGACAGACCCGGGCTCTTTCTGGGCGGCATCTCTCTTCCCTGTTTTCCCTAAAGAACTGTATGTATGCATTCTACAGAACTGTATGCATTCTATAGAACTGTATGCATTCTATGGAACTGTATGCATTCTATGGAACTGTCTGCATTCCATAGAACTGTATGCATTCTATAGAACTGTATGCATTCTATAGAACTGTATGCATTCTATAGAACTGTATGCATTCTATGGAACTGTATGCATTCTATGGAACTGTATGCATTCTATGGAATTGTCTGCATTCTATAGAACTGTATGCATTCTATAGAACTGTATGCATTCTATTCTATAGAACTGTATGCATTTTATAGAACTGTATGCATTCTACAGAACTGTATGCATTCTACAGAACTGTATGCATTCTATGGAACTGTATGCATTCTATGGAATTGTCTGCATTCTATAGAACTGTATGCATTCTATAGAACTGTATGCATTCTATTCTATAGAACTGTATGCATTCTATTGAACTGTATGCGTTCTATAGAACTGTATGCACTTTACCTTATAGACCATTGACCACTTTATGGACTGCTGATGCCCTGAAACACTTGTCGCTTTCATTGTTTTTGAAGAACTTAACTTGACGTTCCACTTCCGAGATTGCTCCGTGTCCGCCGGAAAATCCGCCAGATTTCACTCTTTAAGCCGGATATCCGTTGCCTTGGGCTTTCTTTGTGTTGGCGTTCTAACCTCCGGCTGATTTGTGAGGACTCTGGTTAACTGCTCCTCAGATCTCTGCAGGGTAAATCCAGACAGCTAGCTAGACTATCTGTCCAATCTGAGTTTTCTGTTGCACGACTAAAACTACTTTTGAACGTACACATGTTCCACCAAAGCAAGTTCCTTCCTGAGACTATTTAGCAGAGGCACCATGGCTCCGTCCGGAACTTAGCGCCGCCCAAGACGATTGTGATTGGTTTAAAGAAATGCTAATAAACCAGAGCACGTTTTTCTCCCATCAAGGAATGCAGTGTGGACTAGTCAGATCCTCCTCCAACGCGCTTTTGGAGGAGGGTCTGGCAAAGCGAGACTACTGTTATAGTAACAATAAAGATAGTGGAACTATGACTAGAAATAATAGTTGTAGCAGTTTAGGGTGTAGCAGTGCGATGGGGGGAGAAGAGGGGCGTAGCGGGGCATTGCATGGCGTTGCGTTGCATGGCGTTGCATGGCGTTGCATGGCGTTGCGTTGCATGGCGTTGCATTGCGTTGCGTGGCATTGCGGGGTGTAGATGAATCTGACTACGAAGAGAAGCAGAGAAGAGAAGGGGTGCCGTGTCTGCAGGCAAACTTCTCTTGTGTGCAAGGGAGGGAAACACAACTGACTTCCTGTTTTAACATGTTTCTCCCTTTCTGCTGTTTTCAGCTACACTCAGAGACAAAATGGCTTCCATGTCAGAGGAGGATCTCCACTGTTCGGTCTGTCGTGAAGTCTTTAGAGATCCTGTTGTTCTGTCATGTAGTCACAGCTTCTGTAAAGACTGTCTGCAGAGCTGGTGGACAGAGAAACAGACACAGGAGTGTCCAGTTTGTAAGAAAAGATCTTCAAGACCAGAACCACCTCGTAACCTGGAGTTACAGAATCTGTGTGACAGTTTCTTACAGCAGAGAGATCAGAGAGCTTCAGAGGGTCTCTGCAGTCTGCACTCTGAGAAACTCAAACTCTTCTGTCTGGACCATCAGCAGCCAGTGTGTGTCGTCTGCCGAGATTCAGAAAAACACTCCGACCACAGATTCAGACCCATCCATGAAGCTGCACGACAACACAAGAAGAAACTCCAGGAAACTCTGGAGCCCTTAAAGGAGAAGATAAAGGTTTGTGAACAAGTTAAAGTGGAGTGTGATCAAACAGCAGAACACATGAAGGTCCAGGCCCGACGCACAGAGACACAGATTAAGGATCAGTTTAAGAAGCTTCACCAGTTTCTAGAAGAGGAAGAGGAGGCCAGGATGGCTGCACTGAGGGAGGAAGAGGAGCAGAAGAGTCAGAGGATGAAGGAGAAGATGGAGGCTCTGAGCAGAGAGATAGCAGCTCTTTCAGACACAGTCAGAGCCACAGAGGAGCAGCTGAGAGCTCAAGACGTCTTATTCTTGATCAACTACAAGGCTGCAGTGGAAAGAGTCCAGCAGCAACCCCTGCTGGAGGATCCACAGCTGCCCTCAGGAGCTCTGATAGACGAGGCCAAACACCTGGGCAACCTGAGCTTCAACATCTGGAACAAGATGAAGGACATGCTCTCCTACTATCCTCTGATTCTGGACCCAAACACTGCTAATCCAGAACTCATCCTGTCTGAAGATCTGACCACTGTGAGACGAGGAGGAGAGAAACAGCAGCTTCCTGATAATCCAGAGAGGTTTGATTATTTCTGCTCTGTCCTGGGCTCTGAGGGCTTTAACTCAGGGACTCACAGCTGGGATGTTGAGATTGGAGACAGTACATACTGGAAACTGGGTGTGTTAGCAGAATCTGCTCAGAGGAAGGGATTCATACAGTCTGGATTATGGACAATGTGGTTCTCTGAAGGTGAATACTCAGCTCTGTCTCCATCAGCTCCAGACACTGTTCTCCCGTTTGAGAAGCAGCTCCAGAGGATCCGAGTGACTCTGGACTGGAACAGAGGAAAGCTGTTGTTCTCTGACCCTGATACTAACACACACATACACACCTTCACACACACTTTCACTGAGAAGATGTTTCCATACATTTACACTGTTGGTAATCTGAAGATATCGCCACTGAAGGTCTGTGTGACAAAACAACAGGTCTGATAGAGTCTGTAGTTTTAGGTGATAATAATAGTAAACAACTATTCACTTCTTAAACGTTAATGTGTTCCATCTATTTGTGTAGAAATAATATCTGAACTGAATGATAAAATAAGTTCAAACTTTATATCAGCAGCAGTAAACAGTAACAGGAAACAGCAGAATAAGTGTCAACATACAGTAGTGTTTCCCATAGATAGGTATAACAACCCCAAATCAGAAAAAGTTGGGACAGTATGGAAAACAAATAAAAAAAGAAAGTAGTGATTTCTAAATGTACTTTGACTTGTATTTCATTGCAGACAATGTGAACACAAATATTTCATGTTTTGTCTGGTCAACTTAATTTCATTTGTAAATATACATCCTTTCCTGTCATTCAGACCTGCAACACAAAGCAGCATCCAAGAAAGGTCTAGTCCTTTAGGAGCAAAGATGGGCCGAGGATCGCCAGTTTGCCAACAAATACGTGAGAAAATTATTGAAATGTTTAAAAACAATGTACCTCAAAGAAAGATAGGAAGACATTTGCTTATTTCAGCTTCAACATTGCATAACATCATTAAAAGATTCAAGGAATGAGGAGGAATTTCAGTGCGTAAAGGACAAGGGCGCAAGCCTAAGCTGAACAACCGTGATCTCCGAGCCCTCAGGCGGCACTGCATCAAGAATCGTCATTCATCTATAAGCGATATCACCACATGGGCTCAGGACTACTTTGGCAAACCTTTGTCAAGTACCATAATACGTAGTTACAGCCACAAATGCCAGTTAAAACTGTACTGTGCCAAAAGGAAGCCCTATGTTAACAGTGTCCAGAAGCGCCGTCGACTTCTCTGGGCTTGGAGGCATCTGGGATGGACCATCACACAGTGGAAACGTGTACTGTGGTCAGATGAATCAGTATTTCAGGTATTTTTTGGGAGAAATGGACGCCGTGTGCTCCGGACCAAAGAAGAAAAGGATCATCCAGACTGTTACCAGCAACAAGTCCAAAAGCCAGGGTCTGTCATGGTATGGGGTTGTGTCAGTGCCCTTGGCAAAGGTAACTTGCACTTCTGTGATGGCACCATTAATGCTGAAAAGTACATAGAGATTTTGGAGCACAATATGCTGTCTTCAAGAAGACATCTTTTCCAGGGACGTCCATGCATATTTCAACAAGATAATGCAAAACCACATTCTGCACACATTACAAAGTCCTGACTGTGGAGGAAGAGGATACGGGTACTTGACTGGCCTGCCTGCAGTCCCGACCTGTCTCCAATAGAGAATGTGTGGCGCATTTTGAAGCGCAAAATGCAACAACGAAGACCCCGTACTGTTGCCCACCTTAAGACTTGTTTGCAGCAAGAATGGGACAAAATTACACCTCAAACACTTCATCACTTGGTGTCTTCAGTCCCTAAACGTCTTTTAAGTGTTGTGAAAAGAAATGGCAACATTACAAAGTGGTAAATGCTTTACTGTTCCAACTTTTTTTGTTGCAACAACCAAAATAGGAATTTTGTTTTTTTTGAAAAAAAACAAACAATAAAAATCACGAGGAACACATTAAATTATGTGCTGTTGTATTATCTGCAATGAAATACAAGTCAAAGTACATTTAGAAATCACTACTTTCTTTTTTTATTTGTGTTTTCCATACTGTCCCAACTTGTTCTGATTTGTTGTTGTATTTGGGCGCACCGCCCAGGTAGATAAAATCAAAATTACATTTTCTTCTTCCAATCAGCGATGTATTTTTTCCTCCAGCCCCTCCCCCCTCGTGAAGTCTTAAGGTGGGATAAACTGTACAAATAAACCCTAGAAACTCCCCCAACATCATTAGAGAGTCTGGTTGTTCCCCCTCTCCGCTAGGGCTGCACAATTATGAACCAGTGCAATATCGAAATTGCAATATTTGTTAAAAGGCAAAATATGTGTCAAACCATTCTGAATGAAGTATTGTGGTGCGGCAGAGACATCCTGGACTACAAATCCTATCCTACAGACTACAGGAAACATATTTGTTTGGTACAGATCCACGCCAAAAAAAAAGTCACACTATAATAATGTTTTTCATATTTTTCAATGAAAATGAGTGATACAAAAAATATCATTCCCTCCAATATTGTGACTGATATCACAATATCAGTCAAAATAATGACAATTAGGTATTTTCCTCAGATCGTGCAGCCCTAATCTCTGCTCCATATCTTTATAACGGAGTAACTGGAGCTAACCACTAACGGAGCCTTCAGTTCTCCGAGCCTCAATCCATTAACTGTATTTATGGACTCGAGCCCCAATAAAACCCAAGAGTTTATTAAATTGGCTGTAAAAGTTATGAACTACAACTCAGAGTTGTTTAAATAGATCTTAATGAGAGCAACAGGACATGTATAGAACAGAACAGCATGTTTAAGATCCCCAAAACACGGATTATAACACTTCAAAAACAACTTTAGATAGCCTTAGTCTTATAAAATGTAACCAGAGTTAGGACGAGACAGTGTTGAGATTTATTAAATTACCCGTTCATGTTATGCAATAGTTTATAACACCACATCCGGCGCCACCGACCACCCCGAGATACTCAAACTGATTACAGGAGACGGCTGAATAAATGCCAACAAAAGGTTTTAGAAAGATACAAGATATATGTGTATATATGTATGTATATGTGTGTGTGTGTGTGTATATATGGATGTTTATATATCACAGCTGTTATCAGGGACAACTGGGATATAAACATGAACTATACAAGTTACAAGATATATGTTGATGTATATACTGTATATATATGTATATATGGATGTTTATATATCACAGCTGCATCAGGGACAACTAGGATATAAACATGAATGGAGCAGAAACAAAATGTTTGTGAGTGACTATAGATTATGAACTCTGTTGGAAGCCACGTATATATTATATCAGAAGGAAATTATCTAAATATATTGCTGGTCTTACATATATATATATATATATATATATATATATATATATATATATATATATATATATATATATATATATATATATATATATATAAGGGATTTGTTGAGTAAGATATTAGGGGTGCACGATTCAGAAAATGTCACGATTCAATTCAATATCGACTTTCGATTCACAAATAATTCATAGTATGTAAATGTATTTACTTTTCCCATGTACGTATATATGTGTATATATACAATGTATATATATATATATATATATGCATATATGTGTCTCCGCTGTTCTTTCTGACCACGGTGGGAATCCTGGAGCAGGAGAAGTTAACCCTCTCCTTGATTTTACATTGGTTATGGAGAAGGAGAACCAGGAAATGAGTCGGGGGGAAACCATAGTCACTATGACAACCAGCCACGCTCACCTCAGGCATGAGGCAGTACTATCTACTATCTGCAATGTTAAATGGAGGTAACAGTGTTACAATATGTGACAGATTATTAGTTCCAAGTGTGAATGTTAGTGTGAAATTGAATATTACGTATATGCCAACGTCAATTCAATAAAAAAAACATTTGCACAAAGCAAGACAATTCACTTTTCCATGTTTTCCATGTTGATATATATATATATATATATATATATATATATCCCTTTGATTTATTTAGTATATTTTCTTTTCTTGTCCATATTACTCATGTGGATTTGTTATTTTATCATACTGTTTATGATGTGTGTGTATGTTGTGTGTGATGTCGTTAAGCTACTGGGACCTTGAATTTACCCTTGGGGATCAATAAAGTATATATCTGTCTGTCTGTCTGTCTGTCTATCTCTCTCTGTATCTATCTATATATCTATCTATCTATCTATAGACATACAATGAAAAAATATTAAAAATATGAATCGATTTTTGGAATTCTATGAATTGATTTTGAATCGGTAAAGCTTGAATCGCGATTCAATTACAAATTGATTTATTTGCACACCCCTATAAGAGATGTATATTACTTATGGTATTGTTCACTTGTATATCATACTGTGCAGAAATCTGGGGAAATGCATATAAAACAAATATATATCCTGTCATTAGAGAGTGATTATAATCACATATAAAACTTTCTAAATCAACTAATCTATTTTTTACAAGTTCCAGCATCTTAAAATCGTCCGGATCTTGTATATTTAAAATCTTTGTAAATACTTTGTTGGCCTTCCTGTCTGTATTTATCTTTTGACATCAATAAATGTGAGTGATGTGAAATAAAAATCAGTGTTGATCATTAAGATTCAGCAGAAAGGGAACTGAACTCATGTATCTACAACAGGTAGGCTAACCAGATAATCAGCCGTCTGACAGTCTGAACTCATGTATCTACAACAGGTAGGCTAACCAGATAATCTGCCGTCTGACAGTCTGAACTCATGTATCTACAACAGGTAGGCTAACCAGATAATCTGCCGTGTGACAGTCTGAACTCATGTATCTACAACAGGTAGGCTAACTAGATAATCTGCCACCTGACAGTCTGAACTCATGTATCTACAACAGGTAGGCTAACTAGATAATCTGCCGTCTGACAGTCCGAACTCATGTATCTACAACAGGTAGGCTAACCAGATAATCTGCCGTCTGACAGTCTGAACTCATGTATCTACAACAGGTAGGCTAACCAGATAATCTGCCGTCTGACAGTCCGAACTCATGTATCTACAACAGGTAGGCTAACCAGATAATCTGCCGTCTGACAGTCCGAACTCATGTATCTACAACAGGTAGGCTAACCAGATAATCTGCCGTCTGACAGTCCGAACTCATGTATCTACAACAGGTAGGCTAACCAGATAATCTGCCGTCTGACAGTCCGAACTCATGTATCTACAACAGGTAGGCTAACCAGATAACCTGCCGTTTGACAGTCCGAACTCATGTATCTACAACAGGTAGGCTAACCAGATAACCTGCCGTCTGACAGTCCGAACTCATGTATCTACAACAGGTAGGCTAACCAGATAATCTGCCGTCTGACAGTCCGAACTCATGTATCTACAACAGGTAGGCTAACCAGATAATCTGCCGTCTGACAGTCTGAACTCATGTATCTACAACAGGTAGGCTAATCAGATAATCTGCCGTCTGACAGTCTGAACTCATGTATCTACAACAGGTAGGCTAACCAGATAATCTGCCGTCTGACAGTCTGAACTCATGTATCTACAACAGGTAGGCTAACCAGATAATCTGCCGTCTGACAGTCTGAACTCATGTATCTACAACAGGTAGGCTAATCAGATAATCTGCCGTCTGACAGTCTGGCGAGGTCGGTGACTCGAGTCTGGTCGGTGTGTTCCATGCTGTCGTCAGTCGGAGGAGCCGTCGGCCTTCATTTGGGGCGATTTGACTTGTTGAATCGGAGGGCGGGCGGTCGGACTCAATGACCAATCTGATTGGTGGAGTTAGTGGATGAACAAGTGGCGCCTTGTACGGCAGCCTCGGCCTCAGCGTATGAATGTGTTAAAAATATGTTAAAGTGCTTTGAGTAGTTGTTAAGACTGGAAAAGCGCTATATAAATACAGTACATTTAAGATGAATCATCAGCTGTCTGTGAAAGCTCCGCCCTTTACATTACATCATCGGAGACAAACCAGCAAACAAGTCAGTTCCTGTTAAGTTGACAGTGAGAAGAGACGCTCCGACGGACAGACAGACAAAAAGTGAGACAGACAGGCAGACGGTAAGATTTACCTTTTATTACGAAGCTGTGACTTTAACTGAGGGAGGATAGTTACAGGACGGAGCTCTGAAGTACTAGAAATGAAAATACTGTAATCTGCTGCAGACTGAAAAACACTCAAAGACTCAAAGTGAAAGTAACTGAGGCAACTTTCTGCAGCAGGGGGGGGGCACACAGGAGACGTTTACCTTCAGCATTATATAGAACTGTATGCACTTTACCTTATGGACCGTTAATGCACTTAATGGACTGCTGATGCCCTGAAATACTTGTCGCTTTGATTGTTTTAAAGAACTGATTTTATTTCTTATCCTATTTATTCTATATTTAAACTGTATCTTTTTTTAATCATAGGCTAATGAATTACTGCCACTGCCATATTCCTGGTCCTGAGAGCGAATTTCATTCTCCGTGTGTCTAAAATGCTGAATGATAATAAATATAAATTGAACTGAATTGTCACTGCCAGTTTGGACACAGGGGACACTGATACAGATATAGAAATATGATTCATAATAATTATAGCAGTTGGAATGATGAACAATGGCAGTTATAGTAGTCTATATCCTTGACGTTCCACTTCCGGGATTGGTCCGTTGCCACCAGATGCCACTCTTTTAGCCGGATATCTGTTGCCTTGGGCTTCCTTTGTGTTGGCGTTCTAACCTCCGGCTGATTTGTGAGGACTCTGGTTAACTGCTCCTCAGATCTCTGCAGGGTAAATCCAGACAGCTAGCTAGACTATCTGTCCAATCTGAGTTTTCTGTTGCACGACTAAAACTACTTCTGAACGTACACATGTTCCACCAAAACAAGTTCCTTCCTGAGACTATTTAGCAGAGGCACCGTGGCTCCGTCCGGAGCTTAGCACCGCCCAAGACGATTCTGATTGGTTTAAAGAAATTCTCCCATCCAGGAATGCTGTGTGGACTAGTCAGACCCTCCTCCACCGCGCTTTGGAGGAGGGTCTGGCAAAGCGAGACTACTGTTATAGTAACAATAAAGATAGTGGAACTATGACTAGAAATAATAGTTGTAGCAGTTAAGGGTGTAGCGGGGCATTGCGTGGGATAGCGGGGTGTTGGGGCAGTGCTCGAGAGTGCGACCAATTTGGTCTAAATGGTATATGGTATATGGTAATGGTATAAAGGTAATGGTATAAAGGCCTCCGACCATAGACGGTATATAAAAGCCTCCGACCATAGACGGTATATAAAGGCCTCCGACCATAGACGGTATATAAAAGCCTCCGACCATAGACGGTATATAAAAGCCTCCGACCATAGACGGTATATAAAGCCTCCGACCATAGACGGTATATAAAGCCTCCGACCATAGACGGTATATAAAAGCCTCCGACCATAGACGGTATATAAAGCCTCCGACCATAGACGGTATATAAAAGCCTCCGACCATAGACGGTATATAAAAGCCTCCGACCATAGACGGTATATAAAAGCCTCCGACCATAGACGGTATATAAAGGCCTCCGACCATAGACGGTATATAAAGCCTCCGACCATAGACGGTATATAAAGCCTCCGACCATAGACGGTATATAAAAGCCTCCGACCATAGACGGTATATAAAGCCTCCGACCATAGACGGTATATAAAAGCCTCCGACCATAGACGGTATATAAAAGCCTCCGACCATAGACGGTATATAAAAGCCTCCGACCATAGACGGTATATAAAAGCCTCCGACCATAGACGGTATATAAAAGCCTCCGACCATAGACGGTATATAAAGGCCTCCGACCATAGACGGTATATAAAGCCTCCGACCATAGACGGTATATAAAGCCTCCGACCATAGACGGTACGTAAAAGCCTCCGACCATAGACGGTACGTAAAAGCCTCCGACCATAGACGGTACGTAAAAGCCTCCGACCATAGACGGTACGTAAAAGCCTCCGACCATAGACGGTACGTAAAAGCCTCCGACCATAGACGGTATATAAAAGCCTCCGACCATAGACGGTATATAAAGGCCTCCGACCATAGACGGTATATAAAGGCCTCCGACCATAGACGGTATATAAAGCCTCCGACCATAGACGGTATATAAAGCCTCCGACCATAGACGGTATATAAAGGCCTCCGACCATAGACGGTATATAAAAGCCTCCGACCATAGACTGTATATAAAAGCCTCCGACCATAGACGGTATATAAAGGCCTCCGACCATAGACGGTATATAAAGCCTCCGACCATAGATGGTATATAAAAGCCTCCGACCATAGACGGTATATAAAGGCCTCCGACCATAGACGGTATATAAAGGCCTCCGACCATAGACGGTATATAAAGGCCTCCGACCATAGACGGTATATAAAAGCCTCCGACCATAGACGGTATATAAAAGCCTCCGACCATAGACGGTATATAAAAGCCTCCGACCATAGACGGTATATAAAGGCCTCCGACCATAGACGGTATATAAAAGCCTCCGACCATAGACGGTATATAAAGGCCTCCGACCATAGACGGTATATAAAAGCCTCCGACCATAGACGGTATATAAAGGCCTCCGACCATAGACGGTATATAAAAGCCTCCGACCATAGACGGTATATAAAGGCCTCCGACCATAGACGGTATATAAAAGCCTCCGACCATAGACGGTATATAAAAGCCTCCGACCATAGACGGTATATAAAGCCTCCGACCATAGACGGTATATAAAGCCTCCGACCATAGACGGTATATAAAAGCCTCCGACCATAGACGGTATATAAAGCCTCCGACCATAGACGGTATATAAAAGCCTCCGACCATAGACGGTATATAAAGCCTCCGACCATAGACGGTATATAAAAGCCTCCGACCATAGACGGTATATAAAGGCCTCCGACCATAGACGGTATATAAAAGCCTCCGACCATAGACGGTATATAAAAGCCTCCGACCATAGACGGTATATAAAAGCCTCCGACCATAGACGGTATATAAAGCCTCCGACCATAGACGGTACATAAAGGCCTCCGACCATAGACGGTATATAAAAGCCTCCGACCATAGACGGTATATAAAAGCCTCCGACCATAGACGGTATATAAAAGCCTCCGACCATAGACGGTATATAAAAGCCTCCGACCATAGACGGTATATAAAGGCCTCCGACCATAGACGGTATATAAAGCCTCCGACCATAGACGGTATATAAAAGCCTCCGACCATAGACGGTATATAAAAGCCTCCGACCATAGACGGTATATAAAAGCCTCCGACCATAGACGGTATATAAAGGCCTCCGACCATAGACGGTATATAAAAGCCTCCGACCATAGACGGTATATAAAGGCCTCCGACCATAGACGGTATATAAAAGCCTCCGACCATAGACGGTATATAAAGGCCTCCGACCATAGACGGTATATAAAAGCCTCCGACCATAGACGGTATATAAAAGCCTCCGACCATAGACGGTATATAAAGCCTCCGACCATAGACGGTATATAAAGCCTCCGACCATAGAC
Organism: Gymnocephalus cernua; assembly: GCA_023631565.1. Classification (NCBI taxonomy): domain Eukaryota; kingdom Metazoa; phylum Chordata; class Actinopteri; order Perciformes; family Percidae; genus Gymnocephalus; species Gymnocephalus cernua. The sequence continues at coordinate 1,477,130 of CM042435.1, forward strand.
GGTATATAAAAGCCTCCGACCATAGACGGTATATAAAGCCTCCGACCATAGACGGTATATAAAAGCCTCCGACCATAGACGGTATATAAAGGCCTCCGACCATAGACGGTATATAAAAGCCTCCGACCATAGACGGTATATAAAAGCCTCCGACCATAGACGGTATATAAAGGCCTCCGACCATAGACGGTATATAAAAGCCTCCGACCATAGACGGTATATAAAAGCCTCCGACCATAGACGGTATATAAAAGCCTCCGACCATAGACGTATATAAAAGCCTCCGACCATAGACGGTATATAAAAGCCTCCGACCATAGACGGTATATAAAGGCCTCCGACCATAGACGGTATATAAAAGCCTCCGACCATAGACGGTATATAAAAGCCTCCGACCATAGACGGTATATAAAGGCCTCCGACCATAGACGGTATATAAAAGCCTCCGACCATAGACGGTATATAAAGCCTCCGACCATAGACGGTATATAAAGGCCTCCGACCATAGACGGTATATAAAGCCTCCGACCATAGACGGTATATAAAAGCCTCCGACCATAGACGGTATATAAAAGCCTCCGACCATAGACGGTATATAAAAGCCTCCGACCATAGACGGTATATAAAAGCCTCCGACCATAGACGGTATATAAAAGCCTCCGACCATAGACGGTATATAAAGGCCTCCGACCATAGACGGTATTTAAAGCCTCCGACCATAGACGGTATATAAAAGCCTCCGACCATAGACGGTATATAAAAGCCTCCGACCATAGACGGTATATAAAGGCCTCCGACCATAGACGGTATATAAAGCCTCCGACCATAGACGGTATATAAAAGCCTCCGACCATAGACGGTATATAAAAGCCTCCGACCATAGACGGTATATAAAAGCCTCCGACCATAGACGGTATATAAAGGCCTCCGACCATAGACGGTATATAAAAGCCTCCGACCATAGACGGTATATAAAGGCCTCCGACCATAGACGGTATATAAAAGCCTCCGACCATAGACGGTATATAAAGGCCTCCGACCATAGACGGTATATAAAAGCCTCCGACCATAGACGGTATATAAAAGCCTCCGACCATAGACGGTATATAAAGCCTCCGACCATAGACGGTATATAAAGCCTCCGACCATAGACGGTATATAAAAGCCTCCGACCATAGACGGTATATAAAGCCTCCGACCATAGACGGTATATAAAAGCCTCCGACCATAGACGGTATATAAAGGCCTCCGACCATAGACGGTATATAAAAGCCTCCGACCATAGACGGTATATAAAAGCCTCCGACCATAGACGGTATATAAAGGCCTCCGACCATAGACGGTATATAAAAGCCTCCGACCATAGACGGTATATAAAAGCCTCCGACCATAGACGGTATATAAAAGCCTCCGACCATAGACGTATATAAAAGCCTCCGACCATAGACGGTATATAAAAGCCTCCGACCATAGACGGTATATAAAGGCCTCCGACCATAGACGGTATATAAAAGCCTCCGACCATAGACGGTATATAAAAGCCTCCGACCATAGACGGTATATAAAGGCCTCCGACCATAGACGGTATATAAAAGCCTCCGACCATAGACGGTATATAAAGCCTCCGACCATAGACGGTATATAAAGGCCTCCGACCATAGACGGTATATAAAGCCTCCGACCATAGACGGTATATAAAAGCCTCCGACCATAGACGGTATATAAAAGCCTCCGACCATAGACGGTATATAAAAGCCTCCGACCATAGACGGTATATAAAAGCCTCCGACCATAGACGGTATATAAAAGCCTCCGACCATAGACGGTATATAAAGGCCTCCGACCATAGACGGTATTTAAAGCCTCCGACCATAGACGGTATATAAAAGCCTCCGACCATAGACGGTATATAAAGGCCTCCGACCATAGACGGTATATAAAGCCTCCGACCATAGACGGTATATAAAAGCCTCCGACCATAGACGGTATATAAAAGCCTCCGACCATAGACGGTATATAAAAGCCTCCGACCATAGACGGTATATAAAAGCCTCCGACCATAGACGGTATATAAAAGCCTCCGACCATAGACGGTATATAAAGGCCTCCGACCATAGACGGTATATAAAGGCCTCCGACCATAGACGGTATATAAAGCCTCCGACCATAGACGGTATATAAAAGCCTCCGACCATAGACGGTATATAAAGGCCTCCGACCATAGACGGTATATAAAGGCCTCCGACCATAGACGGTATATAAAGGCCTCCGACCATAGACGGTATATAAAGGCCTCCGACCATAGACGGTATATAAAGCCTCCGACCATAGACGGTATATAAAGCCTCCGACCATAGACGGTATATAAAGCCTCCGACCATAGACGGTATATAAAAGCCTCCGACCATAGACGGTATATAAAGCCTCCGACCATAGACGGTATATAAAAGCCTCCGACCATAGACGGTACATAAAAGCCTCCGACCATAGACGGTACATAAAAGCCTCCGACCATAGACGGTACATAAAAGCCTCCGACCATAGACGGTACATAAAAGCCTCCGACCATAGACGGTACATAAAAGCCTCCGACCATAGACGGTACGTAAAAGCCTCCGACCATAGACGGTACATAAAAGCCTCCGACCATAGACGGTACGTAAAAGCCTCCGACCATAGACGGTACGTAAAAGCCTCCGACCATAGACGGTACGTAAAAGCCTCCGACCATAGACGGTACGTAAAAGCCTCCGACCATAGACGGTACATAAACGCCTCCGACCATAGACGGTATATAAAGGCCTCCGACCATAGACGGTATATAAAAGCTTCCGACCATAGACGGTATATAAAAGCCTCCGACCATAGACGGTATATAAAAGCCTCCGACCATAGACGGTATATAAAAGCCTCCGACCATAGACGGTATATAAAGCCTCCGACCATAGACGGTATATAAAAGCCTCCGACCATAGACGGTATATAAAAGCCTCCGACCATAGACGGTATATAAAAGCCTCCGACCATAGACGGTATATAAAGGCCTCCGACCATAGACGGTATATAAAGCCTCCGACCATAGACGGTATATAAAAGCCTCCGACCATAGACGGTATATAAAGGCCTCCGACCATAGACGGTATATAAAGCCTCCGACCATAGACGGTATATAAAGCCTCCGACCATAGACGGTATATAAAAGCCTCCGACCATAGACGATATATAAAGGCCTCCGACCATAGACGGTATATAAAAGCCTCCGACCATAGACGGTATATAAAAGCCTCCGACCATAGACGGTATATAAAAGCCTCCGACCATAGACGGTATATAAAGGCCTCCGACCATAGACGGTATATAAAGCCTCCGACCATAGACGGTATATAAAAGCCTCCGACCATAGACGGTATATAAAGGCCTCCGACCATAGACGGTATATAAAAGCCTCCGACCATAGACGGTATATGCTAACGTTAGCTATAGAGATGCTTGTCCTAAATAGATTTCCACTTACCGGTGGCGAGTCTGACGTAGTGGAAAAAGTGCAAATCTTCTTTTGGAAAGTCGGCTTGTAGAGCCATGCCGACAGCAACTTGTAAACAGAGTGTGCACGAGAACTAGGCTCGTGCACGCTCTCTCGTGCACACGTTTAATAGGCGTTCCCTCTCGGGAGCAGGTAGGGTGTTGCGCATGTGCATTTTTTCAAAAAGTGGAGAGGGCGGTTCTTTTCTAAAATTCAGGAAAATCCTCCATTATACCTTTTGAAATGTTTTAGTTTGGCAGCTCAGTGAAGCACTTCAAACTTTTTTTGTTAATATTTTTATTTTATATGCAGTATGATTGTGTTTCAACTAAAACGTATTTACCTACACCTTATTCTTGTTTAAAATCATTTACATAATATAAATGAATGTATATGGATCGTGATAAAATTGTGGCGTTAACGGCGCCGCGAGGAAAAATTTGGGTGCACCTAAATAAAAAAGTTAGGCGCACCAGTGCAACCAAGGCAAAAAGTTAGTGTGGAGCCCTGTGGGGGTGTTGCAGGACGTTGCATGACGTTGTGTGGCATTGCGGGACGTAGCGGGGCGTAGTAGGGCACAGCATGGCGCCGAGCAAGACCACTGCAGCTGCAACAATGTTTTAGGTGCCACCCTAAACCAGGGAAAATTGTGAGGCGATAAAACATAAGGACTCCGGAGAATAAGCTCCCCAGAGCTAAGTTAGTAACAAGCATTTCTGGGACATGGATGCACACAGATGGAAATAGAGAGGAGAGAGGAAGGAAGTCCCCTGGCAGTCTAACACTATAACAGCATAAGTAAGAGCTGGTGCAAAACCTGAGCCAGTTCTATAAGGGTTGGTAGATTAATCTGACGACTATGAAGAGAAGCAGAGAAGAGAAAGGGTGCCGTGTCTGTAGTTATACACCCTCCCTCTAGCCTATATATAAAGAGTATAGTCTATACATAAATACATCTATACCTAAATAAACCTCTTTTGGCAGACAGCGCTAAAGGCAAACTTCTCTTGTGTGCAAAGGAGGGAAACACAACTGACTTCCTGTTTTAACATGTTTCTCCCTTTCTGCTGTTTTCAGCTACACTCAGACACAAAATGGCTTCCATGTCAGAGGAGGATCTCCGCTGTTCGGTCTGTCGTGAAGTCTTTAGAGATCCTGTTGTTCTGTCATGTAGTCACAGCTTCTGTAAAGACTGTCTGCAGAGCTGGTGGACAGAGAAACCAACACGGGAGTGTCCCTTTTGTAGGAAAAGATCTTCAAAGCAAGAACCACCTGTTAGTCTGGTGTTGAAGAACCTGTGTGAGAGTTTCTTACAGCAGAGAGATCAGAGAGCTTCAGAGGGTCTCTGCAGTCTGCACTCTGAGAAACTCAAACTCTTCTGTCTCGATCATCAGCAGCCAGTGTGTCTCGTCTGCAGAGATTCAGAAAAACACTCCAACCACAGATTCAGACCCATCCATGAAGCTGCACGACAACACAGGAAGAAACTCCAGGAAACTCTGGAGCCCTTAAAGGAGAAGATAAAGGGTTTTGAACAAGTTAAAGTGAAGTTTGATCAAACAGCAGAACACCTGAAGGTCCAGGCCCGACTCACAGAGACGCAGATTAAGGATCAGTTTAAGAAGCTTCACCAGTTTCTAGAAGAGGAAGAGGAGGCCAGGATGGCTGCACTGAGGGAAGAAGAGGAGCAGAAGAGTCAGAGGATGAAGGAGAAGATGGAGGCTCTGAGCAGAGAGATAGCAGCTCTTTCAGACACAGTCAGAGCCACAGAGGAGCAGCTGAGAGCTGAAGACGTCTCGTTCCTGATCAACTACAAGGCTGCAGTGGAAAGAGTCCAGCAGCCCCCCCTGCTGGAGGATCCACAGCTGCCCTCAGGAGCTCTGATAGACGAGGCCAAACACCTGGGCAACCTGAGCTTCAACATCTGGAACAAGATGAAGGACATGGTCTCCTATACTCCTCTGGTTCTGGACCCAAACACTGCTGGTCTAGAACTCATCCTGTCTGAAGATCTGACCAGTGTGACACGAAGAGAGAGACAGAAGCTTCCTGATAATCCAGAGAGATTTGATTATCTCTACTCTGTCCTGGGCTCTGAGGGCTTTAACTCAGGGACTCATAGCTGGGATGTCGCGGTTGGAGACAGTACAGTCTGGGCACTGGGTGTGTTAGGAGAGTCTGTCCAGAGGAAGGGAGACATAGACTCTGGATTATGGACAATATGGTTCTGTTTAGGTGAATACAGAGCAGTGTCTCCATCAGCTCCAGAGACTGATCTCCCATTTAAGAAGAAGCTCCGGAGGATCAGAGTGACTCTGGACTGGAACAGAGGAAAGCTGTCGTTCTCTGATCTTGATACTAACACACACATACACACCTTCACACACACTTTCACTGAGAAGATGTTTCCATACATTAACAATGTTGGTAATCTGAAGATATCACCACTGAAGGTCTGTGTGACAAAACAACAGGTCTGATTGAGTCTGTAGTTTTAGGGTGGTGATAATATTAAACAACTATTCACTTCTTAAACTTAATGCGTTCCATCTATTTTTGTACAAATAATATCTGAACTGAATGATAAAATAAGTTCAAAACTATATCAGCAGCAAACAGTAACAGGAAACAGCAGAATAATGAGTGTCCTAATCCTGTACTAATAAACCCTAGAAACTCCCTGAACATCATTAATCCGAGTCTGGTTGTTCCCCCTCTCTGCTAGGGCTGCACAATTAATCACAATTTTATCGAAATCGGAATATGAAATAGTGCAATATCCAAATTGCAGGGCGGCACAATATTTGTTAATGGCAAAATCTGTGTCTAACCGTTCTGAATGAAGTATTGTGGAGCTGCAGAGACGTCCTGGACTACAAATTCCATCCTACAGACTACAGAAAACATATTATTTTGGTACAGATCTTCGCAAAAATTACACTGTAATCATTTTGTTTTTATATTTTTCAATGAAAATGAGAATGATACAAAAATGATCATTCCCTCCAATATCGTGACTCATATCACGCAATATCAGTCAAAATAATCTCAATTCGGTATTTTCCTCAGATCGTGCAGCCCTGCTCTCTGGTCCATATCTTTATAACGGAGTAACTGGAGCTCACCACTAACGGACTAACCGTTCTCCGAGCCTCAATCCATTAACTGTATTTATAGACTTGTTCCCCAATAAAACCCAAACGTTTATTAAATTGGCTGTAAAAGTTATGAACTACAACTCAGAGTTGTTTAAATAGATCTTAATGAGAGCAACAGGACATGTATAGAACAGAACAGCATGTTTAGGATCCCCAAAACACGGATTATAACACTTCAAAAAACAACTTTAGATAAAGATGTAACCAGAGTTAGGAGGAAACAGTGTTGAGATTAATTAAATTAATTCATGTTATGCAATAGTTTATAACACCACATCTGGTGACCACCCCGAGATACTCAAACTGATTACAAGAGACGGCTGAAAAATCTCAACAAAAGGTTTTAGAAAGATACAAGATATATTATTGATGTATACTGTATATATATATATGTATATATGGATGTTTATATATCACAGCTGGTATCAGGGCCAACTGGGATATAAACATGAACTTAAATGGAGCAGAAACAAAATGTTTGTGAGTGACTATAGATTATAAACTCTGTTGGAAGCCACTTATAGATTATATCAGAAGGAAATTAACTAAATCTATTGCTGGTCTTACAACCCCAAATCAGAAAAAGTTGGGACAGTATGAAAAACACAAATAAAAAAAGAAAGTAGTGATTTCTAAATTTTTAAGCGCAAAATGCGACAACAAAGGCCCCGTACTGTTGCCCACCTTAAGACTTGTTTGCAGCAAGAATGGGACAAAATTCCACCTGAAACACTTCATCACTTGGTGTCTTCAGTCCCTAAACGTCTTTTAAGTGTTGTGAAAAGGAATGGCAACATTACAAAGTGGTAAATGCTTTACTGTTCCAACTTTTTTTGAAATGTGTTGCAAGAACCAAAATAGGAATTTAGTTTTTTTGAAAACAAAACAATAAAAATCATGAGGAACACATTAAATGATGTGCTGTTGTATTGTCTGCAATGAAATACAAGTCAAAGTACATTTAGAAATCACTACTTTCTTTTTTTATTTGTGTTTTCCATACTGCCCCAACTTTTTCTGATTTGGGGTTTTGTATATATATATATATATATATATATATATATATATATATATATATATATATATATATATATATATATATATATATATAGTAGGGGATTTGTTGAATAAGAGATGTATATTATTTATGGTGTTGTTCACTTGCAATGAGATCTGGGGAAATGCATCTACACAAATATATATCCTGTCATTAGAGAGTGATTATAATCATATATAAAACTTTCTAAATCAACTAATCTATTTTTTATAACTTCCAGCATCTTAAAATATTGTGGATCTTGTATATTTAAAATCTTTGTAAATACTTTGTTGAGTTGTGAACGGTGGCCTTCCTGTCTGTATTTATCTTTTGACATCAATAAATGTGAGTGATGTGAAATAAAATCAGTGTTGATCATTAACACACACACCCCCCCCAGCCCTAGAGAATCTTACCTTCCTTCCCCAGCAGGAAGGAGTAGAAGCACAGGTGGTTGATGGACAGGTAGAGCCAGCCCTGCCGCGGCACGCGTCCCTTCCAGAAGCTGCACGAGTAATAGTTGACCAGCTTCTCTTCTTCAGGCATCCCAAACAGCCGCCGCATCTTCAGCTCCGCCTCCCGGAACTTCCCACAATCCTCTTCTGGCTCCTCGCCCTGCTGCAGACGCTTCTCCTCCGCAATGATGCCCTGCAGGGACAGGAAGTTACATCACTTACTGGCCATAACGCCACAGGAACAGGAAGTTACATCACACACTGACAGACTGATGGTTTAACCTCATTGGCTCTTAAAAGTGTATCTCCGTGTGGACTTCATCCACAGCAATCCCTCCAATCAGTCCCAGTCTCTGTGTGTGTGTGTGTGTGTGTGTGTGTGTGTGTGTGTGTGTGTGTGTGTCCCAGTTAAAGAGGAAGTGACCTCATCATATTCTAAGTAAATGTGACCAGTCATTTCCTGAAAGAACCAACATGTCTGCCTTGTGTCTCCGTCCACGTCTTCTTCACAACTTCATAACACAACTGGATATTTTCAGCGTGTCACGCTGGTCACAGGTTCTGGTTAACGAGTTATAGAGTATACTACATTATATATACTGTATATAGACAGTATATAGACAGTATATATGTACTCTGAGCAGGAAGTGAGGAACCCTAATTAATATAGACGACTGATCTAGCGACGGGATGACACACAGGGAGAGAGAAACAGGAAGTGACATACCAAGATCTTCCCTTTGACGAAGGTGGTGACGTCTTCGTCGTTGTCGAAGATGGAGACGGTCTGCAGCAGGTTGGCCTCCAGCCAATCCCAGTGCTCCGTGATCTCCTTCCTGGACGAGCCGCACGCCACGTTCCAGAAGATCTGGGAGTCGGCCGTCTGCAGCAGGATCCGGTACGGAGCGACCCGCGCACTGGAGTCCAGAACCACGTCCAGGGTCCCCACCAGGAGACCTGCAGACAGAGAGACAGACAGGTTACAGAGAGACAGACAGGGTCCCCACCAGGAGACCTGCAGACAGAGAGACAGACAGGTTACAGAGAGACAGACAGAGAGACAGACAGGTTACAGAGAGACAGACAGAGAGACAGACAGGTTACAGAGAGACAGACAGGTTACAGAGAGACAGACAGGGTCCTCCCCACCAGGAGACCTGCAGACAGAGAGACAGACAGGTTACAGAGAGACAGACAGGGTCCTCCCCACCAGGAGACCTGCAGACAGAGAGACAGACCGGTTACAGAGAGACAGACAGAGAGACAGACAGGTTACAGAGAGACAGACAGGGTCCTCACCACCAGAAGACCTGCAGACAGAGAGACAGACTGAGGTTGTCTAAGGGCCAGATATATATATATAGACCAGGTGTAGACCGGCCCGGTCAGTAACTCACCGGAGAGTCCTCCCCCGCGGCCGTGGCCTCTCCTCCTCTGCAGGATGAAGAACGGGTTAGCCCGCTCGGACACCCACAGCGGCCCGGCCAGCAGCACCTCCTCCGGGTGGATCCACATCCCTGCCCGCTCCCTGCTCACCCTCCGCCGGGGAAACTCCGGGAGAAAGGAGCCTCTAGAGCGGGAGATTGGAGCCCTTACAGCGGGAGAGAGGACCGTTATTACCGGGAGAGAGGACCGTTATTACCGGGCGGCTCCGTCTAACTCAGACAAAATCACCGAGCTGATGTTGTTGTTTTCACCTCAGTCAGTCTGCTGACTAAACATCACTTCCGGGTCCGGCGTAGCAGGACACGCCCTCTGCGTCATGACGTCATAGACAGAGATCGCTTGTTCTGGCTTGGAAGCTAATAAAGATAAACTTTAATTGCAAAAAGTTGTGTGTGTGTGTGTGTGTGTGTCTCTGTGTGTGTGTGTGTGTGTGTGTGTGTCTCTGTGTGTGTGTGTGTGTCTGTGTGTGTGTGTGTGTCTGTGTGTGTGTGTGTGTGTGTGTGTGTGTGTGTGTGTGTGTGTGTGTGTGTGTGTGTGTGTGTGTGTCTGTGTGTGTGTGTCTCTGTGTGTGTGTGTGTGTCTGTGTGTGTGTGTGTGTGTGTGTGTGTCTGTATCTGTGTGTGTGTGTGTGTGTGTCTGTGTGTGTGTGTCTCTGTCTGTGTGTGTGTGTGTGTGTGTGTGTGTGTGTGTGTGTGTGTGTGTGTGTGTGTGTGTGTGTCTCTGTGTGTTTGTGTTTGTGTGTCTGTGTGTGTGTTTGTGTCTGTGTGTGTGTCTGTGTGTGTGTGTGTCTGTGTGTGTACTTGCAGCAACGGTTGGACACACACCCTTGCTGTTAAAAACAGATAAACACGAACAGCTATGACCAGTGTACATTACATTCTCACTCACAGAAATAACACTCATTACTCAAATATATGTAGCCGTGTAGTTCATTCATTCAAATATCATTTTCAACTGCTGTGAGATAGTTCTCAAAGTTGTCTAATGTGTTCTTTGTTTTCTTTTGGGTGTAACGTTGTGAAATAAGTAAAATGTGAAGCAGATTTTAAGTGAGCTGCACAGTAACATGTTGTTGCAGATTTTGGTCACAAGGTGGCAATAATGACTCATGTCACAAGAATAAAATGAGTATTTTTCCTTCCAAAATGTTCCTTCAGTGTTTTCTAAATACAATTCGATCCGTTGATTTGCTGTACTGCGTCCTTGGAACACACACGGCCCATGCACAACGCCAGTCTCATCTTCTCGGAAGAAGTGTTGCAGCCTGTTAACATGGACATTTTCAGTTCCCAAATCTGATCGGATTATTTTTGGACACCCCCCAAGTCCCGTGACTGCATTCATGAAGTATGCTGCGATGACTTTGGGGTTACTATTGGAAGAGTTTGCTTGCATCCAGATTATATGACGCGAAAACCCATCAATGCATCCGTTTATTCCAATGCCGAAAGGGGTCAGCTTGTCATGGGAGTCATGACTCTGTCATATCAGGTCCCGTTGCTCTGGACGGAGACCAGTGAGGTCACTTTCCCGGTGATGGCTGAGCGTTACTGTGCAGCCTCAAACTGAGCTTGATGACGTAGATGTGACGTGAGCAACGTGTCTGAACGTTGTAAGTCTTCTGGTAGCTGTGCCAAGAGAAATCTCAATCATTCCCAATCTATCAGAGACGGAGAGCGTAGGTATATGTAAGGAGATAACATAGGCACAGGCTAATTACTGATCACTAAAATGCTAGTTAACATTAGTAATTAAACTAAACAGCTGATGTAAGTCCAAACTGCCTGCGAGCTTCTCCTGTACTGTACGGTAATTCCTCTACTATGAGACAGGAAGTCTCGTGGTTATGACCCAACCGTTAGCCTATTTTTATAAAAACGTCTGCTACGGAGCCATAACGTGAGGTACAAGGTAACGGAGCCTTTTATACATCGTCGTGTTTCTTTAGAAATAAACAACGGACAAAGAGTCTTTAAACGCTTCAGATGTAAAGTTATTGGCTGTCAAAGTGACGCCAAAATGAATGGCAGTCAATGGGATGCTAACGGGGGGTGATGGCTTATTAGCATCAAAATGGCGCCATGGGAGGCTTCACTCTGAAAGCTGGCTTACCCCCTTGACTAGTACCTGGGTTTTCATCAATATCCATTTTGTTTATTTCTGAACTACCGCGCTCGCTCAACGAGTGAAACACGTGACTAAAAGGCGCTTTGTCATTGGTTGAGGGTGAAGCCCTGAACTTTGTGAGAGCTGTCCTATCAAAATAAAGGCAGAAAATGCCCAAAAAAAGAACCAATCTCTCGCGAGATCTGGCAACACAGAAGCTAGCGCCAACACACGTTCGTGAACGCCCTAACAAAACTAACCTCCGTGATGCTGAATGTCTTTTTAGCTTTGTTAATATCTCTGTTGGAAAAAGAAAATATTAATAAATTATACAAATATTACTTTGCCTCCATCCACACAATGTTCACTACACTTTTAAATGAGGCCACGGCCATTTAGGAGACAGGAAGTGTGAACCGTTTCATCCCATTTTCGCTGCTTGAAATGCATCTTTAGTATAGAGGATCTTTGTTACTACGGCACTTCCTAAGAATCAAAAAGTGTCCTAGCGACACTTTACCATGGTGCTCAAATTACTGGTAAAACTGAATACTTAGTCCATTGGTTGCTGATGACAAAATTTCTCTAGAAAGAAATAAAACCATGATAACATCTGGGGAATAAATATTGATTAATGTAAAGGTTGTAGTCATATAAAATACCAAAAATAACAAAGCTATACAGCTCCTCTGCTGCAGTCCCTACTGACAGAAAAAACGACGTGGCACAGACACGAACGATGCTTCCAGTTGAAATACATTGGTTACAAATTCGTGCTGAGCGTCACGAAAAAAAAACGGGAAAATTGTGTCCATGTACACTGTGGAGGTGGGCGTGGTCAGCAATCAGCTGCAGTAGAGACACAGGTGTGGGGATGGATCATGAGAGCAGTGCCAGGTGAGTTAATTGTCTCAGCTGATGCTTGTTGACTGCCACACACCTCAGAGACAGGACACTGGGCTGTGAGGTATTGTTTTGTTTGTTCTTTGTTAAAAAAAGTTCTGAGCAACGGGCACGGTTTGGGGTTGTAAAGTTATGTTGGCCACCTGAGGCTAGCTTCAAAAGGGAGTCAATCCCCATAGACCCCTACCGCAGAAATAAACATGTTTCAGCCTGGCAAGTTTTTTTTTGTATAACTCATCCGTTTAAATTATATTCAGACTTAAAGATGTGCATAATTAAAGGGTAACTACCATTTTTTTCAACCTGGACCGTATTTTCCCATGTTTTTGTGGCACTCACACCTCTCTTTTTGCTTTTTGCCCTTTGTTCTTAACATGTCGGATTCCAATATTGATCCCATGACGGACCCGGTTTGGGGAAGCTACTTAACACTGGAGGCAACTACAGTCTCTCTGGATGGCATACGCAGAAGCTCTCGCCTGGCCACGCGGCCCGGCTCCCATTGGGATGAGACGGAGTTGATCCTTTCACAGCTCCAGGATCGTGGCATCATACTGGCTCCGGGCCTCCTTTCTCCTGAGCTCCGCGAGCTGGCTGACCAGGCCGGGTGCATCTCGCCGGTACCTTCGCCTCCCAACCTCGCGCCTGCTCGTGGGCGGAATCGGACCAGGAAGGCTGATCCCCCTTCCAACGTCTGTACCTTCCCCAACTGCATTTTCCTTCACATCCACTGCCGAGATGCTCATCCCTCCGGCGCTTGGTCCCAGCCCGGGCTGCACGGCAGCAGTTTCGATCCTTCCACTCCATTAAACTTGCATGCGCTAGTAATTGAACTGTCTCATCCTAATTCTGTTTTCGTGGATCACCTTCTCTCAAGCCTTTCCCAAGGTTTTTGGGTGGGCGTGCTCTCCGCTCCAACTGTTACATTCGTGGCAAAAAATCTTCACCGTCTCCGACCCAGACACCATCTCCCTGCTGTTGATAACGGTGTCTAGAAAAGGTCATTGTCATTGGCCCATTGCTAGCGTTAATAGTCTCATGCTGACTGCTCCTGTTCCCCTGCATTATGCCACCGTATCTTATCTCATGTACCATATCTCATGTACGTCTCTATAACAACTTGGTCGATGGTCATCCTCTGCCTACTCATCTTATATTCGTCCCGACATCAACGATGTCCTCGCAACAGAGAGATCCCTAAATCCATAATTTTCTGGTAAGCATGCCTATAACTGGTATTGGTGTACTTTTCATGGTCACTAATTTCATATTCTCACATCTACGGAGTTAACTTGCTTATTATTGCATTCTTTCAATTTCTTTCTAGCTATATCAATAACAACAAAAATGTTTAAAAAAAATTGCCTGAATTGCTATACCGGCCTGAATTGCCAAGATTTTTTTTTGCCTTTCTTTTGCTGGCTTGCATTGCCATACCGGCTGGATTGCCGAGATTTTATTTTGTCTTTATATTTGCTGGCCTGAATTGCCATACCGGCCTGAATCACTATACAGATCCATTGCTGCCATTAAGGTAGGTATGTTTCCTTTCAATCACTAAGTTCTCGTCACGTTTCGTGGGGGATATATCTTGGTTTCTCTACCCCTTATATAACCATGGAGTCTAATCTCCAAAGACTGTACATTTCATATTATGCATATGTACAAATAAACTTTGCATATTTGCAACAAAGTCTATCCTGATTGAAATAAAGCTCTTTCAGGAAGACTTCTAAACTTCATCCACTCTCTTCTTAAAACTGATCAGCTGTTACGAGGTGTTCACTTTTCAGTTCACTTTTCAGTTACACCAATCAGAATCGGCCATGAATTTTACCAGCCAATCACAGCATAACATCCCTGCTTTAAATCTGTTCTTCTCTCTGCTGCTGCACTGTAAAAACGAAAATGTTGCGAAAACTCAAAATTTCAAGGCAACTTACTGCACTAGATTTTTGAGTTTTGAGGCCAACTCAAGCTCCTACGTTTTGAAAATAGTTCTGCCAACTAATAATGTTTTCTTCAAATAATTCATCTTTCATACATATAAAAACTTAAAATCTTAAGTTTTACATACTAAATAATCCAAAACAAAAAGTCATGTCAACTAATTATGTTTTGAGATAATTTCTTTCATATTAATACAAACTTAAAATGTTGAGCTCTATACACTAAGAATTCCAAAAATATAAATTTGTGCCAACTAATTATTTTGTAAAGATAACAAACAAAGCCACTTCAATTAACATGTTTATTTTAAACAAACAAACAAACAAACAGTTATTCAAATTTTACTTGTAAGATGCTCAACTTGAATTTAAGTGCTTCAGCTTAAGTGCTTCAGCTGGCTTATTACTCTGCCTCAACAGCAACATGTTACATATTCACAAGAAACATTGGCAAGACAATGGTCTCTTCTAACACAACTGTACTTCTCTTTGAGGGATCACAAAACAGGGCCATATCTTAAAACTGTGCCCACGTTACATTTGCAGCACGATTGTCCAATTTAAGATTACTTAGGCTTACTTACTCTGCCTCAACAGCAACATTTTACTCCACTTTTAAAACAAGATATATATTCATAAGAAACATTGGCAAGACAACAGTCTCTTCCAACACAACTGTACTTCTCTTTGAAGGATCACAACTGCCGACAATCATGGTGCAAATGTAAAATAGGCTTACTTACTCTGCCGCAACAACATGTTACTCAACTTCACAACTGTACTTCTCTTTAAGTGGTCACACAATAGGCCTACATCTCAAAAAACGCTGACGATAACAGTGCAAACGTGAGCAATTCTAAGCCTTTTGAAATGTCACTAAAGCTGATTAGGCCAGCCATGTAAAATCAAAAAGACCAGCCAACAACGTAGAGTAAGAGCTTTGTTTTCAAGCTCCTGACACACTGTGAGCAACTGGCAGAAAGTTCCATGAAGATGTGCTGACTAGCTTCAAAAGTGTACTTGAGTTCTTTTGGAAACTCCATGTTCAAGGCATAGAGCAGGCTGAGAAGGTAGGCCGATGCAGTGGGGAGGTCTGGAAGGTCTGTGAGGACAATGGCCTCCACCAACACAATGCCAATACTGTTGACTGTGGGCTGCAAGGTAGATGCATCATCTACAAAAACAGTAAGGATACCCATCTGGACACCTATGGTCTGCCTATCTTCTGCATCCGTGTCCTGTTAAAAGAAGACACGATCAAACAGTATGTGAATTATGTTGTCATCTTGTTTATGCAATACAAGTTGGATTCAGGGCCATAAAGTCACAGGATGCATATGTATGCTAAGTTTTATTTTGCCATACCTGTGGTAATGACAAATGACGGTTCAATATGTTCACCTAACCCAAACAAATCCAAAATGGACAACAGCCCATTTGGTCACATGTCAATAGTTTATTATATAGTAAATTTCCATTGCAATAATCTTGTTTAACAGAAGTTGTTAAACTGAATTATCCAGTTTTAAGTCACATTTAATGACCCTTTTAGATCCTGATCGTTTTTTAACTATATTAACAAGATGACGGATTTTAGTCACAAGTCTGGCTCTGAACTGTAACTGCAAACATTGTAACTAGGGATGTTGTGATCCAATTTGAACTTATTAATTCAGTGTTTTATATTTAACAGCCCAGAACAATAAAACTACACTGATTATTTTTGGAGCTTGCAGTCTCTCTCTCTCTTAGACACAAAGGGAGACTTTATTCAGTTTTTTGGCTGGCCATGCAGTACTCACCAGGCATGTCAGGAAGAGCTTCTCTGCTGTGTCACGGAGAAATATGGGTAGACCTTGAAGACAAGTTTTCCTTCGATGCAGTGCAATGTCAGCTGTCTGAAAATCAGGGGGCAAAAAAGACCACCAGACTTTATTTAGCAGTGAATATAGAGCCTATTTACAGAGTTAGAGTGCAGCCGTGACTTCACCATGGTATCTGTTGACAAATACAAGAACTTTAGGTAATGTTACAACTTAAAAACCTAGACCAGTGGACAACCTTTTTCCTTGGCGCCCCACACTTATGTCTAAGAAAAGCTAGTAACAACCATGTAAAATGAGAACCATGCAAGTTTTCTTTTTCTATCAACCAGCAATAAAAGTTGTAGCGTTAATATCACACGTCCTCTGATGTGACTATTGCACATGCGCACATTGCGATGTCGACGATGAAACGAAATATCGTGCAGCCCTAGCAGAGTCAGACAAAATACACATTGTAGATTTTAAGGAAAAACACCATGTAGATCAGCAGTGTGATCTAAGTGCACGTTCCTAGTAACTATTAATAATCAGCTGAATTACTGCTCTTGCCAACAGACACCACTGACGTCAAAATAAAAATGTAAAAATGTCCCCGTTTTAAGGTTTAACTAGCAGCAAACACAAAATAAATACACTGGGCCTTGCAGAATTTCTTCCACAAATAAATTTCACAGATAAGTCTACCAGTTCATCAAGCCTATCCAAGAGATTTTCCATGTCTTGACCACAGGCTCCCCTCCTGGCACAGTACAGCTTAAGCAGTCTAGGAGAACTCCTCACAAATCTGTAGAAGTCAAAACAGTCACAAAAACATCTAATGATTGAGTTTGTAGTCATTTTGACAGAGTTATTTTGGATACACTTATACCGTAAAATAATTCAACTCATAAAGAGTTCACAATCTAATTATGTTTAACAATCTACACTTTGTCACAAAACTTAATTATACAATACCACTCTGAATAAGCTCTAATACAATAAACATCTAAACAATACTCTGTCTTGCCTGTTCTCTCAGAAAAAGAGCAGGCCATCTCTCCTGGATTTCCAAGACCATGGGCTCCACTTCCACAATCTCCTTTCTCGTAAGGGAGAATGTGAGGTCCATCTTCTGTCTGAGTTCCATGTCTTTCCCCTTCTTTTTCAGTTCACCCACCAGGACACATCTCTGGTCTTCTAGTGTCTCATCATTGTAGTTTTCTGGTTGATCAGGAACATGATTGACTTCACCTCACTTTGGTTTTTTCAAGAAAAACCTTCCCTCATCAACTTCATCATCCCTCCCTCTTTTCCTGTTTACACTGACCTCATTACATCCAGCCTGGCGCAGTTTAGATCGGTAGTTTCCAAGCTTGTACTTGATGCTTGTTGTCCAACCATTGTATCCTGTGCCACTACCAGGCTCCTTTAGGATGTTTGTTGACAAGTTCAGAGGCAACCGATACTATTTGATATTTCTCAGGGTAGGCTTTCAGGGCAAATATTTATTGTGCCAGCTTGTCTAGAATTTCCATTTTCATGTCTCTCGTTACACTTAGACCTTGCCCAGTTTTTTCATAAATGCCATTGCCCTTACGGAGCTTTAACTCCACATCATATGAGAAAGAGGGGACCACAAACGGCAGCCACTCTGAAATGTTTTGCATGAAGGTGTGAATCATTGAAGGTGAGCTGTGGGAGGAGGCTGGTGAACTGATGCTGGCTGAATCAAGGGAAGAAATGGAGGATGAATGGGATGGCGTTTGTGATTCATCAATATTCCAAATAATGTGCAAGACAGCCTTTTCTGGTGGCAACTCTGCAATGTTCATCAGGTTACACACTGCGTTTCCAAAATCTGGGTCTTCATACTGTACAGAGAATTCACCATCAAGTTCAAGTTTTTCCTCATAGTACATTTTTTAGTTCTTCCAAAGATTCAGGGGTCTTCGTCAGCCGGACTTTCCGGATAAGTTTAGGATTTATGTGTACTCGCAGTAACAATGCCTGTTAGGACAAACAGAAAAATAAATTGTGCAGGACAATTAACTGAACTGTAATAACACAGATCTGGATTTTAAGTTATCAGAGGGTTAGGGTTAGCAGCAGGCACATCCTTGGGGTCACCATTAACTTTCCAGCAACTGGGTAAGCAGCCAGAGGGTGGTAATCATTCAAAGCCTCTGGATCCAGGATTTCAATGTCTGTGCCGCTGTCAGTTACTTGGTAAGACCTGTAATGTTCGATGAACCAAGAGGACAGTTTTGTACTGACAAAAGACACTTTCTCAAAGTTGACCACAATGTTCAGTATCTTGTAGAAATCTGGCAGTCCACTGAATTGCCCAGCAGAAACTATCATGCCCTTTACTTACTGGGTCCCATAGAAATGAACATCTTTGGCAAGGGACACAGAATCTTGATGTGGATACTTCTTTTCAATTACAGTCCTCAGTTTTCCTTCCAACGATGAGGTTTTAACTATGTCAACATTGCCAATGTACAGTTTTGGTTTGAACATATGTTGGCCATCAAGGTAGTACGCCATCATTTGTTGATGTTTAGAAGAGAGCGTGAGAAGCACATTCTTGAAATTGAGAACATCATGCACCACTTTTTTGAAGAAGTTATGCTTGTACTCAAAATCAAAGCAGTGTATGAGATGTACATAATGTTCAATACAGTGATGTTTTGGCCGCAACTTAAAGTCAGGGAAGGTATCAAGAAGCAGATTCTGATGGTCAAATATTTTACTCTGCAAGGAACACAGTATTTCCTCAGATAGCGTAGTAGAGACAACAATCTCTTTAAGGTCCATCAATATTTCCCATGAGAGCTCCTGGAAAAGAGGCAGCAAATGTAAAAGTGTCCAATTTCCATGCCCATTGCCACTGATTCTTGCGTTTCCAAAGCTGGTCTTTGTAATTTGTTGTGGCTTGTTGACCTTATCAGAAAATGTGTATGGGAAATGTTTTATGCAGCTATTCAGGCCATCAAATGTAACAAATCCTTTTCTAATTAGTTCTTTCAGACACAAACATAACTCTACTGGAATAATGCCTTCTAATAAGTCATGTACAATATCAGGGGGAAATCCAGTAATTGGATGGAAGTAAGACAAATGCTTACTCAGTACACATGCCCTTTTAACACCGTCTACACTTTGTTTATCACTTGACTGGAGGTCCTCCACAAATATGTTGTGCTGTTGTACAGTTCTGAGTTGAAAATCCCTTGATTCGACAGTTGCAATTTGGTCTCGACTAAGAAAACAAAATCTGCAAAATCTTTCAACATTGAAAGATTCATGAAAGCCTGCAAGGCTGTGGGCCCCAAGGATGTCTGCACAGACACAAAATACTGTTCCATTTACAAACGTATCTAGAACCTCAACAAACACACCATCCCTTTCCAGAGACTGTATATCCTTGATCAGTGGATAAAGAAATGCATCATACCCAAACAGTTTAACACTCTTTCCAAGAGCAGCCAGCTGAATTAATGGCAAGGAAGAGCAAAGCTTTGCTGCTAAATTGAGCAGAACCCAATAGACAGCAGTAATCTTATGATTTTTTCTGGATGTCCCCAATGGGTTACATACTTCGAAATCATCAATGTTCAGTCCTATAGAAATACTTGTCTCTTGCACACATTTTGTGAGGAATATGCGGGTCAACGTTGTGCAGTATACAGTAGACTCAGTTGGCAGTTTATTATTAGGTACACCAACATTAAACTAATTCAGTGTCATACAATAGCTCTAAAATAAATCCATCCTTCATGAGGATTATGAGTTTTTGAACTGAATCTGTTATACTTAATTACTATACACTTAAAACTATTTTGTTTATCCTATGCACATATATAAATATACGGTTAACAAAATATTAGGAACACCTCTCAGTATAAGCCAGGTCCAGTACATTTAACTAGCACCACAAATAGCCTTCAAATACACCAATAAAATAAAAAAAAACATCTTTCAAACAGATTAAATTCTGACCACCATACCTATCAAGGAAAGGTTTTATTGCAGAGCCATTGTATTACGTTGCATTAGTTTTGTTTGTGTGTACCTAAAATGCCTAAATTCTAAAGTGATTGTAACATAACCAGCAAATGTCTTGACAAAATGACACGGTGGATGGGGCTCACTTACATACACACTTATACTCGTATATAATATGCCAATATATATATATGCTTTAGTGATTATTCATCCCGTTCTGCTTTTTGTTTGAGAAAGCAGCGGGGATACGGAGCCCCGTGATCGACACATCTGGGTAACATTAAAGTAGTTGAATGTGCTTCAGCATGTTGGATGTTTTCATTCACATACCCCTACAGCAACACCGACACAACGTCCCCATGTGCCATGTAACATTAGCTAAGGTTAGCAACAGCCTGTCTGTAATGGTAATGACCTGAATATGACGGCTTACCGGGTAACCAGCGGATATAACCAGCATGTTCAATATAGACACGGAATTTATCAAACCCACTAACGTTGGCTAAGTTTATTTTTAACTTGTCCGTTATAAAAATAAACCTTGTTTAAAAAAGTTTCTAAAATGTGTCTGAAATCTATCGGAGGGTCAGTCGATAAGTAGTTTATGTAGCAGCTACGTTATTAAACTAACGTTAGTGATCAGATGCAGCCTTGTGTGGTTGCTATAGAAACTAGTTAATGTTAGCTACAGTTGCTAACGTTATTCACCGTAGTTCTAAACATTAGCTACAGTGTTCTAAAAATGGACAAATTCATGGTCAATTTTAATATATTTCGAGTAGGGAAGACATTTGAGGACTGGTTAAAGAGCGACGAGGACAACAGAATGACAAATGAGGCCAGTGTACCAGAGTACCAGGGTAGTACCATGGTACCAGGGTAGTACCCATAGGTAGTACCAGGGTACCAGGGTAGTACCAGGGTACCAGGGTAGTACCAGGGTACCAGGGTAGGCTTCCTGTTTCCAGATCTGACAGATGACGAGCTGCGTACGGGGGAAGACGGGGCCCTGGAATCAAACACGAAAAGGCGACTGCCTTTGCTATCGAGGTTTTCACAGAGTGGACGAGCCCCCAGAAGGAGAGACTGACAGTGACGAATGACCCGGACGCCTGCAGCGGTGAAGAACTTGCTAGCTAGCTAGCTAAACGATTTGTTAAGACGGCAGCCTTGTGTGGTTGCTATAGAATCTACTTAGCTACAGCTGAGCTAGCTAATGTTATTCACCGTATTCTAAAGGGGACTACTTTTTGAGGGAGATTAACTCAAACAGCGTATACATTTAATAAGCATGCAATACGAATAAGAAAAAGCATAATTATTAAAGTATTTGAATTGTTTTATTATGTTGGCAAGGAAGAAGTAGAATAAACGGGATAATCACCTCAAGGCGGGGCAATAAACAGTTTGATATGCCCGGCTGGTGAAAGGTAAGCCGTCCATCAGCTGGGCATATCAAACTGTTTATTGCCCTGCCTTGAGGTGATTATCCCCAGAGATGGGAAAAGTACTCACTTCTCATACTTAAGTAGAAGTACAGATACTTGTGTTAAAAAATACTCTGGTAAAAGTAGAAGTACTGATTTAACTTATTTACTTAAGTAAAAGTAACAAAGTACAGGCTTGGAAATGTACTTAAATTATAAAAGTAAAAGTAGCCTTGCGAATGACAACCATTTTTTATGCAAAGCTACCTGGACCACAAATGTTACTAGAGAGCAAGCTGAGAAACTTCAGTAGCCATGGAGACAAGGCTCTTTATGTATATATGCCATTGTCTACATTTTAAATGGATGTCTGCCAAAAGGCCTAAAACATCCCATATATGATTATTGTGACAGAGACTGGGACTCCAGGTTAATAAGATTCTGAGTAGCAAGATATGAATTCACTTGTGATTCTGTAATAATTCACAGATCCAGTTCCATTTTTAATCAACATTTAAAGGAATCTACATGTAAGTTCTGCATACTTTTAGAGTACAACTAACCAGTGGTGTAGTAGTGAGTATACTGTGATTACTGTCCCAGAGCGACACCCCAGACAGTCGGTACTGTGACGTTTCTGAATACCAACTGTACACGGGCAACAGACGTTTAAGTATTGATGGCGTTAATTTAAAGTCCTGGAAAAACAACACTTAGAGTTGAGGAAAGATGAGACAGATTTAACTTTTGAGAAACGCAACCGAACCTGAACGCAACAGGACATCACATCACACAAATAAGCCGTTTAACCGACACCCCCCCCCACTGCCACACAAAACCATGACTAATAATTAGCATCATCATACAACTTTTGTATCGATTGGCAGTAAAATCTGCTGATAAGGGCCTACATTTACTCAAAAGTATTTAATAAACTGTTTACAATCTTCAGCACCATGGCTAACAAATGCATAAAAAGCTCCACTCTTTCTATTTTAGTTAATTATCTGACCATTGCTAACTAACATTACCATGTAGTCATTTAATTGTGTAAAGCAATGCATATTTAAGATTTAAGAATTTACTCTAATATTGCATAATCATTGACCTTATGAAGGCCAGGAGTTCTCACTGTCTCTCTCATCATCTGAAACAAGGACATATAAACATGGTATTCTGTTTACTGCTGTACTCAGACACAGGTACACACACACATAGACACACAGCACACACACAGGCACGCACACACACACACACGCGCGCGCTATCATATAAGCTAGGCTACTCTCACTTACCAGGTAACAGTAGGCTAACGTTGGTGGCAGCTGCAGCGTCACCCGACGTGGCAGCAGCTTCAGGGACAGACTTCAGAAAACACTGAAGTAGTGTTATTTAGGTCTGTTTAGTAACGTTTCATATCTCGTTACTTATAAAACTTAGTTCAAACTCTAGGTAACTAACTAGTTGCGAGAAAGGAAAGACCGCGCAAAGAATGCAACTTGTTGTTGCTTAGTTACGTTAAGTGACCTCTCGTCAGATCCAGGGCCACGGAAACCCCGAAGGTCCAAATGTCAGAGCTTCACAACACAGACGGGGTGAATTTATGAATGAAAATGAGAACGTTCTGTCACAATGTTGTTACGTATCATTGTGCTTTTGTAAGTGGGTAAGTAACGAGCCACTTTTGTAAAACGTAAGGAGTAGAAAGTACCGGTATTTGTGTTAAAAATGTAAGGAGTAAAAGTAAAAAGTCGGTACAAAAATAAATAGTAAAGTAAAGTAAAAATACCTGAAAAATCTACTTAAGTACAGTAATGAAGTATTTGTACTTCGTTACTTCCCATCTCTGATTATCCCTTACATGTTATTCAGTCATTAGAGCAGAGCAAAAACAGAGAAGCCAGTGCAACCACAAATGACAGCAAAACATGGTAGAGATCTCTCAACATAGTTTTCTTACTGTAAACATGTTATAATGGTAGAGAAAACCCTGGATTGAATCCCCTGGACGTTTACTTCGTCCTTTCACATCACAGTATGTGTCATGCAGGACGCGTACCTACAGTAGCACCATCACTGCTTCTAAATAACATATGACTTTGTATGCTTTGAAAAGAAAGACTTTCCTAATGAAATAATTTTAATTTATATTTAACATTCATCTTCTGTATTGTATCTTCTCTTAACAAAATGAAATAAACCAAAGTGAGATGTGTAACGTTTGACATCCCAAAATGCCGCCAGTCTGCATGTCCATGCCGTTTGATAAGTTAACAAAATATGAATTTGAGAACGGGGACACACAGAGAGCGGAAGGTGAGGGAACGTTCTTCCGTTGATCCAGACTCTCTGCCCAGAGCTTCACCAGTGTTTTTGTTGCTGCTGTTTTTAGCATTAAGGGACAACGACTGGTTTCGTTGTGCAACCCTGTGCAATGACAACAAACCTTGAACCTTGAAATGGTAAATAACATGCAACAAAGGTACCTGGCTGGAACCAGAGACATTGTGGTTACATTGGTCTAATTAGTAAAAAAGGAATATTGACATGCAATCTGTGAAATGTTGAACTGAACGGAATGTCTATTAAATACTATTTTTATTAGTGCCCTCTTTGAGGATAACACTGGCAGATAGATTGAATTTGTTTTTTTTGTGAAAACCAGTGCGACTGTTGAACTGGGCTGACTGGGCAGTGCCAAGTGCTCACTGAACTCCAGCCTGTGTTTTTTTACTAATCCTGTAAACAGGCAGCATAGAGGAGAGAATGACTCAGTTAGCCTGGATAAGTTACACTTCAAATAATTAAGACCTACTCATTGAGTTTTGAATCCAGTGGGATTTAGAATACCAACTGGCCCCTCAAACTGTGAGGAGAGAGCTGGTCGTTCTTCAAATCGGGTAAAAAAATGAACAGGGCACCAAGAAAACAACCATTTGGAAAATTAATCAGTTATGGATTTAAAATAAAAGTGGTAGATGCATTTGCCTCAGATCCCCAGGAAGTGCGCCGGGTCGAAGACAATTGACATAGCAAGCAAACAGTGGAACAACAACGTCTGTGTTCATCATGTGATGCCACGGGGCCCAAAAGGATTTTTTCTCAAAGACTTCCATAGTAAAAGAGACGTATGTAAATCACTGGATACATTTGACAAAATGACTTGTTTCACTTTCAGACTTTGATCCATTTGGCCTCATTACATTGATAAAGTGTTGAAGTGCCACACGATTAAATAATTTTAATTCAATTCAAGTTAATGGAGCGCTAAAACCAAAAGTGCAGAGGTCTCCAGCGCGCCTACTTTATGGGCCGCACAGTGTGGAAGCAGCGCCACTTATCGAGGTAATTTTATGCACAGAAGTTGAACATTTTGGCTTCATGCTCCACTGAACAACTCTCATAGGCATGAAAGGTACTCCATCTCGAATGCTGTATCAAGTTCTTATTATACATCCATGATTCACCTAGAACAGATCCTCTATCACTGACAATCACCTATCAGCTGTTCTTTGCATGTCCACGTCAGACATTCAACCTGACTTCAGTGCACTTGTTCAAGCCCAACACAGACTACATTTCTCTCACTGAATGAGAAAAAAACGAACTGACAAACAGCAAATGAGGTGGTTCGACTACAAAGTACCTATCTTTGTATGAAGTTGATTTAATGCTGGTCTTTAAAAATGGTAAAACATGCTCATTTTTGTTCATAATTGCTTTTGTGAATGTTGATTGTATAGTGATATAATAAAGGTTGCCATTTTGTACTATGTTTGGCTCACTTTTTCATTGCATAATCATAACATTAACACTAACCAGTCACAGCTTTTAAAAAAGCATATCATTTGCTGATACTAAATTTACTGATAAACTGACTGTTTTCTAAAGAGATGAAAACTAGCAGTCCCTGTTTCTAATGTGGCCCCATGGGGAAATTAATGCAATTGTAGGGCAATTGTCCAGCTTGTATTTACCTTCACAAAAGTGCTTGTTTTACTGCTGACAGGCTCAGATTAATATTCTAAGTGTCTGACAACATTATGGAAAGGATTTCTAAGGAGGTCGACCTTTCTGTTAAAGAGTAAGATCCTTTTTCTAAACCAAAACATCCGTGAAATTACATTCGCTAAACCAACCAGACTCCATGTAAATAAACAGTAATTTTAGCATTATAAAATACACTTCATTCAAAGTGGACAGAAACAAAATTGAATTATGAAAAGTCGTCTTTCCACTTTTCCAACCATCACAGCTCTAGTTTCGGTTGAAATAAACACATAGTTTACTGATTTACATGTGAAAATATGTTGTCTCTATACACGCTAAAAGTATAGTTTCTTTAAATGGAGTCTGGTGGGTTTAGTGCTAGTGACTTCAGAGCTGTTTCTGGTTAAACAGAAAGGTCTTAAAGAGGTTTTGAAAAAGGTTTATCTCTGTAGGGATCATTTCCATAATGAATTGAATGAATTAGAATAATAATCTAAACCTTTCAGTGGCAACAAACACTCTTTGTGGACCAAATTTATGATATAGGCTACATTTTCCCAATAGGATTACATTGTCTGGGGTCCAGGTTTAAAAAAAAAAGTTACCCTTTAACAGCTGTGAGACACTTCAGACTGACTACTTTCAATATTATCATTATTAATGTACACACTTTTTCTGATCACTGTTTGGTGTACATATTCATTGTTAACATATATTTGTTTCCCTTTTTTAGTTTGGTGTTTTTTCTGTTTACTCGCCAGGTGAGCTTGATTTGAAAAGTGAAGTTTAATTACCTTAAAGCTGAACACTAGAATTGTTTCACAATGGCCTTGTTGGTCCTCATACAAAAGCATTTTTGTATTCTCATCATAAATCTCTCAGACCTTTTTCAGTGATATTTCCTCTTATTCCAAGTCTGAGTGAAACTCTGAACTCAATAGCTTGTGTTGGCCTGAGCAGGGAGGTTGTAGTATGTGATCAATGCGCAGCTTCTAAATAAAGCCACCTCTTGTGTGAAAGTTCAATAATAAAACTCCTAAAATTGTACATAAAAACAACAAAAAAGAAACCCCTTTTGGGCCCTTTGCAAATTGGCAAGATGATGATGAACTGGTGAACAGAATATAAGTGATGCATTAAGTTTATTTTTGCCTTATGTTGTTTCATTAGTTGCTTCTGATAACATAATTCAAGTCAAATCCCTCAAAACACTTGTTTTCACTAATTAGACAGCAGTTATATCATGTATAAGTAGGAACTTAATACATTTAAGTAAAGTTTTGAAATGTCTTGTTTTAAAAGAGGCTTCCGTAGATTCAGTAACAGTGTTTACTCCTGTCAGATCAAACATACAAATAGAAATGATTCCATCCTGTGCAGCTGAAGACGGGAGAATATTCTGGTTCCATTAGTTGATTAAAGGTCACAATCTGCCACGTAGGAGCTCAGGTCTTTGTTCCGGCAGTGGTTTCGCCACGCCACCCTGAAACCAGACAGAGGGTCACCCATCTCTCCACATGTGAAGGTTCGTGAACACATAACAGTCACATCATCATCATCATCATCATCATATCTTACCAGGCTTTGATGCCTTGTTGCCTAACGATGGTCTTGGCACAATCAATTGCCACTCCGACATCGTTGGTCACAAGCTCTGAGAAAACATAAAATAAAATCTGGAATTGAACAGTAATTTCAAAAGTAGAAGTACAGCATGTGCTACACAGTGAGTGAACAATAGAGCCTCTCAAAAGCTCAGTAATATTAGTTTCACTTGGTAAGTGAACTTCATTTATAAAGTTCTTTTTACATTTGTCTTTACAATTTGTCTCTCATTCACCTATCAACACAAGTCCTTTCCTCGAGATAGACAAGTGAAGTCCGGGATTTTTTTTGTAAAAAAACAAAACTTGAAACAATCCCTCCTAATCCTAGTGGAATTTACACCCTTGCACATCCAACAACGGCTGGCTACCATGCATGGCGTTAACCTAACCATCATTAAAAAAAAAATGGGTAGTGACATGGACATAAACATGGCAACTAATAGAATAGGAGGAATATGTCCCTGTGTAGTTAAGGTTTTGGGTGTGGTTGTTCATCACTGACCGCTGCACTCAATGTTGCATCCGTTTGATCTGGCCGGGCGGCCATTGTCACACCACCAGCGGCTGTTGATCTGGAAGATGCCGTAGTCACTAGATCTGTTTCCGTTGTCGTTGATGGCTGCGGTGTTGTAACTCGACTCCCACTCGCACAGACAAACCCCTGCAGAGGTAAAAAACCAGACCCCATTAAAAGATCAACATTGGACAGTGAAAGCCACAGACATCCCCTCTCTGAAAGGTCAATGTTGGGCATCAAAACCACCCAACTCCATGACAACTTGTCATGGCTTGTGGTTGAAACCTTATGATTATTATCTTAACTGATGTTATGTATTGTCCCAAAGAGGTCTCTCTTGAGAATGAGATCCTGTGTCTCAATGACATTACCTTTATAAAAAAGGTTAAATAAAATAAAATCTACCTACTCTATCTTGTTCCAAGCTCAAGTAAAACTTTTACACTCAATTAGCAGATTCTTTTTCGAATTCAAATCTGCAGAAAAAAACTAAAAACGAAGACTAAAGCTTGAGACCACCAGGGTAGCTCACCTGGTAGATCTTGCACCCCATGTACAGAGGCTCAGTCCTTGCTGCAGCGGCTGCTGGGTAAATTCCAACCTGCTGCCCTTTGTTGCATGTCATTCCCCCTCTCTCCCCTTTAATTTCTAAGCTTTCCTTTAAAAAAAAGACAAAAAATGGCAAAAAAACTAAACTAAAGTTTGAGGTGTGTAATCCCTCACCATGACTATCAACTAAATTTTGTCAACATTATTGTTGCATGGTGATGACTGAGCGTTCGATGAAAAGATTGATACAACTCTTATTTCTGTGCACTAAATATGAAGCTACTGGCAGCAGCCCGCTAACTTAGCTTAGCACAAGCTTTAACACGTATCATGTTTGTTTTTTTAAGATTATTTTGTTGGGCATTTTTAGGCCTTTATTTTCACAGGACAGATGAAGACATGAAAGAGGAGAGAGGGGGGAATGACATGCAGCAAAGGGCCGCAGGTCGGAGTCAAACCCGCGGCCGCTGCTTGAAGGACTGCAGATGTAAATTAGCCTGTGGCTAACTCTGGTACAAGGCATTAAATGGTAACATTTCCGTTTAAAGTTGTACATGGTCCCTACTAAATAAATGTATTTAAAAAAGGAGCAAACCTCTACATATGTTGCACTCTCATAATAAAGATGCATGTAAATGAGTAATATTTTCTGCTCCAGACAGTATCTGCAGACGGACAGGCTCATACTCACAGTCAGCCAGGCTTATGCCTTTGTAGCCGTCCATCCCATTATTCTTCAGCTCTCGGGCCCATTCACAGCGTTCGTAGACCTTGGCATTGGCCAAAGCCACGAAGAGCAGAAACACAAGACACCTCATGATGGACTCTCTGCTGGAACGATTGGTTCCACAGCTGCTGCTAAATGTCCTTTTATAGTCTCTCAGACACTGCTGTGGCTGCTTTATTCAAACACTTACTCCTGGTTTTCTTTGAATTTCGTCCAATTCCAACAAACCTGTTGAAATTCCATTTCATTTAAACTTTGAGCAGCGGTTTGTTTTCAAGCGGAGTGTTATCAGTGGGATGAGAAAGACCGAAGTCAAGGACAAGGTGAAGCTCTGGCACAAATTCAGTGGCAAAGGAAAATTAAACAGCCGCCGTTATAAAACAAAAACAATGTCTGTCCTCACTGGCATTTTGGCACCATTTCAGAACAAATCTCTGTCCCTACTGACACGCCTGAAAAGGCATACCACAGAGAGCATGTACAGAGCATGTAAGCGGAGTGGTGTGGTGAGAATTTCCGCTCCTTGCTCTTAGAGCTGTTCTTTCTCTTTGCTCCCTCGCTCAAAGCCTCAACATCGCATCACGCTCAACTCAGATAAAAAAAGCATGTTGAAAAATGAGACTGGCTCGCCTACTTGCAGGACCATCTGTTGGAGCTGAGCCACGTTCACCTGGAGCCATCGCTACACAGCAAATTTGAAAATGCAAATTTAACACTCCCCCAGGGTTTATATGTGAACCACTGTAAACGTGTTAAATTAACACTTTTGAAGTGTTAAAAACTATAACACTATGATTGTGTTATCTAAAAACCTCTTATAGTGTAATATATTAACACCACAATGGAGCACAAGAACACTAGGTTGGTGTTCAAAGTGCACTCATTATTGACACTCATGGAGTAACTAGTCAACACTGTGCCAGTGCAATTATGACTCCACAGAGCTTTAGATGGAAAACTGTCCCTGCAGACGCGGACTGCTTTGTTCCTAATCGTTCTAAAGTAGAAACCTTTATTTTGAAGCCAACATTACATAACATTAATTATAATACATAACTTAATTATAGGCATTTTATTATGCCTTTAAGCTTAAATGCTACTATGCAAGTAGTGATGTCATTTAAAGCTACCGCTGGCAACTTTGATAAAAAACATCTCAATATTTGTTTACACCAATCAGATCATTTGTGGAATCAAATCCACCTCCCTCTGTCTCTTCCTGGTGTTCCTAATGCATTAGGGAAAATTTTATCATGTTTCAGCTACTTTTGCCTACTAGAATGTTTCTGAAAGGATTTTAGGTGAGAAATAGGCAATTAACTAACAGAATATTGATCATATTTTATTCAATTTGGCATTCAGTTTTACTGCAGTTCATGAGCAGTCATTTGAGACTATGCAGAGATTCCTTGACTCTGATTTGTAGTTCTTGGAAACTTAGGAAAGCAGAGGAACATTATCTTTTCACAGACTGTCTGTGTAATGTGCTACTGTTTTTAATCTAAACAAATTACCTACTGAACCTTAACTGTTACTAAAATTTACTTAAAAATGTACTTAAAATTCCAAATGATGTGAACCCTTTATACTTTAAACATCTTATTTATAAAGCTACTATTATCTCTCCTGTTTGAGGCATAAAAAACTCATGACTCAAACACTCAGTTTATATAAATAATGTTTTAGTGGTTTCTCCATTAACACTGTCCTGTCTTACACAGAAATCTATAGTGCAGTTCTGCTGAAATCTCACTAAAGTACAATATTAAATGCTGATAGAATCTAGTTCTCTATAAACCTGAATCAGTTTCAATATGGTCTTAACCAATAAGCTCAGATAAACCCAACAAAACTATGTAGTTTATCTTATTTATCATGTTTGCAACACAAGGTAATACTAATTAATAGCATAGTCACAATTTAAACTAAGCACTCCGTTTATCCAATTTGTATCTTGAAATCATATCACATTGTATGATCTATGACAAGAACGTGTATCAAAATCAACATTGCTGAACCTAAATTCGAAATCCAAATGTCTCCTTCCCCCACATGCACAACTCCTCCCCCATCTTATCTTTGGATGTGTGTGTGTGAGAAAGCCCCCACCTTAGCTGCTCCCTGTAAGGAAAAGAAAACAACACTCGTACTTTTGCATTGTAACACACATCTATTCAACGCCTCTAAGAAAATGTTGTTCTGAGCAATCCTGTCAGCCAAATAAATGGTTTTAGCAGCTAACGGATTTGTAGGTATATTGGATAGACAGCTCAACAATGATAATACAGTAATGACCATGTTTCATGTACAAAAAAAAATCCCAATTTAGTCTTACCCCAAACTGTATATCAGATCACAATGATATCTAACTGTTTTTGACAAAAACTCAAATGTTCTCTCTATCTAAAAAAATGTTTGTGTGCACACCGTTTATCAAAATATGGTTAAAAATGACTCCAACAGCCAATAAGGAGTTAAGAAGCGAGAACCTGTACGGTTACATCGATCACTTCCTGTTTTATCGGATACTGATGTTTTTGAGGCCGGTAGTCAGAGCGCGGAGTGATAATGACAGGCTGACTATTTTTAATCAAACCGACGTCATATTTGTGCGTTGCCCAAAGATGATGCGGCACCTGGGATAATAATGGCGAGATGTCTGTTTTGTCATGAAAATAGGTGTGTGTTGTAACCGCTGGTCCATACATTGACACAT
Source organism: Gymnocephalus cernua (assembly GCA_023631565.1). Taxonomy (NCBI): domain Eukaryota; kingdom Metazoa; phylum Chordata; class Actinopteri; order Perciformes; family Percidae; genus Gymnocephalus; species Gymnocephalus cernua. The sequence goes on from CM042435.1 coordinate 1,509,055, forward strand.
TCACAATTCTTCTCAATTTGGTTTAAACCCTATTGTTTCAATTGATTTTCTTTCTTTCAGCGTTCTCTCTGCTGCTTCCATATCTTGTTTAAGCCTTCTTAATTTTACATCACTAAATGAACTATTTTCTGGGGAACCATAAACCTTTTACCAATCAGGCAGACATTTCAAAACAACCTTGTCCATATTTTCTGTTCCATTCCCCCCACTATCGGGCCTGAAGGCTCTAGTGACTTTGAACCTTTGTTCCCCATTTTGAGAGAAACAAAAGTTGAAGTAGCTACTTACGTACGATCGGAACCGTTGTCCCAAAAGCTCCGTTTTATTAGTAAAACAGAGGGAAAAAACCTAGACCTGTGCGTCCCTGTGCCAAGAGGGAACGCGTCTTCTCGTTTTAAGTCGACAAACTGAGTAAAATCCTGGACAGTATCTTCCCTCTCCCTGAAACTATCAGGAGAAAAAAAAAGAAATGTCCTGAACAGGGTCGGTCCCTAATCCCAAATATAAATCTAAATATAAATATTCAGGACTAGCGCTGTTCTCTTTCGTTTAACAGTGACCGCCCCTTACTCCCAAGAACACCTGGGATCAGGGCTGATTAAACGTGTTTAGCAGTATTGTTATCTAGTCCCAAGAAACTTGGTTGTTCCTTTGCTTGTTACTTGGAACCAGAGCTGCTTAGTTTTGATTAACAGAGACCGTCCCTGGTCCCACTAATACTTAGAACCAGGGCTGCTTAATCTGGTCACTCCGTTCGTGGGAAAACTTGGAAAATATGTCCGTCTTTTGCCTGAAATGCCTCCTGAAGTAGTCCTTATTTTTGATTATTGAGTGGTTAAAATCACCCCTTTAATAAACTAAATAAAACATAAAATCCCAGTTTCAATTACTCAAATCCAACTCAGTCTTTATTTTCCCTGGTTCTTCATCAATCATTATGTTTCTTTACAATTATAATTCTTCTCAATTTGTTTTTAGGGTTCATCTCAAAAATATTGAATTACCAATTAAATCCGTTAAAATTTGATCTTACCCGTGTTGGTTGAAATTGTTTTCCGTTCGTTTGGAATGGAGTGGAACAGTCGAGAGTCTCTGCGCTTCCTGACCTCTTTCTCTCAAGAAAACCCTTTTTATGGTCGAGGTTAGAGGCAGGAGATTAATCTCCTGGTTCACGAGACTTCAGGGCCCGGAGAGATCTCTTCTTGTGTCCATCCATCCCGGGTTTCGGCACCAAAATTGTCATGGAATTGATTCCTAATAACACGGGGCAGGTAAATAAAAGGTTTAAAGCTTGTAGTGAAACAAATGAAGACCATTGAGCAGAAACCAAAGTCTGGTTATAGAGTGTTGGAGAAACGCTGTAACACGGCCACCTCGATGGCTATGCAAGAGCGCTCTGAGTCTTTAACTCACAGAAAACCAACATATAGAGAATCAAAACAAATGGTGACGGCTTTCCTCCCCCCCCCCCCCCCCCTCCTGGATCTTACAAAGACCCAGTTACACAAACAAAAAGCAAAGAGTCATGTCATGCCTTTTGGCCAAGTTAAAACCCAAGTCATAACACCTTTCCTTGTATCAGCTGCCGGGGAATAACCAAACTGTTTTAGAGACACTGTAGGATATTGTTTACGGTCCGTAATCTAAACTTGTTCTAAACACACGTCAGTAAAGACCTCGCGAAAAAGAAACTTCAGTCTTCAGTTAATCAAAGTTTATAGTTTTAGCTGTTCATCTGTTAGAAACCATTTTCTTAAGTTAACACATACAGTAATCAGATAAATCCTAATAAAAGAATGTGCTTTAGAAGTATTTTTGCCATTACATCCCAAAACAAGAATTTTCCCCCGGATTCTCGACAAGATAATTGTAATGCTCTTCATTGGTTAATTTGGTGCGTAACATCACACGTGAATCATTTTCACTAAACACTGTTTGAGCGGCTGCTTTATCAATGAGACACATCCTGCAGTAGTAGTGTGCAGAGAAGGATTCCACATAACCAAGAATCGAGTTCAGACCTAAATTGTCGCCTGTTACTTGTACAATAGTCCCATAGAGAGGTTGTTCAGCAAAAGTAATTTTTGGACATGAGGGGGACTGGTGGCCAATGACCAAACCTCATTAGATTAGGCAGTGAGGGAAATTCATTCTTCAATCAAGGCCTTTCCCCACCACAAGGTCCAGCAAACAATATACTGAAAAATACCAACAGCAAGACAAAAGACACAGCTGGGAGAGAGGGCACAGCGAGCACTTACAGTCCACAGCCCCAAGAAACGGTGAGGTCTGGGCGGGGGGCGCTGTAAAGCTTGCGGCCGAAGTCATGAGCCACCTTCGTTCCAAGCCTTTCCAAGCCGACTCAGAGCTGGTCGCGGTGCTCCGCCACGGAGGAAATGCGCCCGGCGAGGGCCTGCCAGCAACGGGGAGAGGTCAGAGGGACCCAAATGATTGCCTATGTTCACAAAGCTCTTGAAATGCCTTTAACATAACAACTCACACAAAACGAATAACATTATTTAAAGTTTAAGAGCATAAATACTCAAGCATATAATCAATAGCTATACTGATAAATACTCAAAGCATACATAGGCCTACCTGAAGCCGGGGAAATGCACCTGGGATGGCTTGTGAAGTAGCATCGCAAATGTGAGAACATTTCAAAAATTCCACAGACAGATGCTCTTGAACCCCGTAACCGTCTCTGAAAGCATAACTAGTCGATCACGAGTGGCTCAACAGGTAGATCTATAGATAAACTCATCTTTCAGGCATTTGACCGACCAGGTTGACACTTCAGAAAGAAAGAGAAATCGGGGGTGTGGCATGTGAGCGTGTGAAACCAATCAAATGTGTTTGTCTCATGGCCAAAGCGTGAGAGTCGATAGCCCTGCATTGTTTAAGAACTTGGCTCTTAGCTCCTGTTCATGAACTTCGCTCTCAATTCTTTCACCTTTGGACTCTCTTTAGTGGTCTCAACATCAATACTGTAGACAGTTGTCTGGAGGAATGTGTACATGTTGCTAAGAGCGTTGTCATAGCTTACACTGAAAACGTAGTGCACTTTAAAGAGTTCTTCGCTGCCAAAGATGTGGTTCCCAGGCAGTGGATGAGCTTCTTGTCCATCACAACATAGTAAGTGCTGATGGCCTGCTTGTGGGTTCCAGAGGCAAGAAGGTATGGCTGGCGATGTCCTTCCTGGTTCTCTAGGTGTTCTTCAAGGCTCCTGCATGACTGTGTGAAAAATTACATAAAGTTACATCGTAATATTGTCCTCAGTCTGTGCTACATTTTCCACTTAAATCACATACTGTGGGCCAGTACATACCTTGTGAACAACGACAAGATGGTCCATGGTCTGAGCTGGGCTGATCTTCTGTGTTTTCTTTTTAGTAGGCTAAGGTGGTAGGATATGCAGGAGCAGCAGAAAAGATGCCATATCACTGTCCCACTCTGTAAGAAGCAAAAAAGGACAGGGTTTTATTTGAACCACAAGTTTCACTTTTTAAAACTTGATTTCTAGACCATTTAATCTACTGCCCCTGGGCCTCTTTCTGGGCCCAACGAGCCATCCTAATTCATCAGCTGTTGACCTGTATGACCAACCCAGTCTCACGGCAGTTCGTGATATGGTCACGTAATTTAATCTATTGATTTGTGTACACGGACACGTTTATCTCGTTTTTATCGTGATGCTCAGCACATTTTTTTAAACTAAAGTATTTTAATGGGAAGTATCTTTTGTGGTCACAGCACAATTCTTTCTGCCAGTCAGGCTGCAGCAGAGAAGCTGTATAAGTTCAGTTCAATTTCAGTCCAATTTTATTTATATAGCACGTTTAAAAACAACTCTAGTTGACCAAAGTGCCTAACAAGTTCCAACAATAAAATAGAAAATCAACCAGATAATATACACAAACAAACAATATACAATACAAAATAACCAACAGTATAAAATGTCAAGGTATCAAAACTCAACTTGAATTGAAAGCCACTGAATAATAATGGGTCTTAAGCAAGGACTTGAACGTTTCAATGGTCCGAGCTGTTCTTATATGAACAGGTAAACTATTCCAGAGGTTTGGAGCAGCCACTGCAAAGGCTCGCTCACCTTTGTTTTTTAACCTGGATCTGGGCACATCGAGGAGCATCTGATTGGACAACCTCAGTGCTCTGATGGGAGTGTGGACATGTATAAGGCTTTGCTGTTTTTATCAACATGTATTCACCATATCGTATTATGGTTTTTATGTATTTCTTTTAATGTTATTATTTTGGTCTATTTCGGCCAGGGAAGCTGGATGGCTTTGTTTTTTATTGATATGTTTTAAACTTTAACACTACATTTATTTAGATGTCATGGTATTCATTTCTTTATTTTAATAATATTATTTCGGTCTTATTACCGGTGAAATATTACAGTATGCTGTAAGACAGAACAGTAGGCTACGATATGAGCCTTGCTGGGTGCATTCAAAGCAGGTATCCCACAATGCAATGCGGGCATTCATATCAGAGAATCGGACAGTGATCAGCGGGTCTTTGACGACAATATCGCTTCAATGTACATATATATAATCTGTGGTTTTGTAACCGGCAACAACACGTTGCTCAGCTTTGTTCCAGTAAGTTATGCACCGTAATAACCTTTACACAAATCAGCAAAATATTCCAGAAGTGAGGTAGTAATTACCGCTCTGCGGAACGGAAAGACACAAATACATAATATTCGTAATATTGATGTTTTTGTCTAAAATTGTATTTGAGGATTTAAACAATAAAGATAGCAATAATAGTTAAAGCTGCAAGCAGTGTTGGACGGGCCCTCGCACCTCCTTGCACGTCGGGGTTACTGGCAGACGCTGCTCCTTGCGACCGTGCATTTGCACAGTCGCACTGGTTTTTGCAGACACTGAAAAGGGAACTCTCTGCTGAGTTCAATGATACTTCACACAAGACTACCTTAAACGGTTCAAATGTTATGAGTAAGTGGGCGTGGTTAAAGTATAGAGCGCGGCTCAGTATCACATGTAGACCACACATTATAAGTTTCATGTAAATCTGATGATGTTGGTCATATAAGGCTGATTTCCTGTTGCCAGCGGGTGGCGCGATGACCAAAAGTCAATATTGGCCTGTAGGTGACCTCAAGCCTGGACCCTTGTCAGTCGTGATAAATTTCGGGCAGATAAGACGAAAGACACATTTCTCTGAAATTGTTCATGAATGTATATAAATAAAGAACTTCTCCTTTGCCGAGAAAATCCATCCACCTCACAGGTGTAGCATATCACGATGCTGATTAGACAGCATGATTATTGCACAGGTGTGCCTTAGGCTGGCCACAATAAGAGGCCACTCTAAAATGTGCAGTTTTACTGTATTGGTGGGGGGGATATTGGCACGACCTAGAACACGCTGTCGTATACGCCGATCCAGAGCATCCCAAACATGCTCAATGGGTGACATGTCCGGTGAGTATGATGGCTATGCAAGAACTGGGATGCTTTTAGCTTCCAGGAATTGTGTACAGATCCTTGCAACACGGGGCTGTGCATTATCATGCTGCAACATGAGGCGATGGTCATGGATGAATGGCACAACAATGGGCCTCAGGATCTTACCATGGTATCTCTTCATTCAAAATGCCATCAATAATATGCACCTGTGTTTGTTGTCCATAACATATGCCTGCCCATACTATAACCCGACCGCCACCATGGGCCACTCAATCCACAATGTTGACATCAGCAAACTGCTCAGACACACGAAGCCATACACGCTATCTGCCATCTGCTCTGTTCAGTGAAAACCAGGATTCATCCATGAAGAGAACACGTCTCCAAAGTGCCAGACACCATTGAATGTGAGCATCAGTTCGCGGTGCTCGTACCCAGCCCACAGTCACCTATTCTGGGGTAACTAGACCAACTACCACTCAACTGACGGAGCACCACGACCGGCAGCTCGCAGGGCTCTGTACCCAACGCACAGTCACCTATTCTGCGGTAACTGAACCACCAACTAAATGACTGCTCCAATTCACATTAAACTGAACATTTGATTGATAGTGAAGTGAAACAAGGTGAATAGGATTATTTATGTGGACAGCGGCAGAGTGGGACCAAAAAATCTACTAGGAAATACTAGGGTTTCCGATGGTCCGGTGAATGAAAGAACAAGACACAGCACAGCAAGCAACACAATCCCTTTTTTTACTTTTGAGTCTGACCATCTCAGCACCCCTGATTTGCATATAAGAATTGGAAATAAATAGGGAAATAAATAAATGTGGCATTAGGAAATAAAAGTACCATGAAATAATTATCCATCCATCCATCCATCCATTGTCTTCCGCTTATCCAGGGTCGGGTCGCGGGGGGAGCAGCTCCAGCAGGGGACCCCAAACTTCCCTTTCCCGAGCCACATTAACCAGCTCCGACTGGGGGATCCTGAGGCGTTCCCATGCCAAGTTGGAGATGTAATCCCTCCACCTAGTCCTGGGTCTTCCCCGAGGCCTCCTCCCAGCTGGACGTGCCTGGAACACCTCCCTAGGGAGGCACCCAGGGGGCATCCTTACCAGATGCCCGAACCACCTCAACTGGCTCCTTTTGACGTGAAGGAGCAGCGGCTCTACTCCGAGCTCCTCACGGATGACTGAGCTTCTCACCCTATCTCTAAGGGAGACGCCAGCCCCCCTCCTGAGGAAACCCATTGCGGCCGCTTGTACCCTGGATCTCGTTCTTTCGGTCATGACCCAGCCTTCATGACCATAGGTGAGGGTAGGAACGAAAACTGACCGGTAGATCGAGAGCTTTGCCTTCTGGCTCAGCTCTCTTTTCGTCACAACGGTGCGATAAACAGAATGTAATACCGCCCCCGCTGCGCCGATTCTCCGACCAATCTCCAGCTCCATTGTCCCCTCACTCGCGAACAAGACCCCAAGGTACTTAAACTCCTTCACTTGGGGTAAGGACTCATTCCCTACCTGGAGAAGGCACTCCATCGGTTTCCTGCTGAGAACCATGGCCTCAGATTTAGAGGTGCTGATCCTCATCCCAGCCGCTTCACACTCGGCTGCAAACCGATCCAGTGAGTGCTGAAGGTCACAGGCCGATGATGCCATCAGGACCACATCATCTGCAAAGAGCAGCGATGAGATCCCCAGCCCACCGAACTGCAACCCCTCCCCATCACGACTACGCCTCGATATCCTGTCCATAAATTAGGACTGTCAATCGATTCAAAAATGTAATCGAATTATTACAGACTCTGTGATTAATTAATCTACATTAATCGCATACATAATTTTGCTGTGAAAGTATTTTAAATATTTCAATTCAAATGAATCAATGAATAATCAGCATTAGTGACATTAAAGTAAAAAAACTCATTTCATTATTTTCACTGTTCAAATAATGACTATATATATGGTCATTATTTGAAAATTTTATTTCCTAAGCATATTAGGTCATATTTCCTCAGCATATTAGGTCATATTGTTGATTATTTTACAACCCCAAATCAGAAAAAGTTGGGACGGTATGGAAAACACAAATAAAAAAAGAAAGTAGTGATTTCTAAATGTACTTTGACTTGTATTTCATTGCAGACAATACAACAGCACATAATTTAATGTGTTCCTCATGATTTTTATTGTTGTTTTTCTTCAAAAAAACTAAATTCCTATTTTGGTGCTTGCAACACATTTCGAAAAAAGTTGGAACAGTAAAGCATTTACCACTTTGTAATGTTGCCATTCCTTTTCACAACACTTAAAAGACGTTTAGGGACTGAAGACACCAAGTGATGAAGTGTTTCAGGTGGAATTTTGTCTCATTCTTGCTGCAAACAAGCCTTAAGGTGGGCAACAGTACGGGTCTTCGTTGTTGCATTTTGCGCTTCAAAATGCGCCACACATTCTCTATTGGAGACAGGTCGGGACTGCAGGCAGGCCAGTCAAGTACCCGTATCCTCTTCCTCCGCAGCCAGGACTTTGTAATGTGTGCAGAATGTGGTTTTGCATTATCTTGTTGAAATATGCATGGACGTCCCTGGAAAAGATGTCTTCTTGAAGGCAGCATATTGCGCTCCAAAATCTCTACGCACTTTTCAGCATTAATGGTGCCATCACAGAAGTGCAAGTTACCTTTGCCAAGGACACTGACACAACCCCATACCATGACAGACCCTGGCTTTTGGACTTGTTGCTGGTAACAGTCTGGATGATCCTTTTCTTCTTTGGTCCGGAGCACACGGCGTCCATTTCTCCCAAAAAATACCTGAAATACTGATTCATCTGACCACAGTACACGTTTCCACTGTGTGATGGTCCATCCCAGATGCCTCCGAGCTCCGGGAAAGGTGTGTGGCGTTGTGGTACTTGACAAAGGTTTGCCAAAGTAGTCCTGACCCATGTGGTGATATTGCTTATAGATGAATGACGATTCTTGATGCAGTGCCACCTGAGGGCTCGGAGATCACGGTTGTTCAGCTTAGGCTTGCACCCTTGTCCTTTACGCACTGAAATTCCTCCTCATTCCTTGAATCTTTTAATCATGTTATGCACTTTTGAAGGTGAAATAAGCAAATGTCTTCCTATCTTTCTTTGAGGAACATTGTTTTTAAACATTTCAATAATTTTCTCACGTATCTGTTGGGAAATCCTCGGCCCATCTTTGCTCCTAAAGGACTAGACCTTTCTTGGATGCTGCTTTTGTACCAAATCATAATTACAATCACCTGTTGACATCACCTGTTTCAAATCACATCATTATTTAACCAATTTACCTGATTACTAGCCCTAAATTGCTCCTGTCACAACCTTTTTTGGAATGTTTTGCCGGTCTGAATGACAGGAAAGGATGTATATTTACAAATGAAATTAAGTTGACCAGACAAAACATGAAATATTTTGTGTTCACATTGTCTGCAATGCAATACAAGTCAAAGTACATTTAGAAATCACTTCTTTTATTTTTTATTTGTGTTTTCCATACTGTCCCAACTTTTTCTGATTTGGGGTTGTATATATATATATATATATATATATATATATATATATATATATACACACACACAATAATTCAACAGGGTATTTTAAAATGACTACGAATTCACAGCGAGGCTGTAGATTACCAGTTTCATTGAACGTACCATCTCCGTCTCTGTTTTTCCGACAGCGGGAGAAACACAGTCAAACTTTACACTGCTTAGTGTTAGCTGTCAGCATTTTAACCGTGTTTAATCCAGCTACTAGCTAGCGAAAGGCTAACGTTACCTGCTGTTGAGTGTAGTGTTAACCATAGACAGTTAAAGAAACTAGCGTCACGTGCTGCAACAATGTTTCTGTTGTACATTCTCTCGTCTTCCTCCCTCATTTTACAGTCAGAAGGGCTCTGGGTGAAAGGTCAATATGGAATTGATTAATTTGACTGACTTACTGCCGACACAGCTCTCGCTTTGGTCATACAGAGATTGGATGGCCCTGAGAAGGGACCCCCTCACCCCATACTCCTACAGCACCTCCCCCACAGTATCTCCTGGGGGACCTGGTCATACGCCTTCTCCAGATCCACAAAACACATGTAGACCGAATGGGCATACTCCCAGGCTCCCTGGGATATGAGGATCATCTTCTGAATATAAGATCTGGTGAATAAATGTTGATAAAAACAGCGATTATTAGGCTAAAAATACCAATAATAGTAAAGTTGTATCCAGCTTCTCTGCTGCAGCCGACTGGCAGAAAAAAAAACGTGCTGTGATCACGAAAGATGCTTCCCATTAAAATACATTAGTTTAAAAAACCTGACCCCCATCACGAAAATCTTAAAAATATCGTGATGGTATCACGTTCTAATAGATTTCTTTTCGTGAAGCCATCACAAACTGACGTGAGACTGGGTTGGTTATAATGGTAGAGAAAACCCTGGATTGAATCCCCTGGACGTTTACTTCGTCCTTTCACATCACAGTATGTGTCATGCAGGACGCGTACCTACAGTAGCACCATCACTGCTTCTAAATAACATATGACTTTGTATGCTTTGAAAAGAAAGACTTTCCTAATGAAATAATTTTAATTAATATTTAACATTCATCTTCTGTATTGTATCTTCTCTTAACAAAATGAAATAAACCAAAGTGAGATGTGTAACGTTTGACATCCCAAAATGCCGCCAGTCTGCATGTCCATGCCGTTTGATAAGTTAACGGAATATGAATTTGAGAACGGGGACACACAGAGAGCGGAAGGTGAGGGAACGTTCTTCCGTTGATCCAGACTCTCTGCCCAGAGCTTCACCAGTGTTTTTGTTGCTGCTGTTTTTAGCATGAAGGGACAACGACTGGTTTCGTTGTGCAACCCTGTGCAATGACAACAAACCTTGAACCTTGAAATGGTAAATAACATGCAACAAAGGTACCTGGCTGGAACCAGAGACATTGTGGTTACATTGGTCTAATTAGTAAAAAAGGAATATTGACATGCAATCTGTGAAATGTTGAACTGAACAGAATGTCTATTAAATACTATTTTTATTAGTGCCCTCTTTGAGGCTAACACTGGCAGATAGATTGAATTTGTTTTTTTTGTGAAAACCAGTGCGACTGTTGAACTGGGCTGACTGGGCAGTGCCAAGTGCTCACTGAACTCCAGCCTGTGTTTTTTTTACTAATCCTGTAAACAGGCAGCATAGAGGAGAGAATGACTCAGTTAGCCTGGATAAGTTACACTTCAAATAATTAAGACCTACTCATTGAGTTTTGAATCCAGTGGGATTTAGAATACCAACTGGCCCCTCAAACTGTGAGGAGAGAGCTGGTCGTTCTTCAAATCGGGTATAAAAATGAACAGGCCACCAAGAAAACAACCATTTGGAAAATTAATCAGTTATGGATTCAAAATAAAAGTGGTAGATGCATTTGCTGTTGTGTTCAGGCGGAAAATAGCAAGGCTTGGACCCAAATGCAGTTCAGTTCAGAGTTCAGAATTCATTAACAAAAAACTACAACAGAAAGTGTCCAGAGGGTGGCAGAGCAAAACTTACAACAAAAGGAAATACCAAAAAGCAAGCAGGCCAGGAAGCAACACCACAGGAGCATGACATGAGCAGGCATGACAGAAAAACAGAACAGTACAGAAAACAGCACATAACAGAACAATGATCCGACATGAGACAAAGACAGCACAGAGACTAAATACACAGGGTAGCGAGGTAACAAGGGACAGGTGACACTAGGGATCAGGAACAGGGGCCCGTACTGAAGTTAGATTTAGCGTTAACGAGGTAACTGCAGGTTCATCCCAGGGTTTTCTGTACCACGACGGTGGATTAGTTGTTACCGGGTTCACTCGCTGTGGTAACTCATGCTGAACACCTAACCTGGTCGGGAGCATGTTATGTTGGAGATTAGAGATCAACTGGTGTAAAAGCACCGCCCACTGACCCATTCATTGTTGATCATAATGGCGTCACCGTTAGAAGATCCTGTGGAGCTTGGAGCGCGGATAGTGAGAGGTGCGCTCAGAAGAGCCAGAACATTTAGAGACCGACAAAATCCTTTGTCATTCCCTGATGAGTATCTTTACGAAAGATATAGATTCTCAGCGGAGGGAATTACGTATATTTTTCAGCTTGTTGAGCCGCATGTTGCTAATGCAACAAAACGAAGCCGTGTGCTCACAGTCCCACAGACTGTATGCTTGACGCTGCGTTACTTCACTACGGGTACATACATGTACAATGTGGGTGATGCGGAGAACCTTGGCAAAAACACCGCCTGCCACGCAATCCGCAAGGTGGTGTGTGCTTTATCAGCACACTTGAATGCATTTGTAGTGTTCCCAGCGCACTTGCCCACGCAGACAATCAAAAAGGGCTTTTATGAAATAGCAGGTAAATATTCACCTAAATTGAAACTTCATCTATAAATTATCTAGGCCCCATGATGTTCACTGTTTCATATGAAATTCATCATACTCCTTAGGCTTCCCGAGGGTGATTGGTGCCATCAACTGCACCCACATCCATATTTCCACATCGCTGGGGGAGAATGAAGGTGATTTTATTAATCGCAAATCATACCACAGCATCAACGTTCAGGTAAAGCATAAAGAACAGGCTACACGTTTGGTGATACTGGTAAAGGAGGAGTCTTTCTAATGCACATTGATTCCTTCACGTTAATGCTGTTATGTGGATGGATTTTTAACACAAGATGCTTTTGCAGAACATCAATGTCTGGTTACCAGCATTGAGGCAAAGTGGCCTGGGTCTGTCTATGACTCTCGGATCTTTAGGGAGTCTGCACTGTGCCACATATTAGAGCAAGGTATGGCAATGGCAAGTCATATTTTGTATTGCATTTTGTAATACTGATTATGCTAATATTAATTTCCATCTTCAGGGCTCTTCAGTGGAGCTGGTAGGGGACCGAGGGTACACCTGCCAGCCCTTTCTGATGACCCCCTATCCTGACCCCAACACAGGGCCACAGAATGCTTTTAATGTGGCCCTTAACAGAACAAGGGTCAGGATACAGGTGACCTTTGGCCTCATCAAGGCCTGCTTCAACTGCCTGCGTGGCCTCCGAGTGGCCCCAGACCGGGCTGGTCTAATTGTGACAGCCTGTGTCGTGCTCCGCAATGTGGCCTCGATAAGAAAGGAGAGAGCCCCACCTGTCAGCCAGCAACCCCAGATGTGGTAGACCCCATCACCCTTAACTACCCTACTGGCAGGGCCGTGAGAGAGGCTATTACACAGTATTTTGTTTAAGGGGAGACTAAAACATGTTTTTTTTCAGTCCTTTCAGTTGGGCTGTTTTCGTTCCATGGCATTTGAGCAATACAGATTTTCTTTAATGGCTGTTGCCACCATATTCTGATTAATGGAGTGATGAAAAGGAGATATCCAAAGTGCCCTCTGTAATAACTTTGGACTCTAATATGTTGATAAAATGGAACAAGGATTTCCATTTTGTCTTATTCCAATGTTACATTACATTACATATCATTTAGCTGACGCTTTTATCCAAAGCGACTTACAATTGCTATATATGCCAGAGGGCACAGTCCTCTGGAGCAACTATGGGTTAAGTGTCTTGCTCAGGAACATTGGTTGATGTATCGCAGTGGGAATCGAACCAGGATCCCCCACACCAAAGGCACGTGTCATATCCACTGCGCCATCACCACCCACAATGTTCCGATTTCCATTTTGGAAATGTATGCAAATGTTATCATATTTTACAATTGAATGCATCATTTTGTCATTTAAACATACATTTACAGGAAACTAGTAATGAAAGCAATGTTTGACCTAATATTAGTTATCAACTGGGGAGGTTTCATGTTGATATGTTATCCCTATTCACTGGGGTGTCTCCCCCTTAGCCCCTTCTGTCCTTGGGTGTTAAGCTCTGGTTTGACTCAGACAAATAGAAGCAGGCACACAAACACAGTGAGGCAGTTTTTGAATGTTTATTAAGTAGACGTAGGTGATGGCTGCTTGAGAGCGGAGCGGCGAGAGTGAGCAGAGCGGCGAGAGTGAGGCTTGGCAGAATGGCTGGTTGAGAATGGAGCGGCGAGGTGAGTAGCACAGCGTAGATGTAGATGATGACTGGCAGCAGTAATTCCAGAGAGCAGGGTCACGAGAATGGTTGCAACGAACTGGCGCCGAAGAGGTGAACGCCCGGGTCGATATTTGGTGGGTGATTACTGGAATGAGCTGCAGCTGGATGGTGGTTGATTGCTGGAATGGTTTGCAGGTGGCTGGAGCAGAGCAGAGGGGTGGCTACGCCCACAGACCAAAATCCTCAAAACATAGAGTGAGTGAAACGCCCAGCAGAGGGAGACAAACACACAAAACACAAAAGGGAAAGTAGAGAACAGACAAGGACAGGCATGGAACCACAACATTGGGTGGACTTGACCCATTTTCTAATAATTTCCATATCTGAAATTTGGGTGTCTTTCAACCAAAACATTTCACATGAAAAACAACATTTGTAGTACCGTACAATGCTCTTCACAAGTTAAATAAAAAAAAATAATCTCACTACTTTCATTGAATTTGTATATACATATATATATATATATATATATATATATATATATATATATATATATATATATATGTACATACTACGTATATGACCGTACTACATATATATATGTAGTAGTATATAGTATATATAGTAGTATATAGCTGTTTGAAATCACACTAAATAGGACAAAAACATTTTTGAAAACCCCCACAAAAGATTCTAAGGCACAACAGAAAATCTCTGGAAAAGCCACAAAAAATCGATCGCTATACGCCAACCCTTGTGCAGTCGTGCAGACAAATAATAGCGTGTCTAAAATATTCCCTCTGCACCGTGGAACTCGGCAGGGCTGCCCACTGTCCCCGCTCCTTTTCGCTCTGTCACTTGAACTGCTAGCCCAGACAATTAGATTGGACCCGCACATTTCACCCATCAGTGGACAAGGTACACAACATAAAATTTCGCTTTACGCGGACAACGTTTTACTTTTTTTTACTAATATTTCTGAGTCTCTACTTCAAATACTCAAAGTGTTCACGCAGTTCAGTCTATTTTCTGGTTATAAAATTAATTGGGATAAATCCCTCCTCATTCCTTTAAATGCCCCTGCTAAACACCTCGCATTACCGGTCATTCAACATATTCAATGGCATAACACCGCATTTACATATCTAGGCATAGTTGTAACCAATTTCTCAGATATATCACATGCAAACTACAATAAACTAAAAACGGAGATTGTATCGGACATTCAGAGGTGGTCTGATCTCAGGATGTCACTGCAAGGCAGACTTGCGATACTGAAAATGAATGTACTCGGCCGACTGAATTTCCTGTTTTCTATGATCCCTATGCCGCCACCACCTAAGTACTTTGATGAACTACAGGCCCTGACCACTAAATTCATATGGAATGATAAAAGAGCTCGTATTTGCCTACACACGTTACAGTGACCAAAACACTCTGGAGGCTTAGCAGTACCTGACTTAAATAAAGCAATTGACAGTTTGGTGCAATGAGAATGTTGTCTCACCCTGGCGTCAAATAGAGAAAGAAATGGTTAAACCACATAGGGTGACAGACATACTATTTTGCGGGTTGGAACCTAGATCTGTATGTAGAAAGTTTGGGCCAATCATAGGCAACTCCTTGGAAATTTGGTTTGCTGTCCAGAAACATATGCGATTTAACATAAAGCTTTGTGACCGCTCTCCTATTTGGTATAACTACAACTTATTACAGCATTCTGGTCCCTATTTTAATGACAGTTGGGCTTCTGGAGGAATCCACATTCTCCAAGATCTATATGATAGAAATGGGTTGATTTCACTCCAAGAGCTTAAAGAACGTTATTCTCTACCTGGGTTTCCTTGATTCTTGTATCTACAGTTGAGATTTGCAATCCGTGCCCATGGAGTCCCATGGGATTCACCTTTACCCTCTCATCCGTTGGACTCTTTAACTTCCTCTCAGACACCCTCTACTGGATTAGTGTCCAGTATCTACAATGAGCTGCTCTCTAAAAACGTTAAGCCTTTGGGAGTGATCAGTTCTTGGAACCATCAACTTGAGGGTCAAGGTTATGATCTGGACTGGACTAATATTTGAACCAACATACCCATCACATCAAAGAACCCAGCACATCAGCTTATTCATTATAAGTTTGTGCACAAATGCTATGCCACACCATACCGACGCTTTACAATGAAACTAACAGATAATCCCAACTGTACAAAATGTGATCAGAATATTGTTGGCACATATCTTCATGTGTTTTGGGAATGTCCCTCTGTGTCTGGCCTCTGGTCCAAAGTGCATAGGTGCCTTGAAAATATCTTAGGGTTTCCCATTCCTATGCACCTCCCCCTACTTCTATTAAATGATGACTCCGCTCTTAGTGGCAATACCAGATTGGCACAGAGGAAAGTTATATTTGCAGGATTGACTGCTGCTAAGAAGACCATAATACACTCATGGTTTTGCCCAGACATTCCGTCGGGTAAAGAATGGCTAAATCATTTTAGAGACATAGCTCTTCTAGAAAGGTCATTGGCTATCATACATAAAGCGCGAGCATCTACTGTGCAGGCCTGGGACGCTCTTATCACTTCTCTTTCTGACATGACATTGCTTGCTCGCATATAAGGTGTTGCTGTGAATTAAGCTGTGTGACTGCGAGACTCTCATCTAAGGCAACGAGTTCCCACTGGTGGGTCTGACAATGTCTATCCTTAGAATTATTCTCCTCCCTTTTTATTTTTTTTTATTTTCTTTTTTTTGTATGTGTGTGTATGTATGTGTATGTGTATATATATGTATATATATATGTATATGTATATACATATATATATGTATGTGTGTATGTATGTGTGTATGTATGTATATATGTATATTCTTTTTCTTTTTCTTTTTCTTTTTTTTCTCTTCCTCACTAAAATTATTTAATGGCAAGGCAATGGCACAGTTTGTAAAGTAATGTTTAAATTGTTCAATAAAAAGTTTATCACAAAAAAAAATTGATCGCAATTTAAATATCACGCACGAATATATTCTCTGTTTTGAGGCCTCGCCCCTACAATTTACGACATGGCGAGACGTAATCCGGCTAAGAAGCGACACTTTACAGAGGTGGAGACTGAGCCCTGATATCTCCTATTGTATATATATATATATATATATATATAGGTCTATGGATATCTCAGGTTCATTTGCACTAACGTGTGAAGTATTTAGCAGCCTGGAAACTGCTTTTAAAGGCTGGAGAAAGAATGTGGAATCAAAAGAGATGAGGTCAACAGTTTCTGTAGTAAATCGGACTTGAGATGAAGTTCATTTAATATCCGACACATGTATGCTATAGTCCTAATGGTAATATACAGGCTTAAGTTGCAATCTCTTAGGCCTATATCATGTACCTTTATTTAAATTAACACACAGTAGCAGAGTTTATGCAGTGTCTTTTATTTTACTCGTGTTTTTGTCAGAGCCAGGCAACCGTCCTCCCCCCCCCCCGTGCTGGACCACCACCCCGATCTGTCTCCTGAAAGCAGAGGGGCTGGAAAAACAAACCGAAATAACTCGGTCAACGGCAGAAATAAATCGTTCACTTCGTGATCATTAATCTTTAAAAGAGAAACGAAAACCTGAAGAATAAATAAAAATGTTGTTTTCTGTATTGAATATCATTGCCAAACATAACACTATACCTTTTAAGAGCGTTGAATAACATCCTGTTAATCAGTCCGATGGAGCGCTCCACCGCGGCCCGTGTGTGTACATGTGCACTGTTGTACCGGCACATATAGAGGTCTTCTAAAAGAGCAGATCTGTCATTGCTGATAACTGCTGACTTCTCCTTCTCCTGTTAAACTGATTATATGCTGCACCTCAAGGCCACACTGACTTGAAAACTTGCGTACACGAGTTCAGACCAGACGTGAGATTTGATCGCAGCCTACGCTCACGTCCAAATTGATAAATGCCGAGCTTTGCGTAGGAATCGGCGTACGCCCGTCGTACATCTGTTTTAGGTCGTACGCACGTTTCATAAATGAGGGCCAGCGTCTGCTCTAACCTGAAACAAATAAAGAACATTGTCCCTTTGCAGGGCACAGGAAGTTGAAGGTGTCCATTTGACTGTGTTTCAAGGTTCATTGCTTACCACCTCTCTTTGTCTTGGCCTTGAAGTGGAGGCCCTCGGCTCAGGGGGTGGAATACATTCCTCTTCCTGCTGAGTTTAACCCCATAGCAATTTCATCAATTGAGTCAGATTTGAAATGACCACTTTAAGGACTTGTGTCTCATGTTCAGACCACGACCGTTTGCAAGACATTATAGACACTTCAATCACAGCCACACGTTCACACACACTAGCCATCTGTGTTGCAAGTGGTAGAAATACTCAAAAGTGTACCCCCAAAGCACTCTCTGAGCAGGCAGACACAGTTTCGTCATCTAGGACATCCACCTGAGGAAATAAATGGCCTATTATCAATATTCAGCAACCACATATGGCATACATGCTGGTGTATGACTATCAGTTCCACTGTTACCTCTGCATGGCACAGTGGGATGACAGTGTGTGATAGCAACACCACTGTATCTCCTCTCACTGCAGAGCACAGTAATATATTTCACTCCGGCAATATTCATAAATAATTGTTCAATGAATATGGTCACATAGATTACTTGACACATAACCTGTACATATGCCTGGGTCTGTGAGCTGCTGCCACCAGGGTCAGAAGAAATGCCCCCTTCCACTCCTTCCATCAGGGGGCAACCCTGATTGCTGGAGAGGGCCAGCTCCTCAGCAGGAGTGAAGTCCTGTGGAGGAGGGCCCCCTCCAGTCTTCTTTGCTTCATTTTTCTTCCTGTTGGCTGCACGCAATTTCATTGTTCTATAGGTCCTCTGTATACCAATATCCTTAAGGGACCGACCCCGCAATTCAGCCTTGTACTTGTTGGCCTTAAAATATGTGTAAGTATTGCTACTGCTACTTACCGGTTTGAATTATGTTTTTATATTTCTTTTTTATTTGGTCCCACGATATTTTGCCACTGCCAGGGTTGCAACTAAAATAATACAGCAACAAAAGTTAAACGTTATGGAATGCACAAGCGCAATTATGGTCTTATCTTGTGCCTGTGTTAGTTATATCAATAAGTCATGCAACTTACGCATTTACAGCGTCTGCTATTTTCTGCCAGCTTTCCCTCCTTGCTTTGGCAGCAGTGACTGTGTTGCTTTTAGCCTGTATTATATTTTTATATTCTGGATAAATTTGTAAGATTATTGTGTGCTCCTCCTGAGTGAAATATGCAGCTCTTGTTTTATCCATGTTTGCGATTGGACACACGGGGCAAACAGCGCCCCTTTTATGTGAACGCGCGGTTCTCTAGATTGGAAAAACATGGGTCGACTGAACTAGTTGATAACCGCCTTCGTGACACAACTTATTAGGTTGTTAGGGTTAGTGAAGCCGGGGTACTGAAAGAAATCCAGGGCATGTTAAACTTGCTTCGTAGTACGGGGCCCTGGTGAAACAAATCAGGGTGAGGCAGACAATCACAAAAGGCGGGAAAACACAAGGCAGGAAGTAAAACAAGACATGACAAGGGAGAAAAAACAGACTACAAAATAAAACAGGAAACAGAACATACACAACCATGAAGGCGAAATCCCTCTAGCGGTTGAGCAGGATGGCAAAGGCAGAAACCCTCTGGCAGCTGGCGGTGAAGCTCAAACCCCTCTGACAGCTGGCAGCGAAGAACATATCCCTCTGGAGGCCGAGCAAGATGGCGAAGACCCTCTGGAGGCTGAACAGGACGACGAAAGCGAAGACACTCTGGAGGCCGGACAGGATGGTGAAAGCAGAGACCCTCTGGAGGCTGGCGACTACACCGGCGGCGAGAACTGATTCCTTCTGAAGGCACTGAGGGCCGGGCAGGCAAAAGGGCAGCTGGGCTGAAGCCAGGCCACCGATCTGCTGGCCTGGAGTCAGGCAACGGGTCTGCTGGGCTGGAGCCAGCTAAACAGGACACGGGTGACGAGACAGCTGGGCTAGGGTCTGACAACAGGGCAACAGGAAAAAAAAACATTTTAATTTATAATTTGGTCAACGGGAAATCAACACAAGGGTTAACTGTGGTTTACCATCATTGAATCCATACTCACTTTAAATATCTCAGCCTGGTACATCGCTCTTACCATCAAACACAAAACTTAACTTGCCCAGATCAGGCCGGCAAGATGATTGACCCTTCCCAACCCCCCCTAACAGAATTATACACCCAATCGGTACTCAGTAAAGCCACTACAATCACACAGGATCCTACCTACCACTGCAGTCACTGCCATCAGGTCAATGTTACAAAGTCCTGTTGGCACTAAAAAACATACAAAACATTATTCAACCCCACTGCCATCAACACAATGAATAGTCATTCACTCCATTCAGTCCACTTTTGTATTGTTTGTGTTGTTGTATTGCTACATTGTTATACAGTATGTATCGTATATATACAGTGCATACAGAAAGTATTCATAGCGCTTTACTTTTTCCATATTTTGTTATGTTGCAGCCTTATTCCAAAATGGATTCAATTCATTTTTTCCTCAAAATTCTACACACAATACCCCATAATGACAACATGAAAAAACGTTTTTTTTAAATGTTTGCAAATTTATTAGAAATAAAGAACGAAAATATAATATGTACATAAGTATTCATAGCCTTTGCTCAATACTTTGTTGTGGCACCTTTGGCAGCAATTACAGCCTCAAGTCTTTTGGAATATGAAGCCACAACCTTGGCACACCTGTCTTTGGCCAGTTTCGCCCATTCGTCTTTACAGAACCTCTCAAGCTCCATCAGGTTGGATGGGAAGCATCGGTGCACAGACATTTTAAGATCCCTCCAGAGATGTTCCATGGGATTCAAGTCTGGGCTCTGGCTGGGTCACTCTAGGACATTCACAGAGTTGTCCTGAAGCCACTCCTTCAATATCTTGGCTGTGCTTAGGGTCGCTGTCCTGTTGAAAGATGAACCGTCACCCCAGTCTGAGGTCAAGAGCGCTCTGGAACAGGTTTTCTTCCAGGATGTCTCTGTACATTGCTGCATTCATCTTTCCCTCAATCCCGACTAGTCTCTTCCTCCTCTAGTTCCTGCCACTGAAAAACATCCCCACAGCATGATGATGCCACCACCACCATGTTTCACTGTAGGGATGGTATTGGCCACTCTCCACAAAGGAATCCTGGAGCTTTGTCAGAGTAACCATCAAGTTATTGGTCACCTCCCTAACTAAAAACCCTTCTCTCGCCAAGCCAAATATATCCACAGGCAGACGTGGGTGTTGGCCGTACATTAGGTAAAAGCGTGAAAACCCAGTAGCCTCATTCCTGGTACAGTTATAGGTGTGGACGACTTGTGGTAGGTGTTCTCTCCATCTTTCCTTTTCCTTTTCCTCCAGGGTTCTGAGCGTTTGAAGCAAGGTAAAGTTAAACCTCTCTGCCGGATTTCCCTGAGGATGATAGGGAGTGGTCCTTGAGTGACCCACTCCACTGAGCTGTTGCGGAATTTTGAAAAGTTAATTCTCAAATTCTCTCCCTTGGTTATGATGTAGTTTCCATGGGTAACTGAATCATGGAATGAAATCATCAAAGAGTTTTTCCGGATTTGTTTTTGGTAGCATAAGCTTGTGCAGACCTGGTAAAGTGGTCTACAACTACCAGAATGTACTAAAAGCCTCTTTGCTAGATTCCAAGTGTAGGTAGTCTATAGACCACCAAGCTCTTGTTCTGATGCATCTGTGTGTAGCACAAAAGGGAGGTTGAAGTCAGGATAACAAAGCACTGGTGGGTTGGACAAGATAATTACAAGATGGTCTAGGGCTCTTTGGTGCTCCTCCATCCACTGTATAGGGGTCCTAAATGACAGCTGGACCCCTTTTCCCTTTTTTGCTTGGGCTGAGGCATCACAGTGGCAGTGTTTTTGGTTTGCAAGAGCTCAAACATTGGCTTGGAAATTTGTACATGTGTCCGATAATAGCTGAGGAATCCCAGTAGTTTACGGACTTCTCCAACAGTGCTAGGGGTGTTACATTAGGCATTTCCTCCATGCTCCTCTGAAATGTGGCTGGGGCATTCGGAAGTCCAAAGGGAATGTGCATACAAGCCCCATGGAGCGATGAATGCTGTCATGTGCTGGGATCCCTCTGCAATGAAGCCTTGATGATACGCTTTTCCTTGATCCAGAATTGAGAACCAGCTGTATACCCTGAGTGTGTCAATTAGATCTTGAATGCGTGGCAGGGGGTGTGTGTCTGGGACTGTCCTTTGGTTCAGGAGCCTATAATCAATGCACAGCCTCAAGCTTCCGTCCTTTTTGCGAACACAAACCACTGGAGCAGAGTACAGGGACTCTGATTTTACTATCCACTTCTTTGCCAGTAAGTCCTATATGACTTCTCTTACATCGACGGGGAGATGCCACAGCTGGGACCGTTGCTCTGTTCGACCATTGTCCTCCTCATCCTCCCCAACAGGCACAAGTGAGTTGACAGTTTGAACCTCAATGCAGTCCGATCGGTCTGTTTCCACTATTTGGCGATTGGCTGGATACTGCCTAACACTGTGAAGTTGCCCAAGGTAATGTTGTTTTGGGTGTAGTTGCACACTGGGTTTCAACATAAGGCCACTGGGTGTGATGAACCTCAACCAAGCCATCACCAAAATCTAGCTGGTCCAGTTTGAGATCTGGATGGTTGACCTGGAACAGCACCACAGATTCAGTGAAATCAGCAGGCACTTTACATTTGATGTGGACAACTTGACCTGGGTGGACAATGACGTCATGCTGACCAACTCTCACAAGTCCATTGTCATGGACTGGTTCCTGGGTCTGTACAAAATTCACAATTGCCTCAATTTTCAATTTGCATGGCCTCCCTCAGCAACTTAACAATAATGGCAATGACATCAATTTCACTCTCCTGCCCTAGGATGAGCTCTTCGATTACGTTGAAGCCCAATATTGGTCTCACAAGGCTCATACAACTGACCAGGAAGGGTACTCTGATGGTGAGATTTGGATCATCGTTGCCAGGTAAGTTAAAGGTGACTTCCACCCATCCATCGTATGATTTTGGCTCTTCATTAGCTGCCGTGAGATCCAGTCGTCTATCTCCGATAAGCTCACACAGTGGGCGCACTTCCTGTTGAGGCAGGTATTTTTGTTTCCATGTGTGGTCGATGATGCTAACCTGGGCGCCAGAATCTAGCAAAGCAGTCACAGTATACCCACTCAAATTACATTTCAATAAACATTTCTTTCCAATTAGCTTAGCTACTCGCTGTGATGTTGACATGACCCGTTGATGAATGAGGAGAGTTGATGAGATTGTAGTTAACCTCTGCTGGTACTGTTTTGCTTGTATCTGGGTGGGACTGAATACTAGTCGGTCACTGGTTGTCCCTCTGCCATGACCGGGGGCTTAGGTTTTTTTAAGCATCCCACAGCACGGTGCCCCTCTTCCCCGCATGCAAAGCAGTGATTTCAGTTAGTCTGATTACTGGCAATGCAGTTAGGGCAGCCACGTGGTCTCTCTTTTCTTAACTGTCTGTTCTGTTTATTGGGACACTGGCAGGCTTGAGGCTCAGATGTTGATGGCTTCGCTGCTCCTGTAACAATTGACTGTAGGGAGCTTACTGCCTGTGCCATGGCCTGCTCAGCTGGTGGCGTAGCTCATCTTTGCCACTGGTGTCAGTGGTACACTGTCCTTTGTTAACCTCACTGATGTTAGCTTCACTACTCTGAGCGTGAGCTAATTTTGGGCGATTGCTGAGTCCCAAGCGCCATTTCCTCTCACTCTCCTCACTTGTTGTTTTTGTAACTTGTCTCAGAAGAGCGTCATCAGCGACTGTAGGGTCTGAGGGAAGGGTTCTTAACTCACGCCTGATATCATCATGTTTGTCACACAAGCCCTGATGTGTGAAGGAATACATTCAAGCATTTCCTTGAAGTTGCCAGGCTTTATGATACAAAGCACTGCTCTGGTGATTTCATCTTTGGTGTGCTTTTCCTTTAACCCTTGATTAATCTGTTTACTGATACTACTGTAGCTTATCTCAGATGTGTCATCCCCAATTTGTCCACCATGGATCTTGAATTTCTTCCTCTGCAAGAGGGGAAGGTCTTTGAGAGCAATCACGCTTTCAGTGGTGCTAGTGGAATGTCTGTCAGCGTTTGAACAAGGTGACTGCATGACATGTGCACTGATTGACTGGTTACTGTCATTGTTAGTGGGTTGAGTGTCGGCCGTGTGTGTAGTTAGGGAGACACTACTCGGTTTAAGCTTTTGGCACAACTCATAACTACAGAGCAGTTTACATAGCTGTGAGTCAAGGGCATTTGTTTGAGGAGCTAAAGCTGTTGTAGTTTCAGTGTGTGTACATGTAACATGTGGGTTAATATGACCAACATCAGAAGGTAAAGATTGTGAAACATCAGCCTCAGACACAGTAAAATCTCCCCCACCATCTGTAGAATCATATCTTTTAAGAAAAGTATCTGCGACATGCCGTCATCCTCTAACTCCAGCAAAACTGTACTTTCCATGTATGAACAAACGTAATCCATACAGGATTCTTTGTCATGTTTGTTTAACTTAGTCAAACTAAGGCTGTGGGATAGCTGTTGTAATCTGGAACAACTCCTCAGCAGAAAGGCGGAACAGTCTGTCAGTCAGTGTATAGAGCCAGACTCCATTTAAATAATCACTACTTTTCGCGTGTATAGAGCCAGACTCCATTTAAATAATCACTACTTTTAGCGTGTATAGAGCCAGACTCCATGTAAATAATCACTACTTTTAGCGTGTATAGAGCCAGACTCCATGTAAATAATCAGTACTTATAGCGTGTATAGAGCCAGACTCCATGTAAATAATCACTACTTTTAGCGTGTATAGAGCCAGACTCTATGTAAATAATCACTACTTTTAGCATGTATGTATTTTGGGGCTGTTTCATGTTAAACTAAAAGGATCTTTTACTTTTTAGCATTACAGAGCCAGAAACTAACCTGAAGAGACCAAAGACTAACATGTTGTTAAAGCATCAAACAGCAACTTACAGTTTCTTCAACCAGTCCAAAGAGTTGATGAAGAAGAGTTGATGAAGAACTCAGGTGAGTTGTTTCCTGATGAGTCACAGGTCCACCTGTCAGGAAGCAGATTTGCAACACCAGAGACTCTCCACACGTCGAGTTCCACCATGTTTAAAATGTGATGAACAAACTTTATCGTTAAACAGACTCAGTGACGCAGTGGAAGAAGTACTCCAAACTATTAATACTACACAGTGAAAATACTCTGTCCAACGTCCTGCTCTGTTACTAAATGTACTTGATGTAGAAGTATCAGTGAGAGAGCTGCTTCTCTGGAACATTACATGTTTTACTGCTGATTCAGACTTTGTGTGTAAACTGTGAATGTGCAGAGTAACACGCTGTCAGATTGTGTCTGTGAAACCTCCGTAAGCTGCTGAGAGGCTGAGTCAGGGAACCATCAACTATAATTCAGTTCCACTCCGTGATATGCGTTTACAGATTTATTGTCCGTTTGAAAATAGGAAAAACTAAAAAAAAACATAATTGCCTAGCATGAAAAATGGCCTCCTGTATGAACGTGGATGTGGTGAATTGTTCACCTTTGAGTTTGCTGTAAAACGTGTTGCTAAGTGAAATTGTGCAGTTATCACAAAACGTTCATCATGTGTATTTGTAATATCATTATTCTGGGAAGAAGAGCTGAAAAGCTGCGAGCATTAAGTGAGCAGAACCAATCACTGGTGGAGCAGAATGAGAAATGCAGACAGGTAACTGACTTCATCTCCATTTATTTTTGATCATCTTAATGTTCAGTTGAATTATGAATGATCAATAATATTCACTAGTGTATACCACATTGAGAATAACAGATTTTCTTGTTGACTCTAATGATCAGATGACAAGTGAAAAGGAAATGCCTCCATGATTATCATGCTTATAAAACATCATATATATATATATATATATATATATATATATATATATATATATAAATTAGGGCTGTCAGTTTAACGCGTTATTAACGGCGTTAACGCAAACCCATTTTAATGCCGATAATTTTTTTAACGCACGAGTAACGCATAGAGAGAGCAACGGGATCTGTTAGTCCATTACTTTAACTGTCTATGGCCACGCCATGTCCCGCCCTACGAAGCAGCTGATTGGTTTGGTTTAGGCATTTCACCGCGAGTGGTGAGGATAGTGGATTGGTCAGGGGATAGGACCTGAACAAATGGAGTTACGTTACCTTCGACGCCTGGCCAATAGTAGTGATTTAAGGGCGGGTCTTGTAATTTCGCAGACCGCAAACAAAACAGACACAAGCCTCGGCCGGTTTTAGCTTGCTAGCCGCGTAGCTTGTAGGCTCGTGACGGCGATTATCTTCAGAGCGAGCGAGTAGTGACTCTACAGTCAGTGAGAGAAACAAAGTGTCTCCTCTGTTCTTTCTGACCACGGTGGGAAACCTGCAGCAGGAAAACCCTCTCCTTGATTTTACGTTGGTTATGAAAGAGAACGAGAACCAGGAAATGAGCCACGGGAAACCAGTTGCTATGAGCCCATAGACAGTAGGACCAGCCACGCTCGCCTCAGGCATGAGGCGGTACTACCTGCAGTACTACCTGCAGTACTATCTGCAGGACTATCTACAGTACTACCTGCAATGGAACATCGAGGTAACAGCGTTACATTATGTGACAGATTATTAGATCCAAGTATGAATGTTAGTGTGAAATTGAACATAACGTATATGACAATGTTGTTTTCAATAAAAAAGCAGTCCCAAAGCAGCCGATCTACTTTTCCATGCTGATAAGAGAATTAAAATGAGAAAATATAATGGGGCAAAAAGAAATCAAGGGACATTTAGAATAGATAAAAATGTGCGATTAATTGCGATTAATAGCGAGTTAACTATGACATTAATGCGATTAAATATTTGAATTGCTTGACAGCACTAGTATCTTTTGGTATGCATTTCAGAAAAAAAATGGTTAGGATTCAGGTGTAATTGCAAATAGTGATTAATCATGATTAATCCACTGAAAATTCTGATTAATTTGATTAAAAATGTTAATCATTTGACAGCCCTAATATATATATATATATATATATATATATATATATATATATATATATATATATATATATATATATATATACTGTAAATAATGTACTGTAAATATATTGGATAATCATAAAATAAACGTCTAAAGGAGGGTAATTGAAAGTTATTTGACATCATGTTTGTGTGTTTTACATTCAGAAATCTGTACTTTGACATGGAGTTCTTGAGATCTTGTGAATTTACCAAAGAAAACCGTATTAAAACAGCAGTTTTCAGTTAAATTATGTAATTTTAAGGTATTTCTGAAATATTTCTTAGTTTTGATAAAGATTTATAATTTTTTTAACATTCTCAAAATGTTTTATAACAAGTTTTTTTTATTCCACAATATTTAGACTGTAAAAATACAGAAAATATCTGTATTTAAGAAAATCATTTTTCTGTAAAATAATGTAAGGTTTTTTACTGACATTTTTTTCCCAAATGTATTGAAAGCTTAGGGCCACTACTGAAATGTAACCCTGCTCTTCACTGTATGAGCAGGGTGTGTGTGTGTGTATGTTTTTTTGTGTGTTTTTATGTGGTTGAATGCGTGTGAGTGTGTGCCCATAGTTCCCCTTTTGCTATAATGCAATGTACCAGCCAGTAATAACTTTATAAATATCTGAACTTTAAGGATAGCACTGTTTAATAGTGCATTTATTTGTAAAGCAAGCAGTAAATGATCATTTTATGATACTTTATGGTTATGATACATCTTAAAATCTCATACATCCTGTTGTGGAATTAAACATTCAGGGTGCAGCATCAAAATTTAAACAATTGACAATGAAACAAATACAAAGAAATAGTCGTAGACTGAACCAATGTAGGTTTTTGTAATTTATTAAAGTATATATATTCTGCAGAATAGGAGGACTGGTTCACAGACCGCACGCAGCAATTTGTGAAAGAGTCTTCAACGTAAACATGAGAATCACAGGCTTATATAGGCATACACAGATAAGGCATAGAGTAGGGACATCAACACATGCATAATGACATCTGTTTCTTCACAAAGTCTCCAAACTATCTTGGCCTTTGACGTACAATGTGAATCAGAGAGACAAGCTGAGGTGCTTAACAGTCTGTCAGATAGTTTAACAGTTTGATCTGTAGACTCTGTGACTCCTGTTGTATTTCAGTAGAACAATATAATCTTTCTCACAGATAAATGTAGATGAACTCTCCTTGTGGAATAAATAAGAAGAGTACATACAGAAAGTCAAAGTTAATTAGATAAAATATAATTTTTCCATTACAATCTCAAATAGGGTTCTGCAGTGAATGGATTGGACAATGCTGTAAAATGTCAGCAGAAAAATGTATGTATTTATTGAGTCTAAAAGTAGTTGATGCAAATGCACTTTTACATAGTCCTTTTGGTTTTGTACATCCAAAACCCCATTTACTGATGAGGACGTTGTGAACATATATTGGATAGAAATAGTAATTACTGTCAAATAATATTTATGAAAAGTCTACAGTCTACAGAAAAGTCTGTAGATATATTGGTGTTGTTACTTTTATTACTGTCAAATAATGTTTATATAAAATAAACATGTATGCACATATAATTGGGAGTTGCTTATTACTGTCAAATACTGTTTATATAAAGTAAACCCCTTACTTCAATGAGGAAAGGTCTTTAGATATACCAGATAGTTGCTTTTAAATTACTATAAAACTATGTTTATATAAAGTAACCTCATGTATTAATAGTAAAGGTACGTAGATATATTGGAGAGTTGCTTCTAAATTACGTAAACACCATACAATAATGGTAAAAGTATGTATATATGTTGGATAGTTGCTATTAATTACTATAAAGAGCAGTTTATATAAAGTAAACCCCCATACAATAATGAGGTAAAGTCTGTAGATATATTGGATAGTTGCTTGTGATTACTGTTGAATACTGTTTATATAAAGTAAACCCCCATACAATAATGGTAATACTATGTTTATATATTGAATATTTGCTTTTTATAACTAAAAAACAATGTTTATATAAAGTAAACCTCATATAATAATGGTAAAGGTATGTAAATATACTGGATATTTGCTTCTAAATTACTATGAAACAATGTTTATTTAAAGTAAACACCATACATTAATGGTAAAAGTATGTAGATATATTGGAGAGTTGCTTGTAAATACCATCAAATATTGTTTATATAAAGTAATGACTATTATTATTAGGTTTCTGCAAGGTATTATCGCATTATATTCTTTTTTATACAGTAAAAAACAGTATTTAACAGGAATTTACTGTAAATAGATTGGATAATCATAAAATAAAGTCCTAAAGGAGGGTAATTGAAAGTTATTTGACATCATGTTTGTGTGTTTTACATTCAGAAATCTGTACTTTGACATGGAGTCATTGTGGATGGATTGGATAATCTTGTGAATTTACCAAAGAAAACCATATTAAAACAGCAGTTTTCAGTTAAATTGTGTAATTTTAAGGTATGTCTGAAATATTTCTTAGTTTTGATAAAGATTTATACATTTGTTAACATTATCAAAATGTTTTATTACAAGGTTTTTTTATTCCACAATATTTAGACTGTAATAATAGAAATATCTGTATTTACAAAAAGATTTTTTTTCTGTAAAATAATGTAAGGTTTTTTACTGTCATTTTTTTACGATTCTTTTGTTTTTACAGTGTATTTGTTACTTGTTACTGATTTACCAAAGATGAGAAATGACTCATCCTTCAGCTCTGTGGATCAGCTGTCGGCCTGTAACATCCTCATCAATAATGTTCTAATTAGAGCTCAAAGTTTCCTGATTACATATTTACACTCTCATCTCCAACTCTTCACTTCATGCTCTGATAACTTGTTAGTGAACTAATCACCATGGCAACACATAATCTGATGCAGAATTTCAAAATGAAACTCTGAAAGATAAAACACATCCCCCCACACAGAATAAGAGTCTGTTAGATTCTGCAGATGTTCTCTCTGGATCACTGCTTTGGGTCTTCTGATCACTCGTCATGTTTCTAATTGTCAGAAGAATTATAAGCAAACTTTTAAAATGTCACAAAAAAGAAAATGTGAATTAAAATCGTTTCATCAACTGGTTCAGAGTGAATAAACTAGACAACGCAAAGCGTAGTTTGGTCACAAGGTGACGTTACACATGGTGGTAGATTGAACATCGTCTTGCTAAATCAAAGAGTTTAGAAGCTACGTTCTTTGGCAGAATGGAGAGACGGAGCATTGGACCAGTTGGCCACCTGTGCAGAATACAGAGTTGTGGCAGAGAAATTTGGTATCAGCAAGACAACTGTTCACCGCTGTGTATACACGGCGAGTGCGTGGAGAGGGTCCACACCTTCCAGTTTCTCAGATATAGTCAGCGTCCTTATCTCCGCTGACATCTCCTGGACAGACAACATCACCACGGTCATAAAGAAGGCTCAACAGCAGCACCACTTCCTGAAGGTCCTCAGAAAGAACAACCTGCTGCTGACCTTCTACCACTCGTCCATCGAGAGGCTGCTGACTGTATCACAGTAAGGTACGGAGGCTGCACCGTGGCAGACAGAGAGAGAGAGGCTGCTGACTGTATCACAGTAAGGTACGGAGGCTGCACCGTGGCAGACAGAGAGAGAGAGGCTGCTGACTGTATCACAGTAAGGTACGGAGGCTGCACCGTGACAGAGAGAGAGAGACTGCTGACTGTATCACAGTATGGTACGGAGGCTGCACCGTGGCAGACAGAGAGAGAGAGGCTGCTGACTGTATCACAGTATGGTACGGAGGCTGCACCGTGACAGAGAGAGAGAGGCTGCTGACTGTATCACAGTATGGTACGGAGGCTGCACCGTGGCAGACAGAGAGAGAGAGAGGCTGCTGACTGTATCACAGTATGGTACGGAGGCTGCACCGTGACAGAGAGAGAGAGGCTGCTGACTGTATCACAGTATGGTACGGAGGCTGCACCGTGACAGAGAGAGAGAGGCTGCTGACTGTATCACAGTATGGTACGGAGGCTGCACCGTGACAGAGAGAGAGAGACTGCTGACTGTATCACAGTATGGTACGGAGGCTGCACCGTGGCAGACAGAGAGAGAGAGGCTGCTGACTGTATCACAGTATGGTACGGAGGCTGCACCGTGGCAGACAGAGAGAGAGAGGCTGCTGACTGTATCACAGTATGGTACGGAGACTGCACCGTGGCAGACAGAGAGAGAGAGAGAGGCTGCTGACTGTATCACAGTATGGTACGGAGGCTGCACCGTGACAGACAGAGAGAGAGAGGCTGCTGACTGTATCACAGTATGGTACGGAGGCTGCACCGTGACAGACAGAGAGAGAGAGGCTGCTGACTGTATCACAGTATGGTACGGAGGCTGCACCGTGGCAGACAGAGAGAGAGAGGCTGCTGACTGTATCACAGTATGGTACGGAGACTGCACCGTGGCAGAGAGAGGCTGCTGACTGTATCACAGTATGGTACGGAGGCTGCACCGTGGCAGACAGAGAGAGAGGCTGCTGACTGTATCACAGTATGGTACGGAGGCTGCACCGTGACAGACAGAGAGAGAGAGAGAGACTGCTGACTGTATCACAGTATGGTACGGAGGCTGCACCGTGGCAGACAGAGAGAGAGAGAGGCTGCTGACTGTATCACAGTATGGTACGGAGGCTGCACCGTGGCAGACAGAGAGAGAGAGGCTGCTGACTGTATCACAGTATGGTACGGAGGCTGCACCGTGGCAGACAGAGAGAGAGAGGCTGCTGACTGTATCACAGTATGGTACGGAGGCTGCACCGTGGCAGACAGAGAGAGAGAGAGGCTGCTGACTGTATCACAGTATGGTACGGAGGCTGCACCGTGGCAGACAGAGAGAGAGAGGCTGCTGACTGTATCACAGTATGGTACGGAGGCTGCACCGTGGCAGACAGAGAGAGAGAGGCTGCTGACTGTATCACAGTATGGTACGGAGGCTGCACCGTGGCAGACAGAGAGAGAGAGGCTGCTGACTGTATCACAGTATGGTACGGAGGCTGCACCGTGGCAGACAGAGAGAGAGAGGCTGCTGACTGTATCACAGTATGGTACGGAGGCTGCACCGTGGCAGACAGAGAGAGAGAGGCTGCTGACTGTATCACAGTATGGTACGGAGACTGCACCGTGGCAGACAGAGAGAGAGAGGCTGCTGACTGTATCACAGTATGGTACGGAGGCTGCACCGTGGCAGACAGAGAGAGAGAGGCTGCAGAGAGTAGTTAAGGCAGCACAGAAGATCATTGGCTGCCCTCTCCCCTCCCTGATGGAAATCTACACCTCCCGCTGCCTCAGCAGAGCAGGAAACATCACCAAGGACAGCTTCCCCCCCCCCCCCCCCCCCTCGTCTCTGATCTGTCTGACCTTCTGGCCTCAGGAGGGCGCTACAGGTGCATCAGAACCAGGACTAACAGAGTCAAGAACAGTTTCTTCCCAAAAGCCACGACCACTTTGAAATCACACATGCACTGACTTTACTTGACAGTCTTACCCCCCCTACCTACCTTTAATATTTAATACTTTTGATAACACTGATAATTCTGTGACAATAAAAGGCCTTCACAATTCTATTAAGCTTCTAGTCTGCACTGGTAACGTTAATATATTAATACATTAATACATTAATATATTAATGTATTAATGTATTAATGGTATATAATTACAGGAACTGACACGAAACCTTCACAACAACAAAGAACCAGATTTTATATTTATGATGGATGATGTATTTCCTTTCTTTCCTCTGAGCATGTATTTTTGTCCATGTGTTTGTTTCCCTGCTGCCTTTTAGGAATAAATTAAGAGATTAAACGATAAGTTTGATGTGTTTGAGTGTGTTTTAATAAAGCATCTATAGAAAGATCCATAACAACTTGATCAGTGAGTCTGGGTGTGCAGCAGCGTCTGGAAAGTCCCGACTCTTTACTTTCACTTCCACGGCAGCAGCCAATCAGAAGCAGAGCTGCTGATGAGTCATCAGTTACCAGGAGCAGCAGAGAGAGAGAGGTTAGTTATTTATACAGCGCTGATCTCAGACACATAGATATATACACTAGATGTCGCCTTGACTACGGCAGTTCATTGGAACGAATGCGTCAAAAGAGCCGCCATCTTGGAACAGGGGAGCCCTCCTCTTTAATGCATCAGTATGCAAAGGTCTAACGGAAATAAAATCACTATAAATCGTCAAAATCTCATGTGATTTTCTAGTTTAGATAAAGAGACAATTACTAATTAATGTGTTAATACAAATAATATTTATTATAATTAGTTCACAGATATGAGACCAAACGGTAACGTCACCCTTCTGAACTCAGAGTTTCTGCTTCAAAGTGAAGTTTAAACAGGCTGAAACGTCCCGGCTCACTCCTCCGCTGTTTATTCATTGGTGAGAGACAGACAGGTTAGACAGAGAGACAGGGGAGAGACAGACAGGTTAGACAGAGAGACAGGGGAGAGACAGACAGGTTAGACAGAGAGACAGGTAAGAGACAGACAGGTTAGACAGAGAGACAGGTGAGAGACAGACAGGTTAGACAGAGAGACAGGGGAGATACAGACAGGTTAGACAGAGAGACAGTGGAGATACAGACAGGTTAGACAGAGAGACAGGTAAGAGACAGACAGGTTAGACAGAGAGACAGTGGAGATACAGACAGGTTAGACAGAGAGACAGGGGAGAGACAGACAGGTTAGACAGAGAGACAGGGGAGAGACAGACAGGTTAGACAGAGAGACAGGGGAGAGACAGACAGGTTAGACAGAGAGACAGGTGAGAGACAGACAGGTTAGACAGAGAGACAGGGGAGAGACAGACAGGTTAGACAGAGAGACAGGTGAGAGACAGACAGGTTAGACAGAGAGACAGGGGAGAGACAGACAGGTTAGACAGAGAGACAGGGGAGAGACAGACAGGTTAGACAGAGAGACAGTGGAGATACAGACAGGGTAGACAGAGAGACAGGGGAGAGACAGACAGGTTAGACAGAGAGACAGGGGAGAGACAGACAGGTTAGACAGAGAGACAGGGGAGAGACAGACAGGTTAGACAGAGAGACAGTGGAGATACAGACAGGTTAGACAGAGAGACAGGGGAGAGACAGACAGGTTAGACAGAGAGACAGGTGAGAGACAGACAGGTTAGACAGAGAGACAGGTGAGAGACAGACAGGTTAGACAGAGAGACAGGGGAGAGACAGACAGGTTAGACAGAGAGACAGGGGAGAGACAGACAGGTTAGACAGAGAGACAGTGGAGATACAGACAGGGTAGACAGAGAGACAGGGGAGAGACAGACAGGTTAGACAGAGAGACAGGGGAGAGACAGACAGGTTAGACAGAGAGACAGGGGAGAGACAGACAGGTTAGACAGAGAGACAGTGGAGATACAGACAGGTTAGACAGAGAGACAGGGGAGAGACAGACAGGTTAGACAGAGAGACAGGTGAGAGACAGACAGGTTAGACAGAGAGACAGTGGAGATACAGACAGGTTAGACAGAGAGACAGTGGAGATACAGACAGGTTAGACAGAGAGACAGGGGAGAGACAGACAGGTTAGACAGAGAGACAGGTGAGAGACAGACAGGTTAGACAGAGAGACAGGTGAGAGACAGACAGGTTAGACAGAGAGACAGGTGAGAGACAGACAGGTTAGACAGACAGACAGGGGAGATACAGACAGGTTAGACAGAGAGACAGGTAAGAGACAGACAGGTTAGACAGAGAGACAGGTGAGAGACAGACAGGTTAGACAGACAGACAGGGGAGATACAGACAGGGTTAGACAGAGAGACAGGTAAGAGACAGACAGGTTAGACAGAGAGACAGGGGAGATACAGACAGGTTAGACAGAGAGACAGGTGAGAGACAGACAGGGTTAGACAGAGAGACAGGTAAGAGACAGACAGGTTAGACAGAGAGACAGGTGAGAGACAGACAGGTTAGACAGACAGACAGGGGAGATACAGACAGGGTTAGACAGAGAGACAGGTGAGAGACAGACAGGGTTAAACAGAGAGACAGGGGAGATACAGACAGGTTAGACAGAGAGACAGGTAAGAGACAGACAGGTTAGACAGAGAGACAGGGGAGATACAGACAGGTTAGACAGAGAGACAGGTAAGAGACAGACAGGTTAGACAGAGAGACAGGGGAGATACAGACAGGTTAGACAGAGAGACAGGTAAGAGACAGACAGGTTAGACAGAGAGACAGGGGAGATACAGACAGGTTAGACAGAGAGACAGGTAAGAGACAGACAGGTTAGACAGAGAGACAGGTAAGAGACAGACAGGTTAGACAGAGAGACAGGTAAGAGACAGACAGGTTAGACAGAGAGACAGGGGAGATACAGACAGGTTCGACAGAGAGACAGGTAAGAGACAGACAGGTTAGACAGAGAGACAGGTAAGAGACAGACAGGTTAGACAGAGAGACAGGGGAGATACAGACAGGTTAGACAGAGAGACAGGTAAGAGACAGACAGGTTAGACAGAGAGACAGGTAAGAGACAGACAGGTTAGACAGAGAGACAGGAAAGAGACAGACAGGTTAGACAGAGAGACAGGTAAGAGACAGACAGGTTAGACAGAGAGACAGTGGAGATACAGACAGGTTAGACAGAGAGACAGGGGAGAGACAGACAGGTTAGACAGAGAGACAGGTAAGAGACAGACAGGTTAGACAGAGAGACAGGTAAGAGACAGACAGGTTAGACAGAGAGACAGGTAAGAGACAGACAGGTTAGACAGAGAGACAGGGGAGATACAGACAGGTTAGACAGAGAGACAGGTAAGAGACAGACAGGTTAGACAGAGAGACAGGGGAGATACAGACAGGTTAGACAGAGAGACAGGGGAGATACAGACAGGTTAGACAGAGAGACAGGTGAGAGACAGACAGGTTAGACAGAGAGACAGGGGAGATACAGACAGGTTAGACAGAGAGACAGGTGAGAGACAGACAGGTTAGACAGAGAGACAGGGGAGATACAGACAGGTTAGACAGAGAGACAGGTAAGAGACAGACAGGTTAGACAGAGAGACAGGGGAGATACAGACAGGTTAGACAGAGAGACAGGTAAGAGACAGACAGGTTAGACAGAGAGACAGGTAAGAGACAGACAGGTTAGACAGAGAGACAGGGGAGATACAGACAGGTTAGACAGAGAGACAGGGGAGATACAGACAGGTTAGACAGAGAGACAGGTGAGAGACAGACAGGTTAGACAGAGAGACAGGTAAGAGACAGACAGGTTAGACAGAGAGACAGGTAAGAGACAGACAGGTTAGACAGAGAGACAGGTAAGAGACAGACAGGTTAGACAGAGAGACAGGTAAGAGACAGACAGGTTAGACAGAGAGACAGTGGAGATACAGACAGGTTAGACAGAGAGACAGGTGAGAGACAGACAGGTTAGACAGAGAGACAGGTGAGAGACAGACAGAGAGACAGGTAAGAGACAGACAGGTTAGACAGAGAGACAGGTAAGAGACAGACAGGTTAGACAGAGAGACAGGGGAGAGACAGACAGGTTAGACAGAGAGACAGGTGAGAGACAGACAGGTTAGACAGAGAGACAGGTAAGAGACAGACAGGTTAGACAGAGAGACAGTGGAGATACAGACAGGTTAGACAGAGAGACAGGTGAGAGACAGACAGGTTAGACAGAGAGACAGGTGAGAGACAGACAGAGAGACAGGTAAGAGACAGACAGGTTAGACAGAGAGACAGGGGAGAGACAGACAGGTTAGACAGATAGACAGTAGAGATACAGACAGGTTAGACAGAGAGACAGGTAAGAGACAGACAGGTTAGACAGAGAGACAGGTGAGAGACAGACAGGTTAGACAGAGAGACAGGGGAGATACAGACAGGTTAGACAGAGAGACAGGTGAGAGACAGACAGGTTAGACAGAGAGACAGGGGAGATACAGACAGGTTAGACAGAGAGACAGGGGAGATACAGACAGGTTAGACAGAGAGACAGGTAAGAGACAGACAGGTTAGACAGAGAGACAGGGGAGAGACAGACAGGTTAGACAGAGAGACAGTAGAGATACAGACAGGTTAGACAGAGAGACAGGTAAGAGACAGACAGGTTAGACAGAGAGACAGGTGAGAGACAGACAGGTTAGACAGAGAGACAGGGGAGATACAGACAGGTTAGACAGAGAGACAGTGGAGATACAGACAGGTTAGACAGAGAGACAGGTGAGAGACAGACAGGTTAGACAGAGAGACAGGTGAGAGACAGACAGGTTAGACAGAGAGACAGGTAAGAGACAGACAGGTTAGACAGAGAGACAGGTGAGAGACAGACAGGTTAGACAGAGAGACAGGTAAGAGACAGACAGGTTAGACAGAGAGACAGGGGAGATACAGACAGGTTAGACAGAGAGACAGGGGAGATACAGACAGGTTAGACAGAGAGACAGTGGAGATACAGACAGGTTAGACAGAGAGACAGGTGAGAGACAGACAGGTTAGACAGAGAGACAGGTGAGAGACAGACAGGTTAGACAGAGAGACAGGTAAGAGACAGACAGGTTAGACAGAGAGACAGGTAAGAGACAGACAGGTTAGACAGAGAGACAGGTAAGAGACAGACAGGTTAGACAGAGAGACAGGTGAGAGACAGACAGGTTAGACAGAGAGACAGGTAAGAGACAGACAGGTTAGACAGAGAGACAGGTAAGAGACAGACAGGTTAGACAGAGAGACAGGTAAGAGACAGACAGGTTAGACAGAGAGACAGGTAAGAGACAGACAGGTTAGACAGAGAGACAGGTAAGAGACAGACAGGTTAGACAGAGAGACAGGGGAGATACAGACAGGTTAGACAGAGAGACAGGTAAGAGACAGACAGGTTAGACAGAGAGACAGGTAAGAGACAGACAGGTTAGACAGAGAGACAGGTAAGAGACAGACAGGTTAGACAGAGAGACAGGTAAGAGACAGACAGGTTAGACAGAGAGACAGGTAAGAGACAGACAGGTTAGACAGAGAGACAGGGGAGATACAGACAGGTTAGACAGAGAGACAGGGGAGATACAGACAGGTTAGACAGAGAGACAGGTGAGAGACAGACAGGTTAGACAGAGAGACAGGTGAGAGACAGACAGGTTAGACAGAGAGACAGGTAAGAGACAGACAGGTTAGACAGAGAGACAGGTAAGAGACAGACAGGTTAGACAGAGAGACAGGTAAGAGACAGACAGGTTAGACAGAGAGACAGGGGAGTGTGCGGAGCGTACTGAGCGTGTGCGGTGCATTCACTGACCTCTCCTGCAGGAAGGAGCAGCAGGCATCTTTGACATTCTGCAGCTGCAGGAAGCTCGAGCCAATCAGAAGAGACTGCACGTTCTGCTGGTCGATCGCAACATGGCCGCTGTACGCAAAGTTGATGAGAGCCTCCAGAGCGCTGCGGGGGAGACAGGAAGTGGTTACAGACTGATCCTGCATCAGGATCTGTTTATATGTAACAGTATCAGAGCATGTGAGCGGAGTGGAGCGCAAGCGGGCGGGTCGCGCAGTCGCTCCATTTTAGCTCCGCTCACACCACGAGTCTGAAAGGGATACTTCACCGCTGGAAAGCTGAATATATATTTAAATTGGGTCACTTATGTAGCAGAAATGTGAAAAAAAAAAATTATTGGTGACTTCTAGGCCGAGAAAAGCCAGAAAATGTGTTTTTGGCTCATATGGATGAAAGACACCAAATCCCAGAATGCACTTTGCACTTCTGTGTGTAGTGTGTGTGTGTGTGTGTGTATGTGTGTGTGTCTTTGTGTGTGTGTGTGTGTGTGTGTGTGTGTGTGTGTGTGTGTGTCTTTGTGTGTGTGTGTGTGTGTGTGTGTGTGTGTGTGTGTGTGTGTGTGTGTGTGTGTGTGTGTGTGTGTGTGTGTGTATTATGATCATCAGCAGTATTGTGAGTCTGATCAGCAGTTTGTTGTTTAGTTTCCTTCTTCTGATTAACATCAGGAACCTGAATACAGCGTCTCTCTCTCTTTATATATATATATATATATATATATATATATATATATATATATATATATATATATATATATATATATATATATATATATCTATATATATATATATATATATATATCTATATATATATCTATATATATATATATCTATATATATATATATATCTATATATATATATATATATACATATAAAACCGCCTCACTCCACATCCAACCAAAGTTACTGGGTGAATAAGTTGTTATGAGATCTTTATAGATGAAATACTTCCAGTTTATTATGTGATCAATAAATCCACAGTGTGCCTCAGAGTTTTCTGATCAGTTTATTAGTTAGAAAATGATTCACTACAGGTAAAATATATAGCAATGCATTGTGGGAAAAATAATGTCCAAATGTTTTACAACAGAAATAAAATATATATTTAATATAAATATTTCAGACAAATTGAAAAACTCTTATTTTATATTTTCAATAATTTAACATGTATTTTGTCCATGTGTTTGTTTCTCTGCTGCCGTTTAGGAATAAATTAAGAGATTAAATAATACGTTTGTGTGTGTGTGTGTGTGTGTGTGTGTGTGTGTGTGTGTGTGTGTGTGTGTGTGTGTGTGTGTGTGTGTGTGTGTGTGTGTGTGTGTGTGTGTTTGTGTGTGTGTGTGTGTGAGTGTGTGTGTGTTATAATAAAGCTTCTGTAGAAAGATCCATAACAACTTGATCAGTGCGTCTGGGTGTGTTTGGTGATGAACTGGTTCCTCGTTCTCTGTTCACCACCAAAACCAGTCGGACCACACGATGCCTTCAGGTGTCTCTGGAAAAACAGGACTTTACCACTGAGGATCAGCTGTAACACTCAGTTACTATGAAGACACTGAGATTTCCTGCAGCACCTGAACACAGCAGCGTCTGGAAAGTCCCGACTCTTTGCTTTCACTTCCACGGCAGCAGCCAATCAGAAGCAGAGCTGCTGATGAGTCATCAGTTACCAGGAGCAGCAGAGAGAGAGAGAGAGAGAGGAGGATAGTTAGTTAATAAAGTTTATTTACACAGCGCTGATCTCAGACAGACCACGTCAATAAATACATTCAGACTAATCTCCTTTCTACAGTCTGGGAGCTGCAGGTTTAGACTCCAGGTGGAGTCAGTGAGGTGACCTTTGACCCCTACAGAACTCCATCATCAGTCTCTAACAGCGGCACCATGGCTCTGTCCGGGGCTTCTGGATATAAGTGGCTGTAAAATATGATGATGATGATGATTTCACACAGTAAATAATCAGATCACATGTAGAGGAAGCAGAGTTCAGATCCAGCTGTGATACACCAGAGTCCAGACTAAACCTGGTCCAGGACCGTCAGAGTAACACCACAGTCCTGGATCAGGGTTCAGACCTGGTCCAGGACCGTCAGAGTAACACCACGGTCCTGGATCAGGGTTCAGACCTGGTCCAGGACAGTCAGAGTAACACCACGGTCCTGGATCAGGGTTCAGACCTGGTCCAGGACCGTCAGAGTAACACCACGGTCCTGGATCAGGGTTCAGACCTGGTCCAGGACCATCAGAGTAACACCACGGTCCTGGATCAGGGTTCAGACCTGGTCCAGGACAGTCAGAGTAACACCACGGTCCTGGATCAGGGTTCAGACCTGGTCCAGGACAGTCAGAGTAACACCACGGTCCTGGATCAGGGTTCAGACCTGGTTTAATAGTAACAGTTCAACTGGGATCAGCTAGAAACTGTTCTTTTCCATATTGAGTGAAAACAGCCACTACGTCTTCCACTGATCATAAAACAGCAGCCGTACGGTTATTAAGATTGTTAATTAGTATAAAACAATGGAGCAGATGAAGATGGTTGTACTCGTTACATACTGAAGACTTTACACAACCACACCAGTCCGTCCCCACGGTTAGGGATGGTTTTTACACAAATTACAGCAAACTTCTAAAACTAGTTTTTACTATTTGTTTATTCAACCAGTAATTTCAGAAGTTCAAGCATGAAATACACTCTACTGATAATATTGTAGCTGAACTTGTGCGTAACTTTGGTACTTTGATTATACTGCTTAGATTTACTGCTTAGACACACAACAAATGTTATATTAGAGCCTGGTCCTGGTATTTGATCAGATCAATATTATATTGTGAATTAACCCAGGTTACATGTGACTGACCCAGCTAGCTAACTTAACCTAGTTTATTGATTTGATTGGTCATCAAATCAAAAAGGAGATTAATAAGAACTGTGTGCTACATACAACATGCTGTCAGTCTTATTTTCATCATTGTTTATTGTAAGTTAGCAGGTCTTTTCTCTTTGAACTAATCTTCATCCCCTCCATCCTGTGTGATGACAGGACATAAAAATAAATAAAGTGGAGCTCTGATGGATGACTCGTACTCTGGCTGACCAGACCTGTAAACCAGACGATGTAACTGCTTCTAGTTGATGGATTCCTCTGTGTTCTCCTTTTAAACACACACAGACAACTTTTCTTCACTTCACCAATTTATTGATTCTCCTCTTCATCAGATACATATGATTTTGTGTAACAACAAGAAAGATTTTTTGTGATTTGTGATAAAATATAAAGTGATGTGTTGATGCAGAATTATCTGGTATGTAGTATAAACTAGAAAATATGTCCCCAAAAAGCATTCACATTGTTCTGA
Organism: Gymnocephalus cernua; assembly: GCA_023631565.1. Lineage (NCBI taxonomy): Eukaryota > Metazoa > Chordata > Actinopteri > Perciformes > Percidae > Gymnocephalus > Gymnocephalus cernua. Next base: position 1,550,523 of record CM042435.1, read on the forward strand.
TTGTATTGCATTCATAACTGCTGACTGAAATACAACAGCCTTTATACACAGCACTAATGACATCATCATCAGGCCCGACCAATCAGCTGCACTCGTTTCCTTTGATCAGGAAGAAGGTTCCAGCAGCCACACCGAGCAGACCGACAGTCAGACCCAGTCCACAGAAAACTGCAGGTCCAATACCAGGCTGAGTCTTCTCCACATCTGGAGACAGAAACACAGAGACATTAAGATCCACATCTGGAGACAAACACAGAGACATTAAGATCCACATCTGGAGACAGAAAACACAGAGACATTAAGATCCACATCTGGAGACAGAAACACAGAGACATTAAGATCCACATCTGGAGACAGAAAACACAGAGACATTAAGATCCACATCTGGAGACAGAAAACACAGAGACATTAAGATCCACATCTGGAGACAGAAACACAGAGACATTAAGATCCACATCTGGAGACAGAAAACACAGAGACATTAAGATCCACATCTGGAGACACAAAACACAGAGACATTAAGATCCACATCTGGAGACACAAAACACAGAGACATTAAGATCCACATCTGGAGACAGAAACACAGAGACATTAAGATCCACATCTGGAGACAGAAACACAGAGACATTAAGATCCACATCTGGAGACAGAAACACAGAGACATTAAGATCCACATCTGGAGACAGAAAACACAGAGACATTAAGATCCACATCTGGAGACAGAAACACAGAGACATTAAGATCCACATCTGGAGACAGAAAACACAGAGACATTAAGATCCACATCTGGAGACAGAAAACACAGAGACATTAAGATCCACATCTGGAGACAGAAACACAGAAACATTAAGATCCACATCTGGAGACAGAAACACAGAGACATTAAGATCCACATCTGGAGACACAAAACACAGAGACATTAAGATCCACATCTGGAGACACAAAACACAGAGACATTAAGATCCACATCTGGAGACAGAAAACACAGAGACATTAAGATCCACATCTGGAGACAGAAACACAGAGACATTAAGATCCACATCTGGAGACAGAAAACACAGAGACATTAAGGTCCACATCTGGAGACAGAAACACAGAGACATTAAGATCCACATCTGGAGACACAAAACACAGAGACATTAAGGTCCACATCTGGAGACAGAAACACAGAGACATTAAGATCCACATCTGGAGACACAAAACACAGAGACATTAAGATCCACATCTGGAGACACAAAACACAGAGACATTAAGATCCACATCTGGAGACAGAAAACACAGAGACATTAAGATCCACATCTGGAGACAGAAACACAGAGACATTAAGATCCACATCTGGAGACAGAAAACACAGAGACATTAAGGTCCACATCTGGAGACAGAAACACAGAGACATTAAGATCCACATCTGGAGACACAAAACACAGAGACATTAAGATCCACATCTGGAGACACAAAACACAGAGACATTAAGATCCACATCTGGAGACAGAAACACAGAGACATTAAGATCCACATCTGGAGACAGAAACACAGAGACATTAAGGTCCACATCTGGAGACAGAAACACAGAGACATTAAGATCCACATCTGGAGACAGAAAACACAGAGACATTAAGATCCACATCTGGAGACAGAAAACACAGAGACATTAAGGTCCACATCTGGAGACAGAAACACAGAGACATTAAGATCCACATCTGGAGACAGAAAACACAGAGACATTAAGATCCACATCTGGAGACAGAAAACACAGAGACATTAAGATCCACATCTGGAGACAGAAACACAGAGACATTAAGGTCCACATCTGGAGACAGAAAACACAGAGACATTAAGATCCACATCTGGAGACAGAAAACACAGAGACATTAAGATCCACATCTGGAGACACAAAACACAGAGACATTAAGATCCACATCTGGAGACAGAAAACACAGAGACATTAAGATCCACATCTGGAGACAGAAACACAGAGACATTAAGATCCACATCTGGAGACAGAAAACACAGAGACATTAAGATCCACATCTGGAGACAGAAAACACAGAGACATTAAGGTCCACATCTGGAGACAGAGAGACATTAAGATCCACATCTGGAGTGTAAATAAAGTTGTCTGACCCAGATTCTGGTCAGTGATTGGTTGATGAGCTGATTGTATTTAGTGTGAGTGTAAATAAAGTTGTCTGACCCAGATTCTGGTCAGTGATTGGTTGATGAGCTGATTGTATTTAGTGTGAGTGTAAATAAAGTTGTCTGACCCAGATTCTGGTCAGTGATTGGTTGATGAGCTGACTGTATTTAGTGTGAGTGTAAATAAAGTTGTCTGGACCCAGATTCTGGTCAGTGATTGGTTAATGAGCTGATTGTATTTAGTGTGAGTGTAAATAAAGTTGTCTGACCCCAGATTCTGGTCAGTGGTTGGTCCAGGGCCAGATGTTTGACTGTACAGCTGTAGACGTCTCCCAGCTGTGGGATGAACTCCAGTCTGGAGAACTGGTTGAAGGACCCGTCTTTGTTGGGGTAGGGAACGTTGGTGCTGGTTCCTTGGGTGACGTTCTCTCCGTTCTTTGTCCAGGAGAAGGTGACAGGAGCAGGATAGAAACCAGTCACATAACAGATGAGGGTGTTCTTCTCTCGGAGCTCCACGTCTTCTTTGGTGTAGATCATCGGACTGGAAGGAGGGTCTGAACACACACACACACACACACACACACACACACACACACACACACACACACACACACACACACACACACACAGAGACACACACACACACAGTTACAGCTCCTATCGTAAGCTAGTAAAGTGTATTTCAGTTAATCTGACTAAAGCGCTTTACAAAGAAGCTGTGTTATCATATAACTAATAACATAATAAGTTAAGTTATAACATATAATAATAACTGTACAAAGAAGCACTGAGGTGCTGTATGAAATAACATGGAAATGTAAAATAAAAGAAAGAAAACACAAAATACAAATACAGCATTATAGACATGATAACAGATAGAAAGATGAACGTGTTAAAAAGACTAGTGAGTAAAAGTCTTTATCCTGAATTTAAAAACCCATATGAAGGGAGTATATCTGATACATGGGGACGTTATAATAATCAGTGTGAGTCAGATCACGTCTGTTTGATTTATGTATATTGTTATATGTTTAAACACAACGTGTAAATACACAAGAACAAACTAAGCAGGTCAATAAATCAACACACATTAGTGAGTCAACATTTAAATAGATTTCTTAAGCCTGCTGTTATATAATTGTTACATTTTACAGTGTTGGAGAAGTTTGTTATATTTATGACAGAAGGTCAGACATTTATAGTTATTATAACTTATAGTTTAAGTAACTGAAGATAAATTAAAGAGAGTAAAGTATGAGATGTGTTGGTCCTTACCGTTCTCCAGTGGGTCCTTGATGCTTTTAAGTGCTAATCCCAGAATCTGTCTGCAGACCTGTTGATTAGCCACAGCTTGTTCATAAATTCCTTCCTGGTAGGTCATATGATCTATGAAACTGGGCTGAGGCTCCTCTCCTCTCTTGTTGATGAAGTCTGCGTACCACAACTCTTCTCCCTCCAGAGCATACATGTCCTCTCCATCAGAGTCTGAACAGCCGAGGATATGAAGGTCCTGATGTAGAACTGGAGAGAAACAGACAGAAAGTTCAGCTGCTGAAACACTGACTGTTGTTCTGACTGACTGTTGTTCTGACTGACTGTTGTTCTGACTGACTGTTGTTCTGACTGACTGTTGTTCAGACTGTCTGTTGTTCAGACTGTCTGTTGTTCTGACTGATTGTTGTTCTGACTGTTGTTCTGACTGATTGTTGTTCTGACTGTTGTTCTGACTGACTGTTGTTCTGACTGACTGTTGTTCAGACTGTCTGTTGTTCTGACTGATTGTTGTTCTGACTGTTGTTCTGACTGACTGTTGTTCTGACTGACTGTTGTTCAGACTGACTGTTGTTCAGACTGTCTGTTGTTCTGACTGATTGTTGTTCTGACTGTTGTTCTGACTGATTGTTGTTCTGACTGTTGTTCTGACTGACTGTTGTTCTGACTGTTGTTCTGACTGATTGTTGTTCTGACTGATTGTTGTTCTGACTGACTGTTGTTCTGACTGACTGACTGTTGTTCTGACTGATTGTTGTTCTGACTGACTGTTGTTCAGACTGACTGTTGTTCTGACTGTTGTTCTGACTGACTGTTGTTCTGACTGATTGTTGTTCTGACTGATTGTTGTTCTGACTGTTGTTCTGACTGACTGTTGTTCTGACTGACTGACTGTTGTTCTGACTGACTGTTGTTCTGACTGACTGACTGTTGTTCAGACTGACTGTTGTTCAGACTGACTGACTGTTGTTCAGACTGACTGGTGTTCTGACTGACTGACTGTTGTTCAGACTGACTGTTGTTCGGACTGTCTGTTGTTCTGACTGACTGTTGTTCAGACTGACTGACTGTTGTTCTGACTGACTGACTGTTGTTCTGACTGACTGACTGTTGTTCAGACTGACTGTTGTTCTGACTGACTGTTGTTCTGACTGACTGACTGTTGTTCACACTGACTGGTGTTCTGACTGACTGACTGTTGTTCTGACTGACTGTTGTTCAGACTGACTGACTGTTGTTCAGACTGACTGTTGTTCTGACTGACTGTTGTTCAGACTGACTGTTGTTCTGACTGACTGTTGTTCAGACTGACTGACTGTTGTTCAGACTGACTGGTGTTCTGACTGACTGGTGTCTGACTGACTGACTGTTGTTCAGACTGACTGTTGTTCTGACTGACTGTTGTTCAGGACTGACTGACTGTTGTTCTGACTGTCTGTTGTTCTGACTGACTGTTGTTCAGACTGACTGACTGTTGTTCTGACTGACTGTTGTTCTGACTGTCTGTTGTTCTGACTGACTGTTGTTCTGACTGACTGTTGTTCTGACTGACTGACTGTCTGTTGTTCTGACTGACTGTTGTTCTGACTGACTGTTGTTCAGACTGACTGTTGTTCTGACTGACTGTTGTTCTTGACTGACTGACTGTTGTTCTGACTGACTGTTGTTCAGACTGACTGACTGTTGTTCTGACTGACTGTTGTTCAGACTGACTGACTGTTGTTCAGACTGACTGTTGTTCAGACTGACTGTTGTTCTGACTGACTGTTGTTCAGACTGACTGACTGTTGTTCAGACTGACTGGTGTTCTGACTGACTGACTGTTGTTCAGACTGACTGACTGTTGTTCAGACTGACTGGTGTTCTGACTGACTGACTGTTGTTCAGACTGACTGACTGTTGTTCAGACTGACTGGTGTTCTGACTGACTGACTGTTGTTCAGACTGACTGACTGTTGTTCAGACTGACTGTGTTCTGACTGACTGACTGTTGTTCAGACTGACTGACTGTTGTTCAGACTGACTGGTGTTCTGACTGACTGACTGTTGTCAGCTGACTGACTGTTGTTCAGACTGACTGGTGTTCTGACTGACTGACTGTTGTTCAGACTGACTGACTGTTCAGACTGACTGTGTTCTGACTGACTGACTTTTGTTCAGGACTGACTGTTGTTCTGACTGACTGTTGTTTTCTGACCTGACTGTTGTTCAGACTGACTGACTGTTGTTCTGACTGTCTGTTGTTCTGACTGACTGGTTGTTTGACTGACTGACTGTCTGTTGTTCTGACTGACTGTTGTTCTGACCTGACTGTTGTTCTGACTGTCTGTTGTTCTGACTGACTGTTGTTCTGACTGACTGACTGTTGTTCTGACTGTCTGTTGTTCTGACTGACTGTTGTTCTGACTGACTGTTGTTCTGACTGACTGACTGTTGTTCTGACTGTCTGTTGTTCTGACTGACTGTTGTTCTGACTGACTGACTGTTGTTCTGACTGTCTGTTGTTCTGACTGACTGTTGTTCTGACTGACTGACTGTTATTCTGACTGTCTGTTGTTCTGACTGTCTGTTGTTCTGACTGACTGTTTACTGTTTCAACCATCAGAGATTAAATCTGAAATTTACCGTCAGCTGAGTCACAGAGGAGACCGGAGAGGACCAGGACCACCATCATCTTCATCATCCTCATCATCTTCATCTCTCTGTAGACCTGGACCAGTCTGAGTCTCTCTGTAGACCTGGACCTGTCTGAGTCTCTCTGTAGACCTGAACCTGTCTGAGTCTCTCTGTAGACCTGAACCTATCTGAGTCTCTCTGTAGACCTGAACCTGTCTGAGTCTCTCTGTAGACCTGAACCTGTCTGAGTCTCTCTG
>CM042435.1:1563290-1623290 GCA_023631565.1 Gymnocephalus cernua
GAGAGAGAGAGAGAGACAGAGAGGCAGAGAGAGAGAGAGAGAGAGAGAGGCAGAGAGGCAGAGAGAGAGAGAGAGAGAGAGACAGAGACAGAGAGAGAGAGAGAGAGAGAGAGAGAGAGAGAGAGAGAGAGAGAGCTGACCACAGAGTGACGGCTGACTCACTATGAACGGGTCGAATGCTTTGGCGGGTCAGCTGCGTTACACACGTCTTGTGTATGAAATGTCTGTATCGTCACTGCGCTGCATTTTTATGAACTATGATATTCTGGCCACATCTCTCGCCCAGGTCCAGCAGGCTGCGTCTGAAGTTAGTTGCATTCAATAACTTTGTCTGTGTTTTTTGCCGTCTGCTGGTAATTCTGTTACCGCAGTAACAGAATTACCAGCAGAAACACTGCTACACATACAGGTTTCCCTCTCATGCTTAACAATATACAGCTGTGTTAATAACAGTTAAACAAATGTCTCAGTGTGGACCGACGCTGTCTCTCTCCATGTTGCACGGTGGCCATGTGTGTGAATGGGGGCGGGGCTGCGCGGAGGTGCACCGGTGCGACCTGGGAAAAATGTTAGTCGCACTCCCGAGCCCTGTTCTTCATGTACAGATATATAAATATTAACGTTGGTCCACTCTTTAGATGAAGTGTGTGTGATTTAGGATCAGAAGCCTCTTCACCGTCTTCCTCAAAGACACAAAAACGCCACCAAAGAGCCAAAAAAACTACGAGAAAAGCAACAATTTTAACACATGGAGAGGGAGAGGGAGAGGGAGAGGGATGGAGAAGGAGGGAGGTGCAAGTTACTGAACAACTAAAGAGAGAGAGAGTAAAGGAAGGACAAATAAAAGAGAGGGAGAGCGAGTGGGAGAGCGAGGCTGAATAATAACAGAGAGTCTCTATTGTGACAAACAGAGAGAGGACTGTTCCAGAAACTGTGACAGGAACCAAACACACACACACACACACACACACACACACTGGGACACACACTGGGACACACAGACACACACACTGGGACACACACAGAGACACACACAGAGACACACACTGAGACACACACAGAGACACACACTGGGACACACATCATATTGCAATCACAATATCAGTCAAAAACATCACAATTAGATATTTTCCTCACATCGTACAGCCTATAGTTTACATCCACTCATCTTTATGCACAGTTTCAATTTGTGCAGATAAAATCCTGAGAGGAAACGGCGTAGAATCAGAAACAACCCAGACATGAATGCACCAAAGTTGTGGCGGCGCTGGTCTGAGGAGGGAGCGTTGGGGCAGCGGTCATTATCAAAATCTATCGAAATTAAGTCACAATCTTGAATATCGAATAAAAAAATGGAATCGTTGATACTGCCACGCCCCCATGTCACGTCTGGTCGGCTTGTCAAGTGGAAAAAACACACATGTTGAAGTGCTGCGAGTCAGTCAACCTCCTGTAACTTAGCAACAGCCAGTCAGAAGATATCATGGCAACTGCAGATGCTGGAGACATATTGACAGAACTTGAACCGAAGTCACCGCTGTAGTATTTGGAAGTATTTCGGATTTCCAGCGAGTTTTGTCGACAACGTTCGTGTTGTCAACAAAAAAGCCTGCAAGCTCTGCTATGTGCGTGTACCATATTCTGTGTGTTTACCATTAGCACATTAGCCTAGCAGCTAGCAGAGATTCCTCCTGCTTATAGCTTAATCCCAACAAAACCGCACAGTTGAATTTCAGCCTGCATGAACGTTTTCTAGCCTAAACAGAGCAGCTGATGTTACAGAGAGACAGAGACTGATCACCTGCTGCTGCGAAGCTGAAGCGTCTGCCCTCGGCAAACTATTTATTTTTTTTTTATTTTTACTTTATTGATAAATTGTCAAGTTTCCCACTGACTGAAGATATGTTATTGTTACATTATGTTGTTAATACATGTTTTAAATTTGACAATGTAATGTGGTACATTGTGAACAAAGATCAGATATTACATTACATAGAAGTCTAGTCTGAAAATAAAATCGAGAATTGAATCGAATCGTGACCTTAGAATTGAAAATGTAACTGGATGGAGGATTTGGAGAATGGTGACACTCCTACTCGCCAGTAACGAGTATCTGAACAGGATGAGAACGCTCACACGGACAACAAGCAGGTTTTGGCACGAGTTTGCTTGTTGTTCATGTGAGTTTCCTCCCACCAGAAAGACGTGCATGCTGGGTAATGAAGCTACTGACATCATGACCCTGATGAGTTAGATGCAGAGGATAAATACGTGTAAAAGTGAACTAGGATGTAGGCATGTAGGGGCCGGGGTGAGATTCTGATGCTATGATGGACAGATCAGTCAGGAAAGCTAATGCTGCTCGCTCCGACAGGTCCCGTGTGTGTGTGTGTGCACAGCCTGAACACACTACCCCCCCCCCCATTCAACATGAATAGAAAGACCTGCGTTTCAGCCGACGCCGGCGGTCTGAACGCAGCCTGAAGCTGCACACAGAGAGGAAGAGGAACACACCTGCTCAGGTGAACAGCCGTGAGAGTTCATCTGAGATCACGTCTGATCTCAGTCCAGAGCAGTATTTGTTAAACAGTGTCAGAATATATCAGCCATAATAATCATAATCAGATATATTTTCCTCATATCGTGCAGAACTACAAATACTCTGACGTCACATGACGTATTCATGTGACGCTTCAGAGGAAAGGACGTCTCATCTCTCCAAAGACTCTGACCACCGACCAGCCGGCCGACCGGCGGCAGTAACGCCAGGCGGACTGATCAGTCTCCCCGAGTTCCTCAGAACACACCGAGGAGACGTAATACGGTGCTAATCTGTATTGTCGCCCAAAAAAATGTAAACCGGCAGCTGATTGGACGAACGCGTCATGTGGGTCTGGCTGCTGCTTCTGGATTTTGGATTTTTCAACTGCGGCTCGTTCAGAATACGATCTCACATGTTAATGATGAGAAACAGGCCCCCGTGCAGTTGCTGAATCTTCATTTCAGATCAACAAAGGTCAGTTTAAAAGATTTTCATCAGATTTTGAGAGGCTGTCTGCTCGCTATTTCCGGCTCAGTCCTGACTGCTCAGTCTCCAACTGAACACGCCGGGTCGGTCAACATGAAGGCCGCCTGACGAACACACCGACCAGACTGGAGTCAGCGACCTCGCCAGACTGTCCCACGGTCTATAGTCGGCCCGGTGAGTACGAGGCTGTAAACACACGGGGGGCCGGGTTGGTTCAGTGGTGGTGGAGCAGACGCATGTGTGCTGGGGGGGGTTTGTGCCTCGACGCAACGGTCCAGGGTTCGAGTCCGACCTGTGACTGTTACCTGCATGTCTTCCCCCCTCTCTCTCTCTCTCCCCCCTTTCTCACCTAGCTGTCCTGTCAAAACTTACCGGTGGAAAAGGCCCCCCAAAAAATCTTAAAAACGCATTTCCTCGTTTTCCTCTCTTCTCCCAGGATTTCCTTGCATCTCTCCCGTGCCTCCTCGGGGGGGGTGGGAACTAAGACGCGAGGAAGGGAGACAAGTGGAGGAGTCAAGGAGGCAGTTTTAGGGCTATATCTGTGTGAAACTGCAGAGTCCCCTTCTCATCATGGCTGCCGTGCACTTCTCCTTTCCCTCCGTGAGGAAACAGGGAAGGAAGCAGGCTAATCAAGGTTTATTGTGAAGCCTGGGCTCAAACAGGAAGCCCAGTTTCCCCTTTACAGGATGTGCTGCGTGTGAACGCCCTCCTGAACGCCTCTTCATCTGCAGAGGCTCAACACTGCTTCATGCTGATATTAAAGTACAGAAATATGATCTTTTCTTCTATGCAGTCTCTGTGATTTGGATTTTAGGGCTGAAACACTGCAACAATATTCACTTTACTGAAATATAAAAGTGAGGAAAGGAAGAAAGGAAGAATGTAGGGAAGGAGGAAGGGAAGGGAAGGAAGGAAGGATTGAGTTTCCTGTCCCAGAGGAGAGAAGAAACTAGAAAATATTCACATTTAATATGCAGACATCACACAAGATTACTTGAACATTCATAAATAATGACTCAGACTGATTAATCAGAATAGTCACACACACACACACACACACACACACACACACACACACACACACACACACAGAGATACACACACACACACACACACACACAGGGATATACACACACACACACACACACACACAGGGATATACACACACACACACACACACACACACACACACACACACACACACACACACACACACACACACACACACACACACACAGGAAGGAGGATGAGTTTCCTGTCCCAGAGGAGAAACTAGAAAATATTCATATTTAACACTCTGACCTGTTTGATCATAAACTAAATGAGGATTATCAGAATAGTTCTATTCTATATTCACACATTAATAATCAACATCAAAGACGCGTCTGTGCTCCAGTTTGCGCCAAAACGTCCTCTCTGCGTCACTCTGTCAAAGGACCTTAAAGACCCCGATCCAGAGGGACAGCAGAGACTCCGAGGACCCGGATCATCCTGTCAGGACACACAGCGGCACGAGCACACCAAAACATTCAACAGTCTCACCTCGGAGTCGCGCGGGTCTCGGGTCGGGTCTCGGTGCAGGTCTCGGTCCGGGTTTCTGCAGGTTTCTGTCTCGCGAAGTAAACCAGTAAAGTCCGGAGCGGCTGTCAGACTGGGAGCTCTGGGAGGAGAAACTCGGCTCTGCTTTGCTCTGATTCACGTCAAGTTACACACAGTTACAACTGACGCAGCTTCCGGCTACACCTTCCCATAATTCAAAATAAAAGCTGTAGCTTCCGCTTTTTTTCCCTAACCTCCGCGTAACAATAAAATCCAGTTATTTCAGACCGCAATCATTACTAAATAAATAAATAACACACCATTATAAAACTACCAACCTTTAATAAGATCTGATCTCTAATCTGAGAGGATTTTAGCTTTAAGCTGTTCAGAAACATAATTCAAATTCATAGTGAAATTCCATTGAAACGTTACTTTAGATCAGCCACACACAAGCTACCCATAGTTTCACTGGGTCATCGTTAGTACAATCATTAAATATTGTAGTACAAAATAGGTGATACATGTTTCATTATGGTACTAGATGTAAATACATCCCTGTAAAAGTACTGCAGTAGTAGAGAGAATACTACAGACACAGTGGAATCATTGAACAAAATCTGAAATGTATTGATGAAAAACAATACAGTACGATCACAACATAAGTTTATTAGAATCAAAGCAAAATAATTAGCTAGGAAATAGAAAAGAAAAGACAGTACTGTAAAACATCAAATGCAGTATTCCTCAACTTGCTTGTACTGTAATAAGCATAACAAAGAAGTGATTACTGTACTTCTACATATTCATCAACTCTGTCTTGTAGATTTGTGTACATGGGACCATAGTAACAGTGTCTGATAAACAGTAGTACATTACAGTAAAGGTAGTACATGGTACTATAGAAACAGTGTTTGATAAACAGTAGTACATTACAGTAAAGGTAGTACATGGGACCATAGAAACAGTGTCTGATAAACAGTAGTACATTACAGTAAAGGTAGTACATGGGACCATAGTAACAGTGTCTGATAAACAGTAGTACATTACAGTAAAGGTAGTACATGGGACCATAGTAACAGTGTCTGATAAACAGTAGTACATTACAGTAAAGAATGATGATGAAATATTACATCCATAGATACTGTCGTCTGATTGGTTCATGCTCCACACTAATTGGTGACATGTGATTCTCGTTATCTTGAAACTTTCATGATCTAAACATGGAATATTGTTTATCTGTTTCCATACACCTATGTATTAAGAGTAATGCAACAGTTACTTATCATTTTGAGTAGTTGTATTGATTGATAGTTAGATCATTGGAATGAAATGAATAAACAATCATCTGAAATGTAATGTGTGAATTGCTTTTTGAAGTAGTAGTACTTTGATGTTAAGTTGTGTCATATTGAACAGGTGATCTTTGTTACAGTTTTTCTCAATTGTTTACACACAAATACTGGTACTTGAGACACAACGACCACAACATGTAACTCATGCACCAACCCCTTTCTACTAAACTACAAGCACAATTCCTGCTTTACACTCACATTGCAGTTCTAAAACACACTCTTTTCAAACCACTACACACAATTCTCTGCATTTGGCACAATTTACATGAAGAAAATCTCTTGTTTTCACGAGGAACACACTGACTCATCACATGGCAAACACCTGTCCCACAGTTTTACAATCAGCAATCAGAGGTTTAGCATAAAAGGGCAACAGGTGAGCTGTGTTGTTTCTGATTGGCCAGGGAAACATTGCTTGTGATGTGATGAGGTGCTGTGGCCCAAACACAACAGAGGATGCAGCAAATGTTAAAAAAAACTAACTGTATACAGTAAATGATTCTGTTGTTTTGTATGTAGACCACTGTAGGTGCAACTTTGTGGTGGTTTGGTTGTGAGTTTTGTGTCTAGAGTTTTGAAAAATTACGTCAAGGTTCTGAAATTAGTAGTAAAGTGATTGTAAAAAAGTTTAACGCGTTATTAACGGCGTTAACGCAAACCCATTTTAATGCCGATAATTTTTTTAACGCACGATTAACGCATAGAGAGAGCAACGGGATCTGTTAGTCCACTTCTTTAACTGTCTATGGCCACGCCATGTCCCGCCCTACGAAGCAGCTGATTGGTTTGGTTTAGGCATTTCACCGCGAGTGGTGAGGATAGTGGATTGGTCAGGGGATAGGACCTGAACAAATGGAGTTACGTTACCTTCGACGCCTGGCCAATAGTAGTGATTGAAGGGCGGGTCTTGTGATTTCGCAGACCGGAAACAAAACAGACACAAGCCTCGGCCATGGATGTATTAAGAGAACTGGATACAGCGTTCGGCGGGAAGCCCCGTACGTTCCAATGAGAGTGCTCAAAAGCGCATACAGACAACATGGAGCTCGGATCTTCCGCATTCTTGGCCCATGACGTTTCGATGGACATGCGCACTAGCAACAATTTGTTTGTGTTGTCGTAGCAACCGGTAACAACATGCGCGTTCATGAGTTCCCCTCTTGTGTCTCGATAAACGTAGCGAGTAAACGTAGCGAGCTAGCGAACTTAAGAACCGTTATATTGTCTAAAGTATTCACTGACGTTAAACATTGTGTTTTCGTTGTTCTCGATCGGTTACATGCTTAGCTAAATAAACGATGGATTTATTTAAACAACCAAGGAGATGTAATTACGATGTCGTGCTACTAGCTAGCTAGCTAGTAGGTTCGCCTCTCTTAATCAATACATCCATGCTCTTAATACATCCATGCTCTTAATACATCCATGGTTCGCCTGCAGTTTGGTGAACAGTGCTTATCTTAAACATCGATGGCTTTATCTCTACAGGCGTTACAGCATACAGCCCTCGGATGTATCGTAAGATAAGTGTTAAACCCTAAACCCACATCGGCTTTTACGGACGTATAAGATATTATAAGATAAGATAACTAGCAGCTTGACCTGCATTCAGCTTTTTTTTTAGCTTTGCAATAAACCACTAGCTAAACCAGGTCGAGTGGTAGTGACACTGTATTTAAGTTACAAACAACATTTTCCATATTTTAAAATTAATTATCTTAATTTAAGATTAATACTGAAACTTTCCCTCATTGTTTTGTTAAATTGCAATATTTTTTGGTCAACGACAATGCTCATTATAACACTTCACTTTGGCATGTATTAATTAGTAATGTTTATCTAAATAAACGATGGATGTTTTGAGAAAACTACATCGATGTAATCACTATGTCTGTAACGTTATCTAAGTATAGAGACCGTATGTACAGTGTTACCCTTCTCCCATGCTAGCTAGCTACCGCTGATGTTAGCTACTAGCCGATAGCCCCGGCTGTTTCGGGAAACGCTTATGACGTTACAGGCTTTACAGCATACATACATAATATACATATCATAAGATAATACCATGGATGTATTAATAAAACACATTGTGAATTACAGCCATTAGCTGGAGCTATTACAGCCAGCTACGTGACGGGTACATGCCATACAGGACCGTTCTCTTACATCCATGTACAGGACCCACAACAGTCATATGAGCATGCGCAGTGCAGGCGACGTGTACGGGCGCAGTCCCGCGGGTCTGCTCGCGTCCATTATGCGCGTTCATCATTTCAAATTTAATAATTCTGTATTCGCTACTAGTGAATGTTAAACATGTTAAAAACATGACATTTTAAACAAGGAACCTTTAAGTGTTCGGACTGGTAAGTTTATATACCCTGAAACTAATTATTCGCTGAAATATAGACGTTTCTTTCACCATGTAAGTCTACGTGAAAAAGTCTTTCTGGGCCATGGAGTGCAGTACCACCGCTATCCGCTACGCCCATGGTGGCTGTTAGACTTGGCGCTCTTCCTGGGGGCCTGGCCTCGGCCGGTTTTAGCTCGCTAGCCGCGTAGCTAGTAGGCTCGTCACGGCGATTAGCTTCGGAGCAAGTAGTGACTCTACAGTCAGTGAGAGAAACAAAGTGTCTCCTCTGTTCTTTCTGACCACGGTGGGAAACCTGGAGCAGGAAAACCCTCTCCTTGATTTTACGTTGGTTATGAACGAGAACGAGAACCAGGAAATGAGTCAGAGGCAGTACTACCTGCAGTACTATCTGCAGTACTACCTGCAATGGAACATCGAGGTAACAGCGTTACATTATGTGACAGATTATTAGCTCCAAGTGTGAATGTTAGTGTGAAATTGAACATAACGTATATGACAATGTTGTTTTCAATAAAAAAACAGTCACAAAGCAGCCGATCTACTTTTCCATGCTGATAAGAGAATTAAAATGAGAAAATATAATGGGACAAAAAGAAATCAAGGGACTTTTATTATAGATAAAAATGTGCGATTAATTGCGAATAATAGCGAGTTAACTATGACATTAATGCGATTAAATATTTTAATTGCTTGACAGCTCTAGTATCTTTTGGTATGCATTTCAGAAAAAAATGGTTAGGATTCAGGTGTAATTGCAAATAGTGATTAATCATGATTAATCCACTGAAAATTCTGATTAATTTGATTAAAAATTTTAATCATTTGACAGCCCTAATATATATACATATAATACATACAGCCGCTACACAGCACAACACATAATAACACTTAACGACAAAAAGTAAAGCTAAATAAGTCTGACTACAATCATTTTCTATTGGATATTGAAGTTGATAGATATTGTTTCTGCACGGCTGAGAGGAATATCTCCATGGTAATGAAAGGTCTAATATTTAATATTAGGTGTGTTACTATTTCAGCTCTTTGGCTGTTCCAGTTGATCCTGGGATGGTTTGAGAACAGCTGCTGGTTGACATTCGGGACGCCGCGTCCTGTTTCCTCCTCCTCGCTGCCCCAACAACAACCCCCGCTCTGCAGACAGGAAACAGGAAGTGGCTGAGACAATACAGCAGCCCAGAGAGGAATCCGGAGCCTCGCTGCATTCTTCAGCCGCCACAGAAGAAGAAGGAAGCAGTCACATGTATATATATATATATATATATATATATATATATATATATATATGTATATATATATATATATATATATATATATATATATATATATATATATATATATATATATATATATATATATATATGGTTCTTAAACTTTTTTAATAATGTACCCCCTGACCAGTTCAAAACATTTGTGGTGGAATAAAATGCCTAAATATGAATAAATAAAGCCCTGCACCATCAGTGTCTAATTTACCAAAACAACATAATCCCAGAAAAACACTTTGAATCTGTCCAATACTTTCATTTATGGCCAAATATCTGCCAAACGAATACCATTCCCATAATCATGATAATTAGCAAATGTATATGCTAACACGCCAACGCAGAAATGTGGAACATGGTACACCTACCTGCTAAACATCACAGGTTAGCAAGCAAATGTTAGCATTTAGCTGAAAGCACCACTGTGGTGCAGTCAGTCTGGTTTAAATTGAATCACATGAGTAACTCTCTAGCTAGGGAGACATCAATGGTCCTGACCTCTGACCTCTGACCTCACTGGGAAAACACCTGAAAATGGGTTTAGTCATAGAACTTGTATGGTTCTGAAGTTTATGAAAACATTTGCTGCATGTAGGATGGAGGTTTAGACTCTCAGACTTCCAAGTACTACGTAGCAAGATCAATCAATTATACCTAAACTGAAGATCAAAGGCAACTTTAAATCTCAAAGGAACAGTTCCACATTTTGGGAAACTTATTTGCGTTCTAGCCAAGAGTTGGATGTTCAGATCGGTACCACTCTCATATCTGTCCGTTAAATACATGGTTACAGCCAGCAGCCAGTTAGCTTAGCGCACACACACTGGAAACAGCTAGCCCACGGCTAACCTGGCTCTGAGCAGAAGATGGTCCCAGTCGAGGAACAGCGCAACACATTACCCCCCTGTACAACAACAGTGAATTGTGCTTATGTATGGACAAACAAGATATACCGTGTTACCTAGTAAGCTTTAGAGGTGCTGTTAGACATATTTAGTTACCTTAAAACAGCGCCAGGCTAGTGGTTTCCCCCGCTTCCAGTCTTTATGCTAAGCTAAGCTAACTGGTTGCTGGCTGTAAACTTAGATTTAGTGGTATCAAAATGTCTGGACTACTCCTTTAACAGTGTTTTCGGTAAAACGCTGGTGTGGACAAGCAGTAGAGTTGTGTTTTTGTTTTTATAGAAAATTTTATTCAACATACATTTTCCAGCAAAAAGGCAAAATACAGGAACAGTCAATGGACAATGCACATTAATCAACATTTCTGTAAACGCACCAGTGTTAGCCAGGCGGCTAATTTTCAACTGTAGTCCTAGTAGAGACCTAGTTAACTAGCATGCACGTCTTTTATGGTGGGAGGAAACCAGACCACCTGGAGGAAACCCACACAAACACGGGGAGAACATGCAAACTCCCAAAAGAAAGGCCCCGATCGACCTGGGTTCAAACTCAGAACCTTCTGGCTGTGAGGCAGAAGAGCCTCCGTACTGCCGTGCTGATGCCACTGCTGCTACGCTGAGGAATTTAAACTAGAAAAGATCAAATGAAGGTGTGATTCTGCGACTCTGTGATCTTTGTACTGCACTTTTTAACAAGACAAAACCAATGCACTTAGTTTTGAAGAAAATTGTCAATGGTATGCAAAAAAATGAAAGAAAACCCAACAAAGACGTGTGTTTCTCTTACATTTTACACGTTCATATATTTAAATGTTGTCTTCACAGAGCAGCATTCTGTGCTTTAAAAGGAACAAAAGAAAAATAAATTCATAGGGCTTCAAGTATTTCTTGTGTCTAGCAAGCACAACGCAGTTACTGCTCCCAACCAGCTGGAGGAGACAGTTTCAATCAGTAGACAATATGAAGAAGCTTGTGTGTGTGTGTGTGTGTGTGTGTGTGTGTGTGTGTGTGTGTGTGTGTGTGTGTGTGTGTGTGTGTGTGTGTGTGTGTGTGTGTGTGTGTGTGTGTGTGTGTGTGTGTGTGTGTGTGTCTGAAAAACTAAAAAAAAGAGAGTCAAGGGGTAATGTGCGAGTGCGTTCCTGAGCTCAAAACCACAAAATGTACATTTGCCAGTCCTGTGAAACCAAATTTCCTTTATTTCCCCATTTTATCAAATCATCACCCATTTATTTTTAAGCAGATGCTGTGGATTTCATTTTATTATACAAGATCTGCAGAAAGAGACAAAAAAATAATAATTCATTTTTCCTCCAACCAAACCAACAATTGGGTGTAAATTTGGGAAAGCTTGTTTTGTTGCACTAAAAGATCGGAGCAAAGAAAATATAGAACCACATCAGGGCAACTACTGAGCCTCAGGATGGACGCCATTTTACATCTGCCAGTTAGTTCTCACAAAACATCCTTTCATCAAACTTTTCACACAAACATCAAACAATTCTATTTAAAAATCACTCCCTCCAGAAAAACGTGATTATGAGATCACAGAATTCATTGCATAATCAGCCAAAGTCCGCATATTTCCACGGCTTGCATGTTTTCATAATCCCCGTAATTTCCGTTGCAAAAAAGTCACATATATCTCAGCAGGAAGATGAAAAATGTTGCGTTTACTTCACACGAGAGCAGCCATTTTCCCCTGTTGCCATGGGAACATTATGAAGTGATGTAATTTCGCCTAGTGAGAACACGGTGTTGGGGGGGAATCACTTTGTTTTCTCTTTTTCATCAAACCGCAATTTTTGCAAGTTCCCACAATTTCATCGCATGAAATTGCATAAATATCCCGCATATTCCATCACATTTTTTAAGAAAACGTGCCGCATAATCAAGGATTTTTGCCGCAACAATCACAAAAAAATCTCAGATTTTTTCTGGAGGGACTTTAAAAACAACCCCGAAAAGAATCTGAAGGGAGAAAAAAAAGCTTGTGATGAGGTGGGAGAAGGAAACAAAACTTAGTCTATACGGTATATATATATATATATATATATATATATATATATATATATATATATATATATATATATATACATATACATATATACATATATACATATATACATATATACATATATACATATATATATGTGTGTGCGTGTATGTGTGTGTATACTTATATTTATACTGTGTCCTACTTCCTCTCCACTTATTTAATATTAAAATCCAATTTCCATTTCTTCCACTTCCAGACAGGCAAAAAAAAACAACCTTGGCAGTCAACAGGTAGAGAAGCCAGGAAAAACAACAACAACCGATTAGCCTCAAACGTGGAGGGGAACGGTTAAAAAAAAGAATTAAATGAACAAAATCAACAATCAGGAGGTGGTTGGTGCAGTTTATTTTGTGGTTGAAGGATAATCCGTCAGCTGCAGCAAAATCTGAATCGCTGAAGACACAGTGCTGGTGTAGAGCTGTAGAGGTCCAGGCAGGGTGTTAAAAGTGATGAACACACACACACACACACACACACACACACACACACACACACACACACACACACACACACACACACATGGTTGGTTACAGTCTGTGGTTGTGGTGTGTTAAAGCAGGTATGGAGAACAGGAGCAGGAGGATGAGGAGGACAAAAAGGAAGGGGGGGCTGCTTTCAGTTGTGGATCTTGATTGCTTTCTCCAGGTAGGTGTAGCGACCTCTCTTTGGAGGGGCGCGGGTGGGACGTTACCTGGAAGGAGATGCGTCAGAGAGGTCATTACACGTTCCATTTATACGCGTTATCTCTATTTTTATCTCTTAATGCTAATAAAGCTGACATCGTTGTGCAGTTACAGACAAAACTAAGCTTTCTGGGTTAGGACGTGCTCAGACCGACGCAGCGTGGCCGCGGATGCCAACACAGCTCCGGAAGAAAAATTGCTGGTTGTCCAGCAAACAAGTTGAATTAGGCGTTTAGACCGGGTAAACCCCCCCCCCCCCACTCTGCCGGTGATGTGATGTCTCCCTGCAGCTCGGTCTGGAAACCTGTGCGCTTATCTTTCCTGCTTCTGTTACAAATTCTGCGGGGACCAATCACAGACTGGCTTATGCACCTGGCGCGCTATTGGCCGGTTTAACACGATGACGATAGAGAAGCGACCAAGCAGCTTGTTGTTTACATTCAACATGGCGGTCACCGAAGAGCAGCGGCCCGTTGATGCCGCTGTCGCTGCTACGTCACCCGGATCGCTGCTCTGATTGGTTGAAGGACTATCCAATGGCGTACAGAGTCATGTGAACTATGCCCGTTGGTCCCGCCTCTTGTGCAGAGAGAACACAGAGCAGACTCCCCAGACTGATGATCTATCTTACATCTATTGAGCTGGTCTGGTGATAGACAGACTACTGAACGTTTGCAGTGGACAATGAAATACAAGTAAAGTAAAGTGATAAACCAGACCGTGTTAAAGATATGATAGAATGATTATATGGGGTATTTCACACTGTTCTTTAAGGTCTCCTAATAGGTTATGTAACATTGGTTGGACTGAAAATGACCCAGATGATATGTCTTTAGGCCCTTTTTCATCCCTGTGGAACGAGAGCTTTTCTTCCAAATATGGTATACTCATGAATATTTAGATGAGCTGCGAGCTGATTGGTTGAGCACCCCAATACACATACATGGTTGAGCAACTACATACACATACATTGAAGACGAGACAGGAGGGCTCATATTTCTTCCTAAATTCACTTCTGAGACTTTTTTTATGCGAGAAATCAACTATATAAAGCTCAAATATGGGCCATTTTACGAATATTAATGGCTAATTACAGATTTGGTAAAATGTGTCGCACTTCAGAAGGTAGCGGGGCTCTGCGGAGCTCCGTGGAGCTGGCCGTTTGCTGCCATAACTATAGTATATTTACACTTTGAATGTCGTCACGGCACCTATATTACAGCTACCCTAAGGTCTTACAAAGCTAACACTTGTGTCCGATTTCAATGTAAGGCATTTATATGAATATGGTCTATTTAGGAGGAGCTGCTAGCAGGCTAGCTATGTGTCCCATTCAATCCTATGGAAAGGTTGCCGCTCCACTTTCGGCATAACTACGGATAGAATTTAAGAGAAGGGTATGGAACAATACTGAGACAGATCCTTCACCCTAATGACAACATTTCTAAGCGAGAACTTCCTCTAATGCACACACGCTCCTCTCATACCCCTGTCTTGTTTCTCTGCGTTCCATCAAAAATACCAAAGAGCCAGAGACATGCAAGTCTGTCTCTTCTCCACCAACTGTCAATTAGCACTACTAGTGGACAACAACTCCACACTCCACCTTTGAGTCTAAATACATAATCATTTGCATTGATCCCCAGTGGTTAAATTACAATTTCTACATGTTTACCCTGATATATTGTTCACAGCTAGCCTCAAAATAATTCAGCCATGCAACTGTTCTAAATACAATGTGATAAAAATGAGCTCACACTGCACATACATCAAATGTAACGCACTTACCTCTGGAAGACAATGATGTCCCCGTCCATGAGCTCATCCAGGGCCTTGTCCAGAGAGACATCATAGTCCTGGATCCGCTGCCTTAGATTGGGTTTTACTTCCTGTAACACACCAGGCATATGGGAAATGTAGTCAAAATGAAGCTGGTCTGGTAAATGCACGCCACTATTTGGCTAAGGATGTGTAAACATGTAACAGCGGATGGGTAGGTGTGAGAAAAAGAGAGATGCTACATGAGACAGTGTGAAAGTGTGAACAGGAGAGTTTGTGAGACAAGTGAGCTTGTGTAGCACAATTTAAACAAACAACAAGGTTACCAAAGTGCTTTACACAGAGAACAACCAAATAAATAGTAGATACATCAACAATGACAGCGACAACGAAGACCACAGCAGCCCTCATGGTGGAGCAAAAGCCAGGGAGTAAAGATTTAAAGGTGTGAAGGGGGGGCGCAACTTTAATGTGCGGTGGCAAATCATTCCACAATTTGGGAGCAACTGCTGAAAAAGAGCGGTCGCCTCTGGTCTCCAGCCTGGTCCTGGGCACATGTAGCCTCAGCTGATCCCCAGACCTCAGTGACCTCTGGTCTTCAGCCTGGTCCTGGGCACATGTAGCCTCAGCTGATCCCCAGACCTCAGTGACCTCTGGTCTTCAGCCTGGTCCTGGGCACATGTAGCCTCAGCTGATCCCCAGACCTCAGTGACCTCTGGTCTTCAGCCTGGTCCTGGGCACATGTAGCCTCAGCTGATCCCCAGACCTCAGTGACCTCTGGTCTTCAGCCTGGTCCTGGGCACATGTAGCCTCAGCTGATCCCCAGACCTCAGTGACCTCTGGTCTTCAGCCTGGTCCTGGGCACATGTAGCTGCAGCTGATCCCCAGACCTCAGTGACCTCTGGTCTTCAGCCTGGTCCTGGGCACATGTAGCCTCAGCTGATCCCCAGACCTCAGTGACCTCTGGTCTTCAGCCTGGTCCTGGGCACATGTAGCTGCAGCTGATCCCCAGACCTCAGTGACCTCTGGTCTTCAGCCTGGTCCTGGGCACATGTAGCCTCAGCTGATCCCCAGACCTCAGTGACCTCTGGTCTTCAGCCTGGTCCTGGGTACATGTAGCTGCAGCTGATCCCCAGACCTCAGTGACCTCTGGTCTTCAGCCTGGTCCTGGGCCCAGGTAGCTGCAGCTGATCCCCAGACCTCAGTGACCTCTGGTCTTCAGCCTGGTCCTGGGCACATGTAGCCACAGCTGATCCCCAGACCTCAGTGACCTCTGGTCTTCAGCCTGGTCCTGGGTACATGTAGCCACAGCTGATCCCCAGACCTCAGTGACTTCTGGTCTCCAGCCTGGTCCTGGGCACATGTAGCTGCAGCTGATCCCCTGACCTCAGTGACCTCTGGTCTTCAGCCTGGTCCTGGGCACATGTAGCTGCAGCTGATCCCCAGACCTCAGTGACCTCTGGTCTTCAGCCTGGTCCTGGGCACATGTAGCCTCAGCTGATCCCCAGACCTCAGTGACCTCTGGTCTTCAGCCTGGTCCTGGGTACATGTAGCTGCAGCTGATCCCCAGACCTCAGTGACCTCTGGTCTTCAGCCTGGTCCTGGGCCCAGGTAGCTGCAGCTGATCCCCAGACCTCAGTGACCTCTGGTCTTCAGCCTGGTCCTGGGTACATGTAGCTGCAGCTGATCCCCAGACCTCAGTGACCTCTGGTCTTCAGCCTGGTCCTGGGCACATGTAGCCCCAGCTGATCCCCAGACCTCAGTGACCTCTGGTCTTCAGCCTGGTCCTGGGCACATGTAGCCACAGCTGATCCCCAGACCTCAGTGACCTCTGGTCTTCAGCCTGGTCCTGGGTACATGTAGCCACAGCTGATCCCCAGACCTCAGTGACCTCTGGTCTTCAGCCTGGTCCTGGGCACATGTAGCCTCAGCTGATCCCCAGACCTCAGTGACCTCTGGTCTTCAGCCTGGTCCTGGGCACATGTAGCCTCAGCTGATCCCCAGACCTCAGTGACCTCTGGTCTTCAGCCTGGTCCTGGGCACATGTAGCTGCAGCTGATCCCCAGACCTCAGTGACCTCTGGTCTTCAGCCCGGTCCTGGGCACATGTAGCCGCAGCTGATCCCCAGACCTCAGTGACCTCTGGTCTTCAGCCTGGTCCTGGGTACATGTAGCTGCAGCTGATCCCCAGACCTCAGTGACCTCTGGTCTTCAGCCTGGTCCTGGGCACATGTAGCCCCAGCTGATCCCCAGACCTCAGTGACCTCTGGTCTTCAGCCTGGTCCTGGGCACATGTAGCCACAGCTGATCCCCAGACCTCAGTGACCTCTGGTCTTCAGCCTGGTCCTGGGTACATGTAGCCACAGCTGATCCCCAGACCTCAGTGACCTCTGGTCTTCAGCCTGGTCCTGGGCACATGTAGCCTCAGCTGATCCCCAGACCTCAGTGACCTCTGGTCTTCAGCCTGGTCCTGGGCACATGTAGCCTCAGCTGATCCCCAGACCTCAGTGACCTCTGGTCTTCAGCCTGGTCCTGGGCACATGTAGCTGCAGCTGATCCCCAGACCTCAGTGACCTCTGGTCTTCAGCCTGGTCCTGGGCACATGTAGCCGCAGCTGATCCCCAGACCTCAGTGACCTCTGGTCTTCAGCCTGGTCCTGGGCACATGTAGCTGCAGCTGATCCCCAGACCTCAGTGACCTCTGGTCTTCAGCCTGGTCCTGGGCACATGTAGCTGCAGCTGATCCCCAGACGTCAGTGACCTCTGGTCTTCAGCCTGGTCCTGGGCACATGTAGCCTCAGCTGATCCCCAGACCTCAGTGACCTTGACGGGGTATGAATGTGCAGGAGCTCAGAAATGTACTGAGGTGCTGACCCATTTAACGCCTTAAAAACAAACATTGAAATCTTGAAATGTATCCTATAATATCCAGGGAGCCAGTGTAGTGAGGCCAAAATGGGAGTAATGTGTTGGTGTTTCCGGGTTCCTGTTAGCAGACCAGCGGCTGCATTTTGGACTAACTGTAGGCGAGAAAGGGAAGTTTGGTTCACGCCAATATAAAGTCCGTTACAGTAGTCCAAACGGGGCGAAATAAAAGCATGAATCACTTGTTCAAACATTTTAAAAGATAAAACAGGTTTAAGTTTGGTTAGAAGCCTCAATTGATTAAAAACTAGATTTAACCACCATGTTTATCGGTTTGTCAACGTTAAAATCACTGTCAATTTGTAACTACTGGCTTTATGTATTTATATTTATTATATTCATACATATGTTATATGTATGTATTGCTGCAGGGAACCAAGGTGAACGAGAGTGGAGTCACAAACCCGGCTGGGTCCAAACACAATGATCTCAGTTTCTTCTTTGTTTAACTTTAAAACATTAAAAGACATCCAGGTTTTAATATCCTTGAGACATTCAAGAAGAAGGAGCGGGTGAAGAGTGAGAACACGTGAGAAGAAGGCAGAGGAATGTGCCAGTGAGTGAATAGCTGACCTCATCGATGATGCGGCTGGTTTCCTGCTGAAACCGTGCTCTCTCACACACGGCCGGTAGGAGGTCTCCTGGTTCCAGGGAGAAAAGAGCAACACAAATGTGATTCGCAAAGCATGACAGTGTGTTATGCTTAAATTAGACTTGGGCGTTGCCACCACTTACTTATTTTGCAGGATATAGGTGTCTAGATATGTCCACAATAACTTAATCTTCTGGTTTTGGGGTCATACATCTTCAAGAACAACATGACATCATCTGAAATAGGAAGAGACAAAGACATTGGTTCTACAAAAGGTGGAAACCACATCAAAGGAATTGCTTAAATTACCACCAATAGTGTTAACATTAAAATACTGAACACAAAAAGGAGTTCTTACCTTATAGGCCTTATAGTTACACAAAACTACTGCTTTAGTCAGTGCTTCAAACAACGTTACCAATAACAGCCAAGTGATCATAACCTGTGAAGCAGCATTTCTAGTATTTCAGGTTGCCTACGGCAACACAGACTGAATGCAAAGTCAGTTTGAAACAAATAAAACCTTTGATAACTAAATGGAGGAATGATGTAAAAGTCATGCTGCACTGCCAACAGTTTGAATATGACCTCTAAATCTAACACAATTACCAAAATAAATGTGAAATGCAGCTGAAGCTGACAGTAGCTAAGTTTCCATCCTCTTGTCAATCGAATTATCTGAAGTTCGATAAAAAAACTCATGTGAATAAAGCCGGTGAAAGTGTGTTTCCATCCAACGGCTTTAAAGCCAATAAAAACCTGTGCGTAATGACGTCACGTGCTGTTTTGAGATCAAATTGGTATATCGAATTGATTTGAGACATTTGAAGTTTCTTCTTCTTCGTTTTGCAACCATAAAATTACCTAAAACTTAATCACAATTAATTATTTATTCGGCAAATAACGTTTCCATCAGCGTTTATCGCATAAGCCGTATATGGATCAAGAGAAAATCTGATGAGACCGAACGCATTTCATTTGAGTCGATATTCATGAAATTCAATCAAATTTGACTGTTTCCATGAGGCATTTTTCATTCGATATCACTTAATTCAGATGAAAACGTGTGGGTGGAAACATAGCTACTGAGCCAGGTGAGGGTTGACATTCAAAACTTACGGTCTTTGTCAAACTTGGGTAATTTGGCCCCCATGGCCGCCATCTCTGGATCCACTGTCTCCAAAAATAATGTCCAGGGGTTCTCACTGTCGCTCAAGTCGATCATCTACAATGCAAACAAAAAGAAATCCATATTATAGACAAGACTGGAACACATTCTCATGCGCAGAGCGGTGTACGCATGCACGGCACTAATGCTCATGTTATAAAACATATATAGACTAAGGGGGGTGGCCTCCAATAATCAGTGACTATGTGCACCAACAGATCTTTAGGTTACTTTAATAACCCCGGTTCTGAGTAGAAGGATGGAGATGTTACATCTGACTGGAGATAAAACAGCAGACACAAAGGTTTCCAATGAGTATCAAAAACAAGACACAGGTTAGACAGTGTAGAACTTTCCAGCAGGTGTAACTATTGTTTATATGTTATATTTTATATTTCATATATGTTATAACCATACCAGGTTACAGGTTTGTTTTATTATCTTTCCTGGTCACCAGACTGTGTGTCTGCTTAATTAGTCACAGTGCGTTCTTCTCATTCAATTGATAATCAGGACTGGTACAACCTAACCAACTAACTAGCTAACTTACTAACGTCACTAATTGTCAAGCTGACAGGCTAGCGTAGCGGTAGCAGCAGGCTACCTTGTGTGTGGATGCTTATTGTATATGTGCGTAATAAAAGTTCATAAAGTGACTTGAGTTGTATCCGCCGTACTTGTCCTGAAATCTTGCCAGCAGCTATAGCAGGTAGATTAGTAAACTAATGGACAGACAGGTGTTGGATAAAGTGTTTTTGTTATACATTGATTAGATGATTAATGCATATTATGTTCGATTAATCATTGTTATTTCTGCTTTCATGAGAAACTTCATGAAAGTGACTGCTGACTGAAATAAGCTGTTTCAGTCCAAAGGCCAAATCTTGCACAACATTGATTTAGCTATGCTTATTTAAAACTGTAATTGTGAGACATACAAATGTCAAAGTAACTGTGACCTTAGATGTCACTAGGGATCACTCAAATGTCATATTGATTATACTTTGTCTGACGTACAAATGACGTACAATGAGCTATCGAAAACATGTGACTTTTGTGAATAAAAGCTTTGCGAGAGGGAGATGGAGACGGTGGCGGAGACCAACATGCAGGTGGCTGCATGTTGGCCGCACCTCCCCTTGCAATGGATCCCTGCAAGTAAAACTAAGAACTCTGTTTGTGGTCTTATGTTGTGCTGTCTTTATTTAATTACAGAAATGTAGGGTCTTTAAAACCCAACATAGGTTGTCCAGACTCATATTCTTACCGACTTGTTGCAGTCAGCCTCGTAGTCGAGGATGGCGGGTCGCCTGGTTCTGTTGCTCCGGGCCTGCATGGGCCACAGCCTCATCTGGTCCTGTGGGAAACCCTACGGCAAATCAATAGGAGAGTTTAATTTATTTCGCACTTATAAAAAGAAAGGTGGAAAGTAGCAACAGGATGGGAGAAAAACCAATCAGGCAGATAATGAGAGAAGGGTTTGAAAGAGTTTACAGGAGAGGAGGGAACAGTCGTGGCAGTGCTCAGATTACAACCATTTAGCTGCATTCTGTGACCATTTATGAGTAATAATATATTTAATTTTCCCCTGGTCTCCGTAGTATAATTATCAACTGTTGATCTGTGTGGATGGGACAATTAGTGCGTGTGTATACATGTGTTTTGCTCTACACTGTCTAGCTTACACATTATAGTCCAACAGGCTAAATCAAAAACATACTCTCTTTCAGCTGATCAAGTGTTGAGGTCGATAGCTCGATATAGAGTGCATGTGAGATAAATACATTTCAATAATAGGTCAGTTGCATCAAGGACACACAACATCCAGTGTCTCATCTCTCGCCGTGGTCTGGGAGAGGGTCTGGACAGACTGCTGCAGCGTAGAGCTCTTCAGGACCTTGAAGACTGTGTACTTCACCTTCTCCTCATCATACATGTCATTGCCCTGATGACCACAGAACTGGTCCTCTGTTACAATCTATCCAGAGGAGGAAGAACAGGCAGAACAGTTAGCAGTCAGTAACTAAGGGACTTAGTTACATTTACACCAGTGAAAATAACAACAGAGACAAAAGAAAAAGAAACTGAATGCTGCTGAATGTTTCAGGGTTGTGCTGCCATCTACTGGCCCTGCACGGTATTACACGGTGTGTGTGTGTGTGTGTGTGTGTGTGTATGAGTGTGTATGTGTGTGTGTGTGTGTATGCGTGTGTGTGTGTGTGTGTGTGTGTGTGTATGAGTGTGTATGTGTGTGTGTGTGTGTATGCGTGTGTGTGTGTGTGTGTGTGTGTGTGTGTGTGTGTGTGTGTGTGTATGTGTGTGTGTGTGTGTGTTTGTGTATGTGTGTGTGTGTGTGTGTATGTGTGTGTGTGTGTGTGTGTGTGTGTGTGTGTGTGTATGTATGTATGTGTGTGTGTGTGTGTGTGTGTGTGTGTGTGTGTGTGTGTGTGTGTGTGTGTGTGTGTGTGTGTGTGTGTGTGAGTCTGCAGCTCCCTCCGGTGGACAGATAACGTCTCTACAGCCTAAACTGGAACAACAGATTCTGCTCTTATCAATTTGATTTCTCTGTCACTAAAAGTCTGACTTTCTTCTTCTCATCATAAATTACTAAATTATTGAAGATGTAATTTGACAGAATTTGTGTGTGTGTGTGTGGACTAGCCAGACCTTCCTCCGCAGGGCTGTGGAGGAAGGTCTGGCCTAATTTCATAGGACATCATTCGCGTTCGTGCTTGTCACATGCACACACCCTAAACCTGTTTGATAAACAGTTATCAGATGTATAGACAGGGGGGCTTCTGCTTATCAGAGCAGTACCATTGAGAGCATACTCACAAACTGCATCTCTGTATGATAGTGAAATCTGCCCAAAGGACTATTGGCTCCCAACTCCCCTCCATCCACAACACATATCATAAACGCTGTTCAAACTAAGCCAAGACCATTGTCAAGGATGCCACCCATCCAAACCATGGTCTTTTGACCCTACTTCCATCTAGCAGGCGATACAGGAGCACCAGCAGGCTCAGGTACGCCGTCTTTCCAGAGGCTGTAACACTGCTGACCATACCTTCACCTCCTGTCTCGCACCGTTTACTTTTTACTTCTGCATTGTCTCACCAATGCCCTTGCACTGCTAACACTCAAAACTGAACTGTTACTAATGTAGGCTAATTAAAAACTGACCGTCGCTGGACGCACCGGAGGACCAAGACACAGTAAACACGCCTCTCTGACCGGGGGTTAGCGGTTAAACTGAGCGGAGAATGCGCGGAATCCGGAATGTGTCGGTGTTTTCAGAGCCTGGCTTGCCGCTCGGCGCCTTCAGACAAACCTCAAGCTAACAGGCTAACAGCTTATTAGCTAGCCAAACACAGAGCGGTAACATCTGCAAAGATTGGATCTGTGAGCGCATTAATCTGCTCGGTGTGCGTCTTATAACTAACAGAGCGAGCAGCCATCGGACTCTAACGTTGTGACCAGTAGCTAAACCCAGAATGCATCATGCATTTTATCACAGTGAAGTTAGCAGAAGGATTAGTTTTTTGTTTTTATGCACTGTTATCTCGTGATAACGACTTGTTAATTTTAGGGCTGTCAAAATAACGTGTTCATTTCAATTAATTAATCTGAGAAGAAATAGCGCGTTAAAAAGAATAATGCAGATTAATCCATTCCATATTGACCTTTCACCCGGAGCCGTTCTAAACACTCTACAACTGTTACATGGAGGGAGAGCATAGATGTAGTCTATTAAGAGAACAGAGTGCGCAGAACAGAAACATTGCTGGCTAGTTAACAGCTTAACAACTCAACAGCAGGTAACATTAGCCTTCTGCTAGCTAGCAGCTGGATTAAACACGGGTAAAATGCTGACAGCTAATGCTAAACGGTGTAAAGTTTGACTGTGTTCAGGGGCGGATTGGCCATCTGGCAATTCTGGCAAATGCCAGAGGGACCAGACCATTTGTTTTTAATGTGGGCCGGTCAGATTGGGCCGACCGACCCAATCAGAAGTTACTCAAATTGGGACGTCACCTACAAACGGGATCTCGCGCGGCTTCGCCAGAGCTCCGACTGCTGTCTGTCCGCGCGGCCGTCTGACGGCATCAGTATTACATTGACACAGTTCATTACCGGTTATAAACGTCTCGTTGTCACGTTAAATAGTAGTCCAGTTCAGTGTTTTGGTCCAGTTGGATTTAGCACCTGATGTGAAGTGTAGGCCTACAGGAGAACACATGACAACCTGAACAGCGTCGTTTCACATAGTGTCACGAAGGTTAAACTCTGCAATTAATCCGCGGTTCACATGTGTGTGTGTGTGTGTGTGTGTGGGGGGGGGGGGGGGCTGCATGGGCATGGTAATGTGGGCTGGTGTGGCTACAGTTCCAGGGCTGAATATTTGTCCCAGTCCGCCCCTGGGTGTATCTACAGTACTCACCCGGTGCGTCTGGTCAGTCACAGCATCACCACGCCGCTGTGCAGCATGCAACATTATGGACTCATGTCCAGACAGGTTGTATTTCCAGTGGTCCAACAGTTTTGAGATTGTTCGGACTGATCTCACACCCAGAACAGCTGCCAAGGCAGCAGAATTGTTTAGTTCAGGTCCGGCAATATCCACCACATTCCCCAGCGTGAGCACCCGTGCTCTGCAGAACATGTCTGTTTTGGCATAACCTGCCCAGCAGGGGTAATCCAACCGGTCCCCGTACACCACCGGTTCCTGTAGCAGCCAGTGTAGGGAGTCACCTTGCAGCCGTCTCTCCTTGGTCAACAGCTTCCACACCGTAAACACGCCACGATAAAAAGGCGCCAACGTCTGGAAGCTCAGCTTCCTCACATCCATCAGGAACACAGAATCCCTTATTCCAAATCCCTTAAAGTTGTTCAGCACCCAGTGGGCCAGAGGTCTCCAGACCAGGTCTTTAGGGCCAACCAGCAGTCTCTGGAGGAACTGCAGGCGGAAAGCAGCGCCCCTGCTGGCCACATGAACCAGTCCTTGTCCTCCTTGTTCTTTGGGGAGAAAAAGAACAGCCTGGGGAATCCAGTGCAGCTTATCCCAAAAGAAATTGATCGAAACGGATTGAATTTTTGCAAGTAAATCAGAAGGGGGGTCCACACAATACAGTTTATGCCACAGAGAAGAAGAGAGCAGATTATTAATAACAAGTTTCCTCCCTCTATAGGACATGCTCGGTAAGAGCCACTTCCATCTCTTTAAACGGCCCTCTATGTTTTCCAGGGCAGTATCCCAGTTCTTTTGCATCACACATTCCTCTCCCAAAAACACACCCAAATACTTTACCCCCCCTTTCTTCCAGGTGAGTCCTCCTGGGAGAGATAGAGTGCTCTGCAGCTTATCCCCCACCACCACAGCTTCACTCTTAGCCCAGTTGACTTTAGCAGACGAGATATGATTAAAAATACTTACATTCCCAACCAAAGTGTCGATATCTGCTTGTTTGTTTAAAACAACCATGACATCATCTGCATAAGCTGATATTTTAACAGCTGAAGCACACCCAGGAAAATAAACACCTAAAAGTTCCTTCCTGAGCTTATTGAGCAGAGGCTCAATAGCGAGGGAATAGAGCATCCCTGACAGAGAGCACCCCTGCCGTGCCCCTCTCTGCACATTAAAAGGTGCAGCCAAACCACCATTAACCTTTAATATACTCGCAATGTCACGGTACAGTACCTGTATCTTAGCTATGAACCCTGGGCTGAAGCCAAAAGCATTGAGCGTGTGCCACAAATACTGGTGTTCAACCCGGTCAAAAGCCTTTTCCTGGTCTATGGAAATAAGGCCAGTATCCATGCCCACTGAGCCAGAGACGTCCAAAACATGCCGAATTAGAGTGATATTATCACTCATTAACCTGCCGGGCACACAGTAAGTCTGGTCGATTTAACCACTTCACCCATTACCTCCCGCAGCCGAGAAGCGAGAGCTTTAGACAAGATCTTATAATCCCCACACAGCAGAGAAACAGGTCTCCAGTTCTTCAACTCCTGCAGGTCTCCTTTCTTCGGCAGCAGGGTAATGACGGCTCTTCTGCAGCTCAGTGGCAGACGTCCTCTGCTCAAGCTGTCTTGAAAGACCTCCAGCAGATCTTCACCAATTACTGGCCAAAAGGTCTTATAGAAGTCCACAGGCAGCCCGTCGATGCCTGGCGCCTTACCGTTCCCCAGGCTCATCAGAGCAGCATACAGCTCATTCAGGGACAGGTGGTCTTCCAGCACCGTGTTGGTAGCAGCACCCACCTGAGGAAGCCCAGCGTAGAAGGATGCAGCTGACTCAGCATCCTCCACGTACTCCTCTCTGAACAGGTCTTTGTAGCAGGAGGTGGCAAATCTCCTGATCTCAGGGGTTCCTGTGATTGTGTCTCCTTCTTCAGAGCCTAGAGAATGAATGATCTTTCTCTGGCCATTCTTCCGCTCCAGACCAAAGAAGAACTGCGAGGGAGCGTCCATCTGGGAAGCGTTCTTGACTTTAAGAGCTTCAACATGCCCTTGATTTCCTGTGGAATCCACCAAACTCTGTAATTCCACTACTTCAGTCTCCAGGTCCTGAAGAGACCTGGTAATGTGCTTGGTGACATTGCGAGTATATTGCTGACATAAGAGTTTCACCTGAACCTTTCCAGTATCCCACCGCTGCTGCAGCGATGGGAAACTGGACTGAAGACTCTGGTGTGTACATGTTTACATCATATTTTTTTCTCTTTCGCGCAGGTCATGTTTTGAAAGACGTTCCAGGGGCCTGTAGCTGCTATGAATCCAGTTTAACATGCCCTGATTCCTTTCAGTTCCCCGGCTGCACTAACCCTAACAACCACGGTTAAACTGTGTCACAACGTGTATCAACTAGTTGACTCAACCCAGGGTTTCCCAATCTAGAGACGCGCGTTCACATAAAAGAGGCGGTGTTTGCAATCAATCTACCAGAGCCACATATTTTACATAAGAGCAATTCTACATAAATATGAAGAACACAGACACGGTTTACAAGCAAAAGGCAATCCAGTCGCTTCCTAGAACAGGAAGAAAAACTGGCAAAAAAGCCGACGCTGTAAATGTGTAAGTCACAACGCTTACCAGTCCCTCCAGACACATGCAGAGTTTGGTGATTGTTGCGGGCAGAAATACTTGATTATGCGGCACGTTTTCTTAAAAAATGCGATGGAATATGTGGGATATTTATGCAATTTTATGCAATGAAAATGCAGGAACTTGCTGCCTGCATGCTCGTTCGAGATGAGCCAGATCTGCGCAGAATCGATCACCGGCGATCGCCGCCCGTTGCATGCCGGTTAGATTTGTGTCCGACTTGATCCCGAC
The DNA here is from genome assembly GCA_023631565.1 of Gymnocephalus cernua. Taxonomy (NCBI): domain Eukaryota; kingdom Metazoa; phylum Chordata; class Actinopteri; order Perciformes; family Percidae; genus Gymnocephalus; species Gymnocephalus cernua. Next base: position 1,590,319 of record CM042435.1, read on the forward strand.
TTGCTCTGACGTCATGACCACGTAGCAACGATGATCTCACGAGAGCAAGGCGGCCGCAGGTTTGAGACGCGGGTAGCGCAGTTGCTTTTCACCGACTGCAAGACCCAGGCGGACACAAGGCATGCTGGGAAACGCCGGCCTCTCAGCTGATCTAACAGCTGATTGGTTCAGAATCGACAACATGATGACGTTTTATATAAACTTTTTATTGATTTTGAATCGGAGGGATTTTAACGGCCATTTGTCTAATTTAAAGGCTTATTCTGTACAGAACACATGCTGTGTGGCTCACAGTTATGTTTGGAAGTCAGAGAGACTAAATCTGTTCAGATTAGGATCATCAACAGTCTGTTGTTAATCAAAATCAGCAACAGATCACATGTAGAGCATGTTGACAGCTACTCTGTCATAATAAAAACAACTGGAGACTGTGTACAAGCTGATATATGGGTCTGATAACATTTTATTAAATCAGAATCGGACCACAGTGTTTCTGTGACTTCCTGTTCAGCCTGCAGGCTGCTGGATGCGGCTGGAAACTGTCCGACTGCACAGCGGATTTTTGTCCCCCCCCCCCCCCCCCCCCGCTGCTGCCGCCTGCTCTCGTCTACTTTACAGGCGAGTCGCAGCTCATCTTGAACGAGCCTTGCGTCTCAAACCTGCGGCCCCCTTGCTCTCGTGAGATCATCGTTGCCTACGTATGCATGACGTCAGAGCAAGTCGGGATCAAGTCGGACACAAATCTAACCGGCATGCAACGGGCGGCGATCGCCGGTGATCGATTCTGCGCAGATCTGGCTCATCTCGAACGACCCTACTGTCTACAACCCGGAGAGTCAGCAGCAGTCTCAGCGGAGAGCTGCTGGATCTCAGAGACCAGGACCAGGACCAGAACAAGAGCGGAATGGAGGAGGAGCAGCAGAAGCCGGAGCAGCGGAGCAACAAGGTCCCCAGAAGACAAGCAGCAGGCTCGGCCTCTGATAGCAGCGGTGTTCAGGTCAGTGTTAGGACACAACAAGCACACTAAAGACACAAGATGGCCGACTCTGATGGGCTCCGCGTGCATTAGACACATGCTGGTCTCTGTGTGAAAAGGGGCCAGAGGCGTAGAAAGAGGTTTTTAAAAGTCTCGGTGTGTTGAGCTCTCAGGACGTTTGGAGCTTCTAACTGAATCTCTGTGTTAGTTTAGTTTCTAGTTGATATCTGCTTAGTTTGACATTTCCGCTCCGTTTATAGGAGGCTGGTTAAGTTACTGCTGATGAAGACACACATTTCCTGATGCTCCTCTTCAAAATAAAAGCATGTATGTAACAAAGTAACCAGGGGCTTTTATTGTGAAGGATGTATAGGAAGTTAAAGCGTTTTACTGCTGTGTGAACACAACGATAGACAGATGGGTAGGTAGGTAGATAGGTATCAGAAGTAGCGATGAAGATGATGATGATGTGGGTGAAGAAAAAGTCGCAGATGCCGCCTGAGTTAATAAGCTTTATTATTTCAAAGAGAATTCAGCATCATAATGCTCTGCAGCAGCTTGGGAGTTACATGTCAACTTCTCCTCTTCCAATGGGCGTTTTATAGGATAACATGAAAAAGGGGCAAAAACAAGTTATGTAATGCATACATTACAGATCATCCAATCACAGTTAACCTTTTTTCCAACATCCTACGATTCTCTGACTGGATAACCAGATATAATATAAGATATAGATAATCAGCTTACTTTACTTATGTAAACATCTGGACATAAACATCGTCTGTTTCCTCCCACCAGCACCGGGGCTGGAGCATGACCTCAGCACATGCTGCTTCCTCACTTCCAAATACCATTATACCATGCTTGGCCTTTAATGTGATGGATGGATGGATGGATGGATGGATGGATGGATGGATGGATGGATGGATGGATGGATGTTCAATCAGGACAGACTTCGTTGCAGAAATGCAAAATTTATTCATAAGCAGTGTTGGGAACGTTACTTTAAAAACATAATTAGTTATAGTTACTCACTACTTGTTCCAAAAAGTAACTGAGTAAGTAACTGAATTACTCTATAATAAAAGTAACTCGTTACCAGGGAAAGTAACTATTTGCGTTACTGTTGTCAAAAGTTGCTTACATGTACAACCCCAAATCAGAAAAAGTTGGGACAGTATGGAAAACACAAATAAAAAAAGAAAGTAGTTATTTCTAAATGTACTTTGACTTGTACTTCATTGCAGACAATACAACAGCACATAATTTAATGTGTTCCTCATTATTTTTATTGTTTCTTTTAAAAAAAAACACATTCCTATTTTGGTTCTTGCAACACATTTCAAAAAAGTTGGAACAGTAAAGCATTTACCACTTTGTAATGTTTCCATTCCTTTTCACAACACTTAAAAGACGTTTAGGGACTGAAGACACCAAGTGATGAAGTGTTTCAGGTGTAATTTTGTCCCATTCTTGCTGCAAACAAGTCTTAAGGTGGGCAACAGTACGGGGTCTTCGTTGTCGCATTTTGCGCTTCAAACTGCGCCACACATTCTCTATTGGAGACAGGTCGGGACTGCAGGCAGGCCAGTCAAGTACCCGTATCCTCTTCCTCCTCAGCCAGGACTTTGTAATGTGTGCAGAATGTGGTTTTGCATTATCTTGTTGAAATATGCATGGACGTCCCTGGAAAAGATGTCTTCTTGGAGGCAGCATATTGTGCTGCAAAATCTCTATGTACTTTTCAGCATTAATGGTGCCATCACAGAAGTGCAAGTTACCTTTGCCTGACACAACCTCATACCATGACAGACCCTGGCTTTTGGACTTGTTGCTGGTAACAGTCTCGATGATCCTTTTAGGGATGGGTCCGATCCAGTATCGGTATCGGGACCGATACCAGCGTTAATTCAGGTATCGGATTTTCCCGATCCAACCTGCGGAGATTTCCGATACCACGAGCCATGTCTGCACTTTAACGTTGTCTGCTGAAATGGCTCCAAAAGTGATTCCTACCGGCTGGTCTGCTGGTTGGCTGCAAACTGTGGAATAGATTTCCTGAACGGAGGCGCGGCTCAATGAGACACAGAGTTATGAGACACGCCCCCGCTTAGGAAGAAGTCCATTCCGCAGTTTGCAGCCAGCTAGCAGGATAGTAGCGTTGAGCAGCATTGTGGCTAGCTCGATGCTATCCTGTGTGTCCGCTGTTTGGAAATACTTCACAGTGGAAACACCGCAGAGCAAGACGGCAAAATGGAAAAAACAAAACAGGACTTTCCCAACCGTCTGTCCCGGTGTTGTCGCTGGCGTGTGGCGTTTCATTTCCCCGTTGTTGCGTCCACTAGAGACCCCGGATCGTCTCCCGGCGGCCGCTGTTTCAGAGCAGCCGCTGCAGTCGTGAAAACAGAGGTGTGTGTGTGTGTGTGTGTGTAACTAAGTGTGTGTGTAAGATGTTTACAGTTATTGCACTTTTCTTATATTTCAGATATTTGACATTTTAAAACGTTGATTTGTTGATGCTACAAGAGCCAGTGTGCTTGATTTGCGCTGTTCACACACTGTTTTATTGATAGTGTGTGTGTGTGTGTGTGTGTGTGTGAGTGTGTGAGAGTGAGATTTTTACACTTGCACTTTTCTTATATTTCAAGACTCAAGTATTTGACATTTTGGGAATGTAATAAATATTGACATGACAGTCAATTTGAAACCCTTACAGTTGCATATCTGTTTTCAGAATGAGATTTTTCCTGTTTTTCTGACTACCTTTTCTGACCTTATACTTACCTCAAGTTGCCTTTTGGGACATACATGCATACGTACGTCCATATCATACTTGCCCGTTGAGAGGAGTTTATTTCAGCATCATATAAAATCAACAATAATGATAATAATAATATTAAAGCAAACGGCTCTGGTATCGGAATAGTATCCGTATCGGCCGATATCCAAATTCAGGTATCGGGATCGGATCGGAAGTGAAAAAATGTGGATTGGTGCATCCCTAGATCCTTTTCTTCTTTGGTCCGGAGCACACACCGTCCATTTCTCCCAAAAAATACCTGAAATACGGATTCATCTGACCACAGTACACGTTTCCACTGTGTGATGGTCCATCCCAGATGCCTCCGAGCCCAGAGAAGTCAACGGCGCTTCTGGACACTGTTAACATAGGGCTTCCTTTTGGCACAGTACAGTTTTAACTGGCATTTGTGGCTGTAACTACGTAGTGTGGTATTTGACAAAGGTTTGCCAAAGTAGTCCTGAGCCCATGTGTTGATATTGCTTATAGATGAATGACAATTCTTGATGCAGTGCCGCCTGAGGGATCGGAGATCACGGTTGTTCAGCTTAGGCTTGCGCCCTTGTCCTTTACGCACTGAAATTCCTCCTCATTCCTTGAATCTTTCAATTATGTTTTGCACTGTTGAAGGTGAAATAAGCAAATGTCTTCCTATCTTTCTTTGAGGAACATTGTTTTTAAACATTTCAATAATTTTCTCACGTATTTGTTGGCAAACTGGCGATCATCGGCCCGTCTTTGCTCCTAAAGGACTAGACCTTTCTTGGATGCTGCTTTTGTACCAAATCATAATTACAATCACCTGTTGACATCACCTGTTTCAAATCACATCATTATTTAACCAATTTACCTGATCACTAGCCCTAAATTGCTCCTGTCCCAACCTTTTTTGGAATGTGTTGCAGGTCTGAATGACAGGAAAGGATGTATATTTACAAATGAAATTAAGTTGACCAGACAAAACATGAAATATTTTGTGTTCACATTGTCTGCAATGAAATACAAGTCAAAGTACATTTAGAAATCACTACTTTCTTTTTGTATTTGTGTTTTCCATTCTGTCCCAACTTTTTCTGATTTGGGGTTGTAATTTTGTCATAAAGTAACTCAAAATGCAAACAAAGTCTATAGTGCAGTTCTGCTGAAAACTCACTAGAGTACAATATTAAATGCTGATAGAATGTAATCTCTATAAACCCGAATCAGTTTCAATATTGTCTCAACCAATAAACTCAGATATAGGCTACCCAACAAAAACTGTCAGTTATCTCACTGTTATCATGTTTGCAACACAAAGTAATACTAATTGCTGTTTAGTATTAGCATAGTCACAAATTAAACTAAACACTGAGTACTGCAGTCTGTTTATCCAATTTTTTATCTTGAAATCATATCACATTGTACGATCTATTGCTGAACCTAAATTCGAAATCCAAATGTATCCTTCCGCCACATGCACAACTCCTCCCTCATCTTATCTTTGGTGTGTGTGTGTGTGTGTGTGAGAGCCCCCACCTTAGCTGCTCTCTGAGCTTCTGTAAGGAAAAGAAAACAACACACTCCTCTTTGCATTGTAACACACATCTATTCAACGCCTCTAAGAAAATGTTGCCTCATAGTTTGGAAAACTGAAAATGTTGAAAGCAATTCTGTCAGCCAAATGAATGGTTTTAGCAACTAATCATTTTAATTGATTTGTAGGTATATTTGATAGACAGCTCTATAATGATAATACAGTAATAAACATGTTTCATGTACAAAAATCAATCACAATTTGTCTTACCCCAAACTGTATATCAGATAGTAGTCTAAAGTGATAATAGTATCTAAATTTGTTTTGACAAAAACTTAAATGTTCTCTCTATCTAAAAAAAAGTCTTTGTGTGCACACAGTTGATCAAAATATGGTTAAAAAATGACTCCAACAGTAGGGTTGGGTATCATTTGAATTTGAACGATTCCGATTCCTTGTTTCAATTCCGGTTCCTAACGATTCTCGATTCCGATTCTTTTAAGAGGCAGGGTCAAAAAAGTTAATGAGCTAGCTAACCAACGGTCTTTCTGAAAGAAATAGTCTGACCTTCTCCATCAATTTTAATTCTATGAACTTTTTACTTTTTATGAACTTTACTATCAATTTCTCACAGAGCTGTTTTCAACTACAATATAACTATCAAATCTATGAACTTGAATATAAATATTATAAATTATGAATATATTTTCACAGGGGTACACTTTCCTAAAGAGAGCTTTATTTTTGAAAACCTCATGAAAATACATTTACACATGAGTGTATGATGCTGCAGGTACTTAAACATGTTACTGTGCTCCCACTGATGGGCTAACCTGGTGCAGCAAATACACAATAAGAAATAACTTGTAAAACCCAGTCCAGATTAGCAGCAGGTACAGTATAAAATCAGAAACAGTTCTCGTTTAGGAAAATTATCATATCGGTCGTAAATTGTCTATGAAAAAATACGTGGGCTAATTTGTCAGCTGCCTGAATGTTGGCGCAAGACATATTATTTATTGTATATGTATTGTTTTACCGGATTCGGACTGCAGTGCAGTCACTGCGGTGCCAGGCTGGTGGTCGGAGCCAGAGGAAGAGGCAGCGGAGCACGGTCAGCGCAGCGCGTCAAAGACGGGGCACACATTTATTTCTACTCCATGAACTCGGAGGTGCTTCATCATGTTCGACGTGCACCCTCCTATGCACGAAACAATCTTGTTGCAAATGTTGCATTTTGCCGAGATTTCGTTCTGTTTAGAAAAGTGAAGCCACACTTTCGACCGCCGACGCACCAGCGACGCACGCTAGCCATGTTCGGACCAAGGGGGCAGGCTTCTCTTCTCAGAGCGAAGCCGCGATGGCGCCATTTTGCTAACCCTTATCCATCACCTTCGTTAGCATCCCATTGACTGCCATTCATTTTGGCGTCACTTTGACAGCCAATAACTTTACAACTTAAGCGTTTAAAGACTTGATTTGTCCGTTGTTTATTTCTAAAGAAACACGACAATGTATAAAAGGCTCCGTTACCTTGTACCTCACGTTATGGCTCCGTAGCAGACGTTTTTATAAAAATAGGCTAACGGTTGGGTCATAACCACGAGACTTACTGTCTCATAGTAGAGGAATTACCGTACAGTACAGGAGAAGCTCGCAGGCAGTTTGGACTTACATCAGCTGTTTACTTTAATTACTAATGTTAACTAGCATTTTAGTTATCAGTAATTAGCCTGTGCCTATGTTATCTCCTTACATATAACTACGCTCTCCGTCTCTGATAGATTGGGAATGATTGAGATTTCTCTTGGCACAGCTACCAGAAGACTTACAACGTTCAGACACGTTGCTCACGTCACATCTACGTCATCAAGCTCAGTTTGAGGCTGCGCAGTAACGCTCAGTAACGCTCGGCTATCACTGGAAAAGTGCTTCTAATAGACTTCACTGGTCTCCGTCAAAAAAAGCGGAGTCACTGGGTCCATTTTATATGCTGTCATTGGTTCGGACTCACTCCGTTATGCCAACACTTCCGGTGGACGCTTCTTCATTGGTGTTCAGCGGTTTCTTCTTCCGGTCGGCGGACTGTGAATCGAAACTAGGAATCGAAATTTTAACTTTTGAACAATTCCGGGAAAAGCGCAAAGCTAGTCCCGGTTCCAATCTATACTCGATACTCAATACCCAAGCAAATCCAACAGCAAATAAGGAGTTAAAAACAAAAACCGTACGGTTACATCGATCGCTTCCTGTTTAGTGGATCCTGTGTTTTTGAGGCCGGTAGTCAGAGCGCCGTTTGATGACCACAATTTTCACTCGGATGTAAGGCGGTACCTGAGGCAAAAAAAAAATGGGTAAACATCAATTGGAAAAAAACGTTATTTTTACAGTGAAAAAGGGTGTGTAAGGCACAGACTTCACCCAAACTGCAGGCCCAAACACGCTGTGGCGAAGGTTTTCTTTATAACAATCCGTCCCATCAGTCAGTCAGTCTAGTAAGTCATAAAAACGTCCTGATTCAGTCTCCTGATCTGTAGGAGACAAAGAAACAAATATGAGACAGTTGAGTGAGAGAGAAAAAACACGTTTTTAGTCATACTGCACATTAGTTTTTATGCCAGTAGACAAGAACACTCACGCTCATCCATTAAAAATGTCCTGATTTCTTCCAAAAAAAACTCTTCTGCTTCAGCTGGGACAAAAATGAAAACGAAAGAAGCACAGTGTGATTGTTGTGGCTTCATGTGTACCTGTGCAGGCAGCAACTTACTTTTCCTCAACCAGGAGGTTAACAGGCTGGCAAAGAGAAACACTTCTCTTGTGTGCATTTGGAATGTGTCAAGAATAATCAGAATGATTTTTATCAAGACGCACAACTGGAAACATGGAAACGACCCCAATTCCAAGATAAACGTGTCTGCCTATAAGTTTACAACTCATACTTTGTAGGAAGCAAAAAATGAGCCTTTTTCTATTTGTCTTCAGGATCATTAAGGATCAGTAACACACAAACAAAAATCATAAGAGTGGTTCATTTTTTCTAGGATAATTATCCCCTCTAGCACTTCCAGAGAAGAAAAAACAACCACTAGTCTATCAGAAAACTTTCTGATTTGTAGTTCAGTTTTACCTAAAATAGAATTAGTAAACCCAATTTACCCAATAAGCAAATGAACAGTGAGCTTGTGTTAATTTTAAAACTCTAATAATTACATTTACAACCCCAGTGTCAAATATAAAAATGAAGCACTATAACTACACACAATTAGGCATTTCTTATAGGATTTGTATCTGTGTTACCGTCATCAGTCAGCTTTGAGACTCAGTCAGTCAGCGTGTTGTTCTCCCTCTGAGATGTTTGTGCTTTCTTCTTCGGGCAGTAACATACCCAATGTCCAAAGTCCTTGCAGTACCAACAGTGGTCTGGGTTGTAGGGCTCATTATATATATATACATTACCCTCCTCGGCCTCCTGGCCTGGCGCGACCAAGCTCTTTGTGGCTGCGGCCTTTTTCGGGTCCGCGCTCCATATGTTCCCCACCAGCCTGTTGTTACCATGCAGACATACGCTTCAAACATGGTTTTGTCAAGTCTCTTACTTTGCTTGTTCTTTCTTTGGTCCTGTTGTTCCTCTCCACCTGATGCAGTGTGGACTGCTGTGGCGGTTCTGTCCAGTCAGGTCTGAGGTTTTGGACGGCGGTGCACAGAAATATGTGTCCTCTTCGTCCTCTCTCTTTCCTAGCTTGTCCTTCCTGGTTGTATAGGACTGGAAAACTCAGAATATGGACTTGGGCAGGGCTGGACTGGGACAAAAAATCGGCCCGGGCATTTTTGGCCCAAGCGGCCCACACCCACCGTGATTGGTCAGAGACATTCCCTGCAGACAGTCCTCTTAAAATATGCGTCCATTCTATGATATGAGTTGCCTAGTGTTCTGCGTTCATGTGATAGTTTTGGATCCTTCAAGAGGTCTAAAGACTTATCTGTTGATCTTACACTTAAATAATGAATTTATTCTTAGAGTTATGATTTGTATATTTATGGTATTTTTTATTATTATTATTGATATTTGATATTGTATTGCCATTATTGTTATTATTACTATTTTGCTTAATATTGGCTTAGCAACTTTTAAAACAGTTTACTGTTAATTTTAACTATTGTAAGATTCATATTTTGTCGCTTTGGACAAAAGTGTCTGCCAACTACAATAACCATAACCATAACCCTTCCCAAAAGCTACAATAAAGCTGGGAGTAGTATATGCCCTGGAAAAGAGAAGCAGTGTACTCACTCACTTTAGATTGGCGACCTGGAGGCCATAGGGTAGCCTACACAATGTCCATACTCAAGTGCAAGTCATTGCCAAAGATAATGTTTAAAGTATAATTTCAAATTATTTAACAACATTTAAGTATAAGTGTATTGTCAGTAAAGTCAATCAAAAGGTTGCCTTGGCCCACACCAATGAACAAGAAAGATTTTCTCTAACAAGGTAACCTTTAAAAGAGTGAGAAACAGAGAGAAATGTCAGCTAAGTTAAGGTATAATTCATTTAGCTTAAATCTCTGGGCAATGTAGTACAGCTGTACACATAGTATACATAAGCCTAGTAGAACAGGCTGTATACATAGTATAAATAAGCCTAGTAGAACAGGCTGTATACATAGTATACATGAGCCTAGTAGAACAGGCTGTACATAGAATACATGAGCCTAGTAGAACAGGCTGTATACATAGTATACATGAGCCTAGTAGAACAGGCTGTATACATAGTATACATGAGCCTAGTAGAACAGGCTGTACATAGTATACATGAGCCTAGTAGAACAGGCTGTATACATAGTATACATGAGCTTAGTACAACAGGCTGTATACATAGTATACATAAGCCTAGTAGAACAGGCTGTATACATAGTATACATGAGCCTAGTAGAACAGGCTGTATACATAGTATACATGAGCCTAGTAGAACAGGCTGTATATATAGTATACATGAGCCTAGTAGAACAGGCTGTATATATAGTATACATGAGCCTAGTAGAACAGGCTGTATACATAGTATACATGAGCCTAGTAGAACAGGCTGTATACATAGTATACATGAGCCTAGTAGAACAGGCTGTATACATAGTATACATGAGCCTAGTAGAACAGGCTGTATACATAGTATACATGAGCCTAGTAGAACAGGCTGTATACATAGTATACATGAGCCTAGTAGAACAGGCTGTATACATAGTATACATGAGCCTAGTAGAACAGGCTGTATACATAGTATACATGAGCCTAGTAGAACAGGCTGTATACATAGTATACATGAGCCTAGTAGAACAGGCTGTATAGATCACAGACTTCAGCTACCCAACAGGCCAACCCTTAAACAGTTAGGTTACCTGACAGCCACTAACTTTAATGTTACTGCCAAACTGCTTGTCATTACGACGTGAGGCACACACACACACACACACACACACACACACACACACACACACACACACACACACACACACACACACACACACACACACACACACACACACCTGTTGAAGTATACATATAGGCTAGCAAACAACAACAAACCCACTATTAATTACACTATATCAATGTAATGTAACTACTGCAGCATAATACAATACAATAATGTAGCTAAATACAAACGTGAGCAAGAGCTTCCAACAATCTGCATTATAAATCAACAGCCACGTGCAAAATAGCTAACAGGTGATTAACACAAACATCGATTATTACCAGCTAACTTACTTCAATGTAAAAGAACTACAGACCAATACAACAACAGGCCCAAATGAACTGAAAACGTAAGCTATGGGACTTACACTTCTCAAAGACGCACACACGCAAGCTCAACTGATTATCCTCTGGACGCACACAGTCTCTTTGTCTTTCTTTCACTTTTCTCTCTGTGTGGCGCGTGCGCCCGCTCGCTCGCAGTACCCCCCGGCATGCAGCCACAATCAGTCCTGACAGACGGACTTTTGTACAATTACCCAATGGGCCGCTGTCAGTTATCTATGTGCCGGCGCGGCCCAAAAAAATAAAATAATTAAAACAAAGGCCTATAAATTATATCGGCGATTCGGCCCAAAAGTGCGTCGGCCCACCGGGAAAATGCCCGGTATGCCAGATGGCCAGTCCAGCCCTGGACTTGGGTTAGGTTGTGGCGCTGAGGAGGAGGTTATAGGTGTATGTGTGTTATAGCATTCTTTCCCTGTATCTACTTTCTGCTTCTTTCATCCATACATTGAAACATTCACAATTTATTAGAAATAAATGCAGAAATATAGTGAAAATAAATACATTTTGGTAATATAAATGGCTATTTCTGTATTTTTACATTATTTATTTATGCATTTATATATGTATTTATATATTTCTACATTTATTTATATATTTATATATTTATTTCTACATTTATTTATATATGTATTTATATATTTCTACATTTATTTATATATTTATTTCTACATTTATTTATTTCTGTATTTCCACATTTCTACATTTATTTTTCCTTGCGCCTGTATGCTAATTGAGAACTAAATCCTCAAATGAAACTGGAGATAGTCACTGGACGCATTGTTCTCACAATCTTGCGCTAATTATCTTAAATCATTAGCAATTGCTTGAACAAAAGTCTCCATCCAGGCTACATAAAACTGAAAACAACTTAACTCAAGCAGCAGCGTTACCGAGTCGGCTTCCTCCTTACCAGAGAAATCCAGGCAGTAGTAGCCTAGATTCGATCACATCGCTCTAACCAATCCATCTTCAGACTGATGTTGGCACCGCCCACTCAATTAGCATACAGGCGCAAGGAAAAATAAATGTAGAAATGTGGAAATGCATAAATAAATAAATGTAGAAATAAATACATATATAAATAAATATATAAATACATGTATAAATATATAAATACATATATAAATGCATAAATAAATTAATGCATGTAAAAATACAGAAATAGCCATTTATATTACCAACATGTATTTATTTTCACTATATTTTTGCATTTATTTATTTCTACTTTTATTTATTTATTTATTTTTCCTTTTGTCATTTTAGTCCTTCATAGGCTGATCCATGACCCCCTGGTTTGTAAGACTCCAATGCCCACGGAGATCTCCGTGCCGCTGTTTTCAACCGCCCTGCTCGCAGCGCCAATCTGTGGTGGACGTTTTTCTTGTAGCTGCAGGGTTGAGTCATATCAATTCATAACAATAAAAACGAATAGAGACTGTTTTGAGAATTAAACCAAAGTCTGGTCTTTGAGCATTTATTATATTTTGCAAAATAGAGGAACACAGTTTCAAGAGGTACACGCAGCACAACTGACAACTGCCTTCTAGACAGAACATTACACATTATATAGGAAACGAACAGAACATTGTTAGAGCCAGCCCCCCGCCTACATCCTTGTTGCTGACTTTTTTGGTCACATACCATAAACAATAAAAGTTAGTTTCCATTCCTCTAATCTTTAGCCAAAACACCTCTCTTCCTTGGAGACAGAAGGAAGTATTCTCTCTGTTGTAAGCAGTCATCAGCCTTCCTCACTTGTTATCTAAGAACAAAGATAACAACTTGAGAAAGCTTCAGGCTAGTTAAAGCAATATCATTTCTACTAGGCTACAGTGGAGGTTGAAAACAATCTTTAAAGTAATGGTTAAAATAAAATTTGCCATCACAATGTTCCTTTTAGATGTTTTATTGGAATAAAGGTTTGTGTGTGGTTCAATTCAATTTTATTTATAGTGTCAAATCATAACAAGAGTTATCTCAAGACACTTTACAGATAGAGTAGGTCTAGACCACACTCTATAATTTACAAAGACCCAACAATTCCCGAGATTCTAGGAATTCCCCCAAGAGCAAGCATCAATGCAACAGTGGCGAGGAAAAACTCCCTTTTAGGAAGAAACCCGGGACAGACCCAGGCTCTTGGTAGGTGGTGGCTGACGCAGCCGGATGGGGGCAATAACAGTCACAGAACAGATAATGAAACAGAAATCTGAAATAGTGGTTGTAGTAGCGTCGCAGGGGGCAGCAAGGCACAACAGGGAATTGCAGCAGAACCACAGCAACAGCTTGGACCATGATTTTAGTGGCACCATAATCCCGGGACATCATTCTGGGTGAAAAGAAACATAAAGACTCCCCAGAGCTAGGTTAGTAACAAGCATTTCTGGGACAGAGAAGCAGGTGGGCCGGGCTAGGCAGACGCTGCAACTCCTCACTCCCTAACTATAAGCTTTATCAAAGAGGAGAGTCTTAAGTTTACTCTTAAATGTGGTGACAGTATCTGCCTCCCGGACCCAGACTGGGAGCTGGTTCCACAGGAGTGGAGCCTGATAGCTAAAGGCTCTGGCTCCCTTTCTACTTTTAGAGACTCTAGGAACCACAAGTAACTCGGCATTCTGGGAGCGCAGTGCTCTAGTGGGACAGTAAGGTACTATGAGCTCTTCAAGATATGATGGTGCTTGACCATTTAGAGCTTTGTAGGTCAGGAGGAGGATTTTAAATTCAATCCTGAATTTTACAGGGAGCCAATGCAGAGAAGCTAATACAGGAGAGATATGATCTCTTTTCTTAGTTCTTGTCAGAACACGAGCTGCAGCATTCTGGATCAGCTGGAGAGTCTTAAGGACGTTATATAACGAAACACAATCAAGAGGTTAAAGGATAGTTGTGTTGTATATGACTTAAATGCAGTGTTATGATAAATGCTTATTACTAGAAAAATACCAAACTTTGAAATGCAGTAGTACACTATATCCCTGTTCAAAGATAATAGATAATAACTATGATCTGCAGAATTCATCCTTAACATGAACAACATTACACATTGTGCAACAACATACAATATGTAAGACTTGCAAAGCAACGCCTCCGTTAATATACAGCGTTCTAAACAATTAAACACACGGGCAGTGCGAGGCTCCACCATTATCCAGTAACGAGCAGCAACGTTCCACGACATTATTGCAGTGCAATAAACACAGTGTAACCTTATCATGAGGTAAAACGAACAACAAACATCAGTATTACTTACTGGTAGTTACACACACTTAGAAATAAGTACAGCAACACTATCTTATATTATCTGTATATCTGTATCTTTCGACGCCAGCGCTCTCTTCCAAACTTTCCCCGAAACTGAAACTTAAGCCACACAAGGCTATCTAACGAGCAAGCAGCCAGAACCCAAACCCCGCCCATGTAGAGTGAAGATTTGATTGGTCCATTTGACTGTCATTTGAAATAACTCTCCCTCTGTGGATGTATAGCTGGACCACCAATCACAGAGCTGAAAGCATAACATCTTCTTCCTAGCAACAGCAGAGGCACAAAAGGTGGACAATTAATTTAACCCTTTACATTCCAACACAAACTGACCAGGCAGGTTTGAAAGGTATATTTCCTCAAAAACACCTTTTTAGGTGTTGTTTGTCAAATAATACATTGACGAAATATACAGTCCCTCCAGAAAAACGCGGAGTTTTTTCGTGATTGTTGCGGGCAAAAATCCTTGATTATGCGGCACGTTTTCTTAAAAAATGCGATGGAATATGCGGGATATTTATGCCGTTTTATGCGATGAAATTGCGGGAACTTGCAAAAACTGCGGGAACTTGCGGGAACTTGGAAAAACTGCGGTTTGATGAAAAAGAGAAAAAAAGTGATTCCCCCAACACCGTGTTCTCAGTAGGTGAAATTACGTCACTTCATAACGTTCCCATGGCAACAGGGGAAAATGGCTGCTCTTGTGTGAAGTAAACGCAACATTTTTGAACTTTCTGCTGAGATATATGTAGGGTTGGGTATTGTTTGGTTTTTTTTCTGATACTGGCGCTAAATCGGTATTTTTAAAACGGTGCCTGAACTGATACTTTTTAAGAAAGTTTTTTAAAAAGAAGAAACAAGAAGGATAGGCCGACTCAACAACAGTCGGTGACATGAAGGACACGTTGTTTATTACTAAGGCCATATGGTCAAAATTAAATGATTTAATAGTAATGTAATAACTATAACTTATAATAAACAATAACTTATTTCACCAGTAAATTGCTGTTGGACGACAAAAACAGCAACCAGATGGGAAAAGGGTATTTTACAATAACCAACCAAAACCAAACAATTACCAGTGTCCGTGAATGCACCATCTGTGCGTTTCCGACGTCGGCAGCTGCTGTGCTGCAGAGCAGACTGTTGATATACAGTCACACTTTACACTGTTTAACGTCACCTGTCAGCATTTTAACCGTGTTTAATCACGCTGCTAGCTAACGGTAGGCTAACGTTACCTGCTGTCCAGTGTAGTGTAAAGTCAGGCACCGAAATAAGGCACCGAAATCTTCGTTCTTATTCGGTCTCGTTAATTACTACCGTTTACGTCGGATCCGGGGGCCCATTAGCACCGAGTTTCGGTACCCAACCCTAGATATATGTGACTTTTTTGCAACGAAAATGCGGGGATTATGAAATCATGCAAGCCCCGCATATTTTGCGCGGAAATCGGCAATTTATGCGGCGAAAGTGCGGCGTTTTTAAAAAAATGCGGCCCCCGCATGAATATGCGGACATTGGCTGATTATGCATTGAATTCTGCGATCGCATAATCGCGTTTTTCTGGAAGGACTGAATATAATTACAACTGATGACTTTTTAAATATGATTTTTTACAATGTCAACAACTTGTTGTTGTTGTTGTTAAGGTGCATACGCTTACATATGTTAGCATATGTAAACATCTTGGCATATGTATGTATGTTTGCATCTGTATTACTCCACCATTGCATCTAACTCATGTTTGTTTCTATAGAAACGGAGAAGAAGAGGGGGACTCGGACATTTAAAGATTCATCAGAGAGTTCACACTGGAGAGAAACCATACAGCTGTGAACAATGTGGGGCAACTTTTACACAGTTGGGTAGTCTTAAAGTCCATCAACGCATTCACACTGGAGAGAAACCATACAGCTGTGAACAATGTGGGGCAGATTTTAGAGTGTTGGGTCATCTTAAAGTCCATCAACGCATTCACACTGGAGAGAAACCATACAGCTGTGAACAATGTGGGGCAACTTTTAGAGAGTTGGGTCATCTTAAAGTCCATCAACGCATTCACACTGGAGAGAAACCATACAGCTGTGAACAATGTGGGGCAGATTTTAGAGAGTTGGGTAGTCTTAAAGTCCATCAACGCATTCACACTGGAGATAAACCATACAGCTGTGAACAATGTGGGGCAACTTTTAGAGAGTTGGGTAGTCTTAAAGTCCATCAACGCATTCACACTGGAGAGAAACCATACAGCTGTGAACAATGTGGGGCAACTTTTAGAGTGTTGGGTAATCTTAAAGTCCATCAACTCATTCACACTGGAGAGAAACCATACAGCTGTGAACAATGTGGGGCAACTTTTACACAGTTGGGTAATCTTAAAGTCCATCAACTCATTCACACTGGAGAGAAACCGTACAACTGTGAACAATGTGGGGCAGCTTTTACAACGTTGGATAAACTTAAAGTCCATCAACGCATTCACACTGGAGATAAACCGTTCCGGTGTGAAGAATGTGGGGCAGCTTTTACACATTCAAGTACCTTAAACTCCCACCGACGTGTTCACACTGGAGAAAAGCCGTTCTGGTGTGAACAATGTGGGAAAACTTTTTCTAATAGTAGTAACCTTACAAAACACCAACGCATTCACACAGGAGAGAAGCCGTTCTGGTGTGAACAATGTGGGAAAACCTTTTCTCATAGTGGTAGCCTTAAAAGACACCAACGCATTCACACTGCCTCCTCTTGAACATGTTCTAAAGCCAAGCTGTTGTTAGAGTGGAGAGAGGGAACAAATAGCGTGAGTCAAGACGCTGTTTACTACCCAGATAACAAAAGAGAGCAGTCACGAGCCCAAAGTAGCCGAGGTCCAGGACCACTTGCAGGCACTAACCTGTTGAGAAATATGGAAGAAGAACAAAGTGTGGAATCTGTCAGAGCTCATAACATTGGGTAAAAAGAGCACGTAAAGATGACAAGTGAAAATCAGTGCAGTGAAAAATACGAGTATAACCAGGGGCGTCGGCAGAAATAGTATTTTGGGCGGGCCAGTACAAAAGTGAGTGGGCCATTTTCAAAAAGACTAGAAGTAGCAAAAAGGACAAACTGAAAAAATAGCAAGACTTTTACCTTCCAACATACTGCATTACAACGGCAATAACAGTACTGTCTACAACAAGCTCAACCAACAAAGCTCAGTCTACAAAGTTTGTACACAACAATATAGACAAAAACCTGTCAGTTTGAACCTATTCAGGCTAAAATATATTTGCACCGGCAGAACCAGCAGCATTGGCTCTGCACTGCACTGTTATAAAATTAACCATTTTATTGCACAAAGTGGCAGCTAAACATGAACCCAGACAGCAGAGAAGGCGTTAACATACTGCAAGACAGAAATCACACATGTAACAATGACAACGCAGCAGCATTGTTGCTTCAGGACTACGGTCAGATCATGAGCAGTGGATGCTACCAGCAGTACAAGAAAATCAAAGAATGGAAACTTCCAGCTAAGCATTGTTTGAATTATGAAAGATATAATGAAAAGTGACCAACAAGGCGCCAAATCTTAGACAGTGTATCGAGTCCACAGCAGTGACAGGATCACAGAAAATTAAAAACTACATCACTCACAGATAAGATATTTTCTTATTTAATGTGGGCAAAACACAAACGTGTTTCAGCTAGAAGCCATCATCAGTGTTCACCATTTCTTACTAAATATGAAGGTTACTAGGTTACTTAATTAATAACACAAGAAGCATGAAACCCGTTTGACTGAATGTTACCTCTGTGACGGCCTCCTCTCTCTCTGATTGGCTGTCAGCTCCGCTGGGGAAATGTCTGCACATGGTGCAGGAAAGCTCGTTCTTATTGACACTGTGTTCCATCCAAGAACACTGTCATTGTTGTCGTAACTTTTATCAGTAGCCTACATTTCTTAACACATCCATGGTTCATTGTCTAAAAAGCCAGCTAGCTAACGTTAGCTGCTGAAGGCGACGTTAGTTAGCTGCTGAAGGCGACGTTAGTTAGCTGCTGAAGGCAGCCCGGACACGAAATTACGAATCCCACTATGGCCACGCCAAGACCCGCCCTTCAATCACTACTATTGGCCAGGCGTCCATGGTAACGTAACCCCATTGGTTCAGGTCCTATCCCCTGACCAATCCGCTATCCTAACCTTAACCACTCGAGGTGAAATGCCTAACCCCAACCAATCAGATGCTTCGTAGGGCGGGTCTTGGTGTGGCCATAGTGGGATTCATAATTTTAGACAGTGCGCCTGTTGTTACCATAGAAACCAACTACGTTCCGATCTAATTGTTTGATTATATGGTTTAAACAGTTTTGTTTTAATCAGAAGAAAATATGCATTAAACACACAAAAGTAGTTCTGTTATTTCTTTTATTTTATTTTTTTACATACATTAGAATATTTTTCCTTACAAAACTTGGCTGGACGGGCCAGTGAGTAAAGTGGGCGGGCCCGTGCCGCCCTGGCCAATTACTGCCTACGCGCCTGAGTGTAACATGACAGTTGTTTTCCAAGGAATCAGATTATGAGATATTAATGGTTGAAGCTAGTAGAAGAAAATGATTTACCAGTTTTAGTCTCATTTTATTGTAATATCCTCTTTCTGTTCACTGATTAAGTTGATTATATTTTACCAGATTTTTTAAAAAACATTTTAATCTTGTGTAACTGAATGTTATTAACAATATACATCAAGATGGAATTATTTTTGGATATTTGACTGTTTTCATTTATATTTTACTTGATTACTTCATGTATTCATGTGTTTTGTTGAAGAATATTGTGAGTTGGGTTTATTTTTTAAATGTTTTCCTCTTATATAGTTGAAGCTGGTCATGTTGGTTCATACGTGTGTGATCACTTGAAGAGTAGTAATGTAGACCCACTGTAATCTGAACACTTGATATTACCAAGAAAACTATGAATAAATACTTTTGACAAACTCTATGACTTTTTTATTTAAAAAGGTGACATACTTTACTTTGACTTTTTGTGACTTTTAGACATTTCATGAACGTTTTTTGACTACATGCACTTTTTATGGCTCTTTATGGCATATTCCATGTTGACCTTTTCCCGTTAGCATGTGTTAGCATATGTATCTCTCTGCTATGACTCTGTCTGATTCTATAGAAACGGAGAGGAAGAGGGAAGACTTGGGCTGTTTCTCAGTCTCCACAATGGACTTGAGTTCTTGGGGAGAACGTTCTTGCTGGCTGTTCATCGTGCTCATCCTGCTCGTCATTTCCTAGTTAGCACTCCGCCAATCAGATTGGTCAGACAGCCTATTATTAAATATAGTATATAATATTAATGTTTAATGTCGTGTGAGGCAGGGAATGGTGGACCCAAACGCAGAGGCAGGCTGGAGTTATTTGAAGATTTATTTAACATGGAGTTCACACAATCATGGGCGTCCAAAACGTGCAGCAGGCAAAACCAACAGAGGGAGTCCAAAAGAGAAGGCAAAAACACTGACCAGAAAATAGCTGGAACAAAGGAACAGGAAATCCAAAAAACACCAGCACAGAGGCCAGGGGAACACACGCAGCTAGGCTGGAGCACAAACGGACAGGACCAAACACAAAGAGACACACTCACAGGAACAAAACCAAAATGATCTGATGAAGGACAAAGGAAACTCAGGGGCTAAATAAACTAGCTACCGAGGAAACAAGAGGCAGGTGACACAAGGGCTGGGGAACAGGTGGAAGACATCAGGTAATCACAAGGGCGGGAAACCACGGAAAGTAAAACTAGACATGACAAGACAGAAAACCAGACTTTCACAATAAAACAGGAAACAGAACTGTAAACAAAAAATATACAAAGGTCACTGGAAACACAACAGGGAACACACAAAAATAACAGGCAACAGAAATAGAACAAAATACAAAACAAAACTCTGAAACCAGAACAGTTTAAGTCACTTATATGTTTGAGCCCTGAACGTTTGCCTCCCTCTGTTGGTGTTATCTGGCCGAGAGTAACTTGTAGCTCGCTGGGTGCAGCGTCCCGGATGCTGTATAGCATTAGGCTATCATTATCAGCCATTATTATTAGACTATCATTATCAGCCATTATTATTAGACTATCATTATCAGCCATTATTATTAGGCTATCATTATCAGCCATTATTATTAGGCTATCATTATCAGCCATTATTATTAGACTATCATTATCAGCCATTATTATTAGACTATCATTATCAGCCATTATTATTAGACTATCATTATCAGCCATTATTATTAGGCTATCATTATCAGCCATTATTATTAGTCTATCATTATCAGCCATTATTATTAGACTATCATTATCAGCCATTATTATTAGACTATCATTATCAGCCATTATTATTAGACTATCATTATCAGCCGTTATTATTAGACTATCATTATCAGCCGTTATTATTAGACTATCATTATCAGCCATTATTATTAGGCTATCATTATCAGCCATTATTATTAGACTATCATTATCAGTCATTATTATTAGACTATCATTATCAGCCATTATTATTAGACTATCATTATCAGCTATTATTATTAGACTATCATTATCAGCTATTATTATTAGACTATCATTATCAGCCGTTATTATTAGACTATCATCATCAGCCATTATTATTACACTATCATCATCAGCCGTTATTATTAGACTATCATTATCAGCCGTTATTATTAGACTATCATTATCAGCTATTATTATTAGACTATCATTATCAGCCATTATTATTAGACTATCATTATCAGCCATTATTATTAGACTATCATTATCAGCCATTATTATTAGACTATCATTATCAGCCATTATTATTAGACTATCATTATCAGCCGTTATTATTAGACTATCATCATCAGCCATTATTATTAGACTATCATTATCAGCCATTATTATTAGTCTATCATTATCAGCTGTTATTATTAGACTATCATTATCAGCCATTATTATTAATGTCTTAATTAAGTCTTAAGGTTGCCCATGGCAACATTACAAAGTGGTAAATGCTTTACTGTTCCAACTTTTTTTGAAATGTGTTGCAAGAACCAAAATAGGAATTTTGGGCTGGACTGGGACAAAAAATCGGCCCGGGCATTTTTGGCCCAGGTGGCCCACCCCCACCGTGATTGGTCAGAGACATTCTCTGCAGACAGTCCTCTTAAAATATGCGTCCATTCTATGATATGAGTTATATAGTGTTCTGCGTTCATGTGATAGTTTTGGATCCTTCAAGAGGTCTCAAGACCTATCTGTTGATCTTACACTTAAATAATTAATTCCTTCTTAGAGTTATGATTTGTATATTTATGGTATTTTTAATTATTATTATTGATATTTGATATTGTATTGCCATTATTGTTATTATTACTATTTTGCTTAATATTGGCTTAGCAACTTTTAAAAACTGTTTACTGTTAATTTTAACCATTGTAAGATTCATATTTTGTTGCTTTGGACAAAAGTGTCTGCTAACTACAATAACCATAACCATAACCCTTCCCAAAAGCTACAATAAAGCTGGGAGAAGTACATGCCCTGGAAAAGAGAAGCAGTGTACTCACTCACTTTAGATTGCTGACCTGGAGGCCATAGAAATCACTACTTTAGTTTTTTATTTGTGTTTGTTTATACTGTCCCAACTTTTTCTGATTTGGGGTTGTATATATACTATATAACCAACCCAGAGATGAGTGGTAGAAATACAGCCTGATGGCTGGTTTGACTACTTTGCATTTCTTTTGACTTGTTGATAAACTATTTAGGTCTACAAAGAGAAGCATTTTGTTTTCATTTTCCATGCATCATTATTTAAAAATGCAATTTTCTAATTTTGCAGTTAATGAATGTTGATAGCAAATACTAAAGGGAAAAAACATGAGCATATTTATGTGTTGGACTTGCACTGCATTAGTTGTTTTAAATAAATGACTTTTTTTGAAATTTAAATTGATGGCAGGCCTAACATATTAATTATTATATTCATAAGATTATCCTCATATCAATCACCATGGTTACAGCTTGTAACCATAACCTTTGCCTTTACTGAGAGATTTTTTCATAATGAAGAAGGGACTAGTTTTAGGAAGCATTTTCAGGACATTAAAAGGAGAAGCAGATTGTTGCCGAGGTTAGATGTGTATATATATATATATATATATATATATATATATATATATATATATATATATATATATATATATATATATATCTGTGTTTGGGTATCTGTACATATACAACATGTGTTTTGGCATTTTTGGCACACTTCTACCTCAGCCTACTGCACACAGACACAATGTACGTTTTGCATATTCTGCAGAAATAGAGACCTGTGTTTCCATGCCAACAATCTCATTCAACCATGTGACGAGCTGAGGAGTTGGTGGTGACATGGGTCAGAGGGTGTCAGAGGTCATACATGATGAACCAATCAATGGGCTCTGCTCCTACAGACACCTTGGTGTTCATATGGACAACACCTGGCTGGAGGCCTGTGTTCATCACTTAGAGCAGACACTCACGCTGAATCAGAGGGTTGATGTTATACAAGGCTGCATTACAGAGCATATTCTTATATATCCACATGGCAATATCTAAAAACATCTCATTTAAAGCTTGCTTGTCAGGTGACTGTCGTGAAGGTTGTGGAGAGGAATAGAAACCAGTCTCTCCAGGCAAGCCCAGAGAATATGACCTGATCTCTCTTTATTCTCCATGCCAAGTATGAGTTCTTATCCTCTAGCAGAAGATATGGTTACCCCGATGTAAACTTAACATCTCTAAACTATAGGCCTATTCAGACCTACCTCAGTTACAACGTTAAATAATGTTGCTTGAGGCTGCAGAGGTTGTGTAATACCTTCATGATATGATCATATAGGGCTGTGTGGAGGTTGCTCTTGTCACTGTGTGTGAAAGATGATCAATAGATTGTAGCTGTGTGACGTGCTTCAGTCTGGCTACATATCACTTTTTATTATAAGTATATGTCAGCTGTATGATAAAACAATATGTCAAGTGTTATGTGTGAAGAACTCAAGGCAGATTTCACTCCGGGGACAGTAAAGTATCACCTGCATATATCCATGATATGTGAAAATTAAAACACTGTCGTAGGTCTATATCAAACATATCGTTGGAAAGGTCTCAACCTCCACAGTAACATATGTCAGTCTGAAGAGGATCCATCACTCCTACTCTGAAATCTTGACCTCTGAACCTTGAACCTAGTCCATGTTTGAAGGCTTGTCACTTAGCAACAGAAGGAGCTACAAACATGGGACCAGCTGTTATAGAAAGCTCTGGACCTCAGCTGTCATGTAGATATGGTCACCAATGTTTAACCACTGGAAGCACTGGCAAATATGGTAATGAGCTATTTTCACCTATTTAACGATTTGATTTTTACAATCTGATGGCACCAGTGTGTTCGCCATCCCATGATGTGATGGGGGCATCCACAATGATACAGTTTTAACTTCTAATTGTGAGAAATATACCAATATATTTAAAAACTACAACTCCAGTTATACAACCCCAAATCAGAAAAAGTTGGGACAGTATGGAAAACACAAATGAAAAAAGAAAATAGTGATTTCTAAATACAACAGCACATAATTTAATGTGTTCCTAAGGATTTTTATTGTTTTTGTTTCAAAAAAACAAAATTCCTATTTTGGTTCTTGCAACACATTTCATAAAACGTTGGAACAGTAAAGCATTTACCACTTTGTAATGTTGCCATTCCTTTTCACAACACTTAAAAGACGTTTAGGGACTGAAGACACCAAGTGATGAAGTGTTTCAGGTGTAATTTTGTCCCATTCTTGCTGCAAACAAGTCTTAAGGTGGGCAACAGTACGGGGTCTTCGTTGTCGCATTTTGCGCTTCAAAATGCGCCACACATTCTCTATTGGAGACAGGTCGGGACTGCAGGCAGGCCAGTCAAGTACCCGTATCCTCTTCCTCCGCAGCCAGGACTTTGTAATGTGTGCAGAATGTGGTTTTGCATTATCTTGTTGAAATATGCATGGACGTCCCTGGAAAAGATGTCTTCTTGAAGGCAGCATATTGTGCTCCAAAATTTCTACTTTTCAGCATTAATGGGGCCATCACAGAAGTGCAAGTTATCTTTGCCTGACACAACCCCATACCATGACAGACCCTGGCTTTTGGACTTGTTGCTGGTAACAGTCTGGATGATCCTTTTCTTCTTTGGTCCGGAGCACACGGCGTCCATTTCTCCCAAAAAATACCTGAAATACTGATTCATCTGACCACAGTACACGTTTCCACTGTGTGATGGTCCATCCCAGATGCCTCCGAGCCCAGAGAAGTCAACGGTGCTTCTGGACACTGTTAACATAGGGCTTCCTTTTGGCACAGTACAGTTTTAACTGGCATTTGTGGCTGTAACTACGTATTGTGGTACTTGACAAAGGTTTGCCAAAGTAGTCCTGAGCCCATGTGGTGATATCGCTTATAGATGAATGACGATTCTTGATAGCCAAAGCCGACACCTTGCGCTTCATTCAACCAAATTGTAGTAACATTCTCTTTACATTCTTAGTAACGATAACGGCGTTGCAACGATGGGAAAAGTAATTAATTAGATTACTCCGTTACTGAAAAATTAACTGCGTTAGTAACGCCGTTATAACCTACGGCGTCGTGGACGACTACGCAACGGCACCTTTTAATCATATTTTAATCATTTAATAACCATAAGATTGATCGTCTTACCTCCTTCGGCTCCTAGCAGCTAACAAGCTAGCGCTAACGAGCGTCTCTTTGCTGTCCTTCTAGCCTTCACGGGAGGTTTTGTATCCAGCCTGGAACTTGTGCCTTTTTTCGGGGTGGTTGAGCAATAAATCCAAACTCTTCCATCCAAGATCGATAAACGTTATGTCCATAATTTTTTTATGGAGAAATGTAAATAGCTTGTCGTTTATATGTCTTATAATGTTAATTATGTTTATTATTTCACTGGGTGACTCCAAATATATATATGTAGCAGAACTGTGAGTGTTATATAAATAAATATGACATTATTATTTTGATTATTGGCATAAGTGCATGTCATGAGGGCAAAAGCGTTTGGACTTTTTAAAAAAAAATGTAGATATTTTGTCAACTGTATAAGTTATAATGTTAATTTCTTCACAGTTTGCCTCCTAATACATATGAGAAGTGATTTAGACAGGAGATTGGCTTAGGTTTTATTGATCTGTGTGTCATATCAATACATATCTGTAAGATTCCAGTTTCCGTTTTATTTATTTATTTATCTTTAAGGTCCTACAAAATGGTTTAATATTCAAGTGACCTCACTGCAGCACATATTCTAATAGCCCAGATTTTCCTGAAAAGAATGATGTCCATAGATTGACTGTGGACAACATGGTTGATGTTTTACAAGCTTTTTTAGAAAATAAAACCAGACGGACCAGAGGTTGTCAAACATCCTTCAGGAATCTGTTACTCCCAACACTGGTTGTTTCTACTCTTCTTCCCAGAATTTACAGCTACCTCATTAAATTCAACTTAGAGCGGTTCCCCATCTTAAACTTTAGACTATTTTTCCAACCATACCATCCTGTCCGAGATCCTGGCTCTTTTAGAGAAGGATGATTAGTGACAAGTGCTTCAGCTACCATTGAAATCTCCCTATCATTGGGATATGCTTTGAAGCTATGCATTTTAGCTGCAAGGGTCTCAAGGATACCGTGCTTTTGTCCCCTAGATAGCTTAAGGGTTTTCCCTGTTTTCTCATATGTAACACTTCCCTCACCGATAATGAGTTCTACCTCGTAGGATAAAACACTGGAAATACATCAGACCATCTCTCAGTCCTGTCTGGTGTAAGGGCATGAGGCAATATTATTGAGGCTTGTGTATGGGGTCTGAAAAATGATGGCGCACTAAAGTGATATGCCATCATGTTCTGGTGCCTGGTAGCCAGAGTTGTTAAGACATTCTTTAAATTGTGTGTCATGTACCACCCTTTTGAAAAAGCGGTGTTTTCCCTCAAACCTCATGGTCCATAAGTGAACGAGAGGTCCGAAACGCCTCGTCAGTTCATAGTAGTGCTCAACATAATTATGCTTTGGTCGAAGCTTACAGTCTGGAAACGCGCTTGGAGACCCTGTCTGTGATCACTTATTTTAGTTTGCATGTACTGGATGGATTCTTCGGTGAACGATTGTGCACGATTGCACGTGCACGATTTCTTTAAGGTCTATCAATATGGCCCATGCTTCATCCCCTTAAGGTACTTTACTTCCTACCATAAGTGGTAAGAACCGTAGCAAAGGGGAATTTTCATGCCCATTCCCACCAATGCTTACTTTGGCTGCAAAAGTCTTTGGGATTGGTTGTGGTTTATCAAGCCTATCAAAGTACTCATAAGGAAATGTGCTAATTGTTATGTTTAGATATTCAAGAGTGAAATACTTCAGACGAATCATCTCACGGATGCACAAGGCCAACTCAACTGGCACAATAACCTTAAACAGGTCATGAAGTATATCAGGCGGGAAACCAGTAATGGGATGAAAATGCAGCAATGTCTTGCTGAGAGCACACTCACCCGTAACACCAAAGTGAGATGCATTTTCTCCTTGCACAACATTTTGCACATGAAGATCATGGCAGGCCCTCGTTCTCATGCTAAACTCTCCTTCTGAAACTTCACTAGACTGTATCTGGTCTTGAGTACAGCAACAGAATCTGCAGACATAGTGTCCTCGGAAACCCTGCACAAAGCCTGCAAGCCCAGGGGCAGCCAAATTATCAGCTGTGACACACAACACAGTGCCCCTGATAGACTGACCAATACTTGCAATTAAAATGCCATCCTGTGAGTGTGCAAGTCTTTCAACAAATGTGAAAGGACACTTTCAAAACCACAGCTCTGTACATCAGGCACTTTGCACAGTAGAGCTAGCTGAGCTAGCTAGCTAGTTAGTGTGAAGTGGGAATTTGGGGAGTGGAGGTTAATGACTCTCAGATGCTTTTGACTGATTAGCCTGGGTGTGGCCTTCCCACTTGTTGCCAACACCAATCTCCTCCTTGTTAACATCGACATTTGCGTGAAGCGGCAGATAGTCCTCATCTCTTACAGGCTGAATCTATCCTGTCAGATAGTCCTCATCTCTTACAGGCTGAATCTATCCTGTCAGATAGTTCTCATCTCTTACAGGCTGAATCTATCCTGTCAGATAGTTCTCATCTCTTACAGGCTGAATCTATCCTGTCAGATAGTTCTCATCTCTTACAGGCTGAATCTATCCTGTCAGATAGTTCTCATCTCTTACAGGCTGAATCTATCCTGTCAGATAGTTCTCATCTCTTACAGGCTGAATCTATCCTGTCAGATAGTTCTCATCTCTTACAGGCTGAATCTATCCTGTCAGATAGTCCTCATCTCTTACAGGCTGAATCTATCCTGTCAGATAGTCCTCATCTCTTACAGGCTGAATCTATCCTGTCAGATGGTTCTCATCTCTTACAGGCTGAATCTATCCTGTCAGATAGTTCTCATCTCTTACAGGCTGAATCTATCCTGTCAGATAGTTCTCATCAGGGGCGGATTGGCCATCTGGCAATTCTGGCAAATGCCAGAGGGACCGGACCATTTGTTTTTAATGTGGGCCGGTCAGATTGGGCCGACTGACCCAATCAGAGGTTACTCAAATTGGGACGTTCAGTCAAAATCAAGCATGTCACCTGCAAACGGGATCTCCGTTTGCCGACGGGCGCGGCTTCGCCAGAGCTCCGACTGCTGTCTGTCCGCGCGGCCGTCTGACGGCATCAGTATTACATTGACACAGTTCATTACCGGTAATAAACGTCTCGTTGTTACGTTAAATAGTAGTCCAGTTCAGTGTTTTGGTCCAGTTGGTTTTACCACCTGATGTGAAGTGTAGGCCTACAGGAGAACACATGACAACCTGAACAAGCAGCGTCGTTCTGCTCCATCTGTCTGCTGCGCCCAGTGCTCGAAGTGGGCCGGTACGCACCGGTACGCAGTACTGGCACTTCTACATTTTACTCTTAAGCGTACCTGCACCTTTTCTTGCGTACCGCTACTTCTCGCATGCAGCCGGTACTCTACCGCTGACAGAGAAAGCGTCAGTGTCAGAGAGACGACCCTAACGTTACATAAACTACACTACCCAGAGGGCACTACGTGTTTACATTTTAGATCTTGACGAATCACGTAAAGGCAAGCAGTCGGCCCAGCCTATCAGAAGTTAGCTTCTCCACGGACGCTAGTTTGAAAAGCTGTCAGCCTGACCGTAACAGATGTTTCACTGCTGAAACCTAGAAACTAAAAATACAGTAAGTGTCTAGTTTGTGAGTCGTGATGTTGGCCGCCTGGCTTCAGAAAGGTACTAAAAGAAGGCGTGTGCCAGAGCCAGACACGTCAACAGAGGTCCAAGTCCAACCAGAAACATCAGGAGGTAGTACGGTTCATGAGCTTCAAGCTAATGTTCAAGCTAACGTTAGCGTTGATGTGAGTGGAACAGCTGGCGTTAATGAGGAGTCTGCCCCCACCAACCTCAACGTTACACCGACGTCAACAGTAACGTGAGTAACGAAACACACGGACGGCCTGACTGTTGGTCACAGGACCAAACGATGTATTTTTGCTCCACGAACAGCTGGCTTGTTTTTAATGATAACAAACTGGGCTGCAAAACATGATGTAGCAGCATCCCGTCACTAGCTGCCCAGACAGAGAGGGGACTGAAGCTGTTCCCCCTGTCTCTGTCACACACACAAACACTCACTGAGAGAGACTGTTTTGCATCTGTTTGAGCACCAAATTATTGTTAAAATGAATAGTTATGATGAATGAATGAATTTTTTTTTCTTAACATGACTCCAACATATTAGCAAATATAAATCAGCTTATTTGTGGAAAAAATAAACAATATTGATACTAGCCTATATGTAAATTAGTCGCGTAGGCCATCTGTAGATAGTTAATAAGGATTCACTGTGCCACATGTATGTTTAAAACATGATTTTTTGAATAGCTTACGCACTAAAGTTATGTAAACTTGTTTAAATAAATCCATACATTTATATTGTTAATAAATGACAATAAATTGTTGTACCAGCAATATCTCCAAGTTTTGTTTTTCACTATAGAAATCTCAAATGTCATGATGATCTGCCAATGCGAGAGAGTACCGGCACCTTTTTTTCCCACTTCAAGCACTGGCTGTGCCCCATTCACGTAGTGTCATGTTTTACACTATGAAGGTTA
The DNA here is from genome assembly GCA_023631565.1 of Gymnocephalus cernua. Classification (NCBI taxonomy): domain Eukaryota; kingdom Metazoa; phylum Chordata; class Actinopteri; order Perciformes; family Percidae; genus Gymnocephalus; species Gymnocephalus cernua. Next base: position 1,620,003 of record CM042435.1, read on the forward strand.
AACTCTGCAATTAGTCCGCGATTCACATGTATGCACGACCTGTGGTGGTCCATTACACTGTAGGCTATATTCAATATCACTGATAATTTCTAATTAATAGAACATAGAAAACATTACACTTCATAACGTTTTGTATCCATAACATGATTGTATTATTGTATAATTTAGCAGTAAAAGCAGTAGCCTCTGTAAGTCAATCCTACATTTTTTCACAGTGGGAGCAAAACGTGCTCCTTGGGGAAAAAGTTACCATAAAGCCTGTTCATGCTGTGTGTTGTGTATCTGGCCCTTGTCCCGGATGTGAAAGCCCCCGTACTGGACTCCTGAATATAATAATATTACATTATGTTTTGTATTTTGAATTGTTACCTGCCACCACAATTTTGTGATTTCCTTGCCATAAATATAGACGTGTTTACCATAAATTGGTGGCTAAAAATGTATCAGAATGCAGGAATTGAAGTCTTTTACCCTCAAAATGCACTTTTAACTTTAATGTCAGTAATGCTGATTATTCATCGATTTATTTGAATTGGAATATTTAAAATACTTTCACAGCAACAATGATGTATGCAATTAATTTAGATTAATTAATTACAGAGTCTGTAATTCATTTGTTTACATTTTTTAATCGATTGACAGCTCTAAGAAGGATACATGTGAGACTACAGGCATTTTTATACAAAACACATATTCTGTTTATGGAAATAAGATCCATTGGATTATATACAGAACAGAAAACATGTTCTAAAGATGAAAAATACCTTAATTGTGCATCTTTATTTATTATATTTTATATATTGAAACAGATTAACATGCGTTAAAACATGCTTTTTTATCTTTAAAACTTTATGGAAATGAATCACTAACAGCTGAAGCTGCTCCAATAAAACTTTATTACTTCCAGAAAAATGTTCCAGTTTTTTTGTGATTGTTGCGGGCAAAAATCCTTGATTATGCAGCACTTTTTCTTAAAAAATGCGATGGAATATGGAAAATGGCTGCTCTTGTGTGAATTAAACGCAACTTTTTTCAACTTTCTGCTGAGATATATGTGACTTTTTGCAATGAAAATGTGGGGATTATGAAATCATGCAAGCATATTTTGCGCAGAAATAGGCAATTTATGCGGCGAAATTGCGGCGTATTTGAAAAAATGCGGCCCCCGCATAAATATACGGAATTTAGCTGATTATGCGTTGAATTATGCGATCGCATAATCACATTTTTCTGGAGGGACTGATTAAAGTGAAAATCAAAGTCAACACAGTTCATACAGAACTAGTTTTCATCCCTGAGGTGATCATGTCACCATTACTAAAGAAGAAGAAGAACATTTCTGACATTAAAGAAACAATCAGTGAGCTGAATGTGAACCAAAGTGAAGCCTCGACCTCCACCAACATTAAACCACAGGACAGGAAGTAGTTACCTCCTACAGAGGACACAGAGACACTGAGGAACCAGACCACCAGACCGGATAGAGAGTCTGAGTGAATGTGGTGTTGAAGGTGTGGAGGAGGATCAGTGAGTCAGAGGAGACTGTGTAGAAGGACAGAGAGCCAGCAGGACAGTCCACATACACTGCTACTCTACTAGAGGGGGGGGAGAGACCTGCTACTCTACCAGAGGGGGGGGAGAGACCTGCTACTCTACCAGAGGGGGGGGAGAGACCTGCTACTCTACCAGAGGGGGGGGAGAGACCTGCTACTCTACCAGAGGGGGGGGAGAGACCTGCTACTCTACCAGAGGGGGGGGGAGAGACCTGCTACTCTACCAGAGACAGAGGAGAAAGAGAGACGGATGATATTGTTATTGTTATAACTGTTATTGTGCCAGACAGAGTAACGACCATCAGAGCAGGTCAGACTCCAGGACTGATCATTCCATCCAAACACACAGTCTTCACTGTCTCCTCTCCTCCTGATTCCTCTGTAACTCACTGATATATCAACATTTCCTCTGGTCTCAACCTCCCAGTAACAGCGACCAGTCAGACCATCTCTACACAGCAGCTGATACCAGCAGTCAAACCTCTCTGGATGATCAGGATATTTCTGATCCTCCTCCACATGTGTCACCTTCCTGTTGTTGTCAGACAGTTTGAGTTCTCTGTGAACTGTGTTTGTGTCGAGTGTGAGTTCACAGAAATCTGACGGAGAGAACGAGACACGACACAGCTGCAGTTATTAATAAATAACCTCATTAGTTAAACCTTAGTTAATAATAATGATTCTGTTGATGAAATTATATTTAATAAATTATTATTAATAACTGGTTTATAAAGCATTACATAACAATGTTTAGACCAGTCGCCTACTAATCAGAAGGTTGGGGGTTTGAATCCCTGGTCCTGCAGTTCCATGTCAAAGTGTCCGTGGGCAGGACTCTGAACCGCTCCCTGGTGCTGCGCCATCAGAGAGTCATTGTGTGTGTGAATGTTTATCTGATGAGCACGTGGCACCTTGTTCGGTAGCCTGTGTGAATGGTACTGTAGTAGAAAAGACTAAAGCTTGTTTTATAGTTGTGCGGAGGCTCCACGCAGAGCTTTCGGCGCCAGAGTTTTAAGATGGTTGTTTCACCGACGCTGTCTGACCAGTTTTGACATTCTCTACATTTGTCATTGATGACGTGAGCTCAGATTACAGAGTAACTCTCGCCAAAATGCATCCTAGGCTCTTTTTGTGAATGTACCTGAGTCAAACTTTAGTTTAAAAGCATATTTAGGACGGAAGCGCCACTTTTAAGATTGACCGTATTCTTGTTTTTGGGTCAAATGTCCTTTTGAATGGGAGAGCTAGGGCCACTTTTATGCTAGCCTCAAAATATCTATTTTTAACCACTAAGAAGACTCGACACAACATGAGACTTTGCTCCAAGGATCTCCAGGAGCTCTACACATTAACTCCACCGGAGCACGAGGGATATACTAAATCTGTTGCTGCTTGTTTTGATATCGACTCGTTCTGACTGCCGAGACGGCAGCGACCGGAAACAACAAGAGCTCCGGTGAGTTGTTAAAACCTTTCTTTTTAGTAAACTCTGGGTCCACAAACAATGTTCTCAATGCTGAGTTAATGTGTAGAGCTCCTGGAGACACTCGGAGCAAAGTCTCATGTTGTGTCGAGTCTTCTTAGTGGTTAAAAATAGATATTTTGAGGATAGCATAAAAGTGCCCCTAGCTCTCCCATTCAAAAGGACATTTGACCCAAAAATTATGCTTTTAAATTAAAGTTTGACCCTAGGATGCATTTTGGCGAGAGTTATGTTTTAAAATCTAAACAGTGT
>CM042435.1:1625790-1645790 GCA_023631565.1 Gymnocephalus cernua
AACGAGGTGCCAGCGTGCTAACGCTAGCATGCTACGGTTAGCCACCTCGTTCTCAATGATAAAACACTGCTACAACACACACTAGTTCACCATAATCTACAAAAGAAGTACTTCCATGTCCCTGTTCTGCAGTTATTCCACGCAAAGTTGGAAGTTTAGAAGAAGTCTCCCTGCTGATCCTGCTGTCACTGCTTGATGTGAGTTGAGTGGCGATTTGAGTCATGCATGCGCACTATGCGACAAGTAGCCTACAATAGGCTAACGGCGTGCTAAAACGTTTTTGAAATGACTGCTGGCTACAAGTTAGCAATCAAACACCACAAAGGCTGTCACTTGAATGGTGTTTTGATGAACGTTAGCAATCAATCAATCATAGATACTAAAACGTTATTGTTTGTAAAGAGAAAAGTTTGCCTTGAAGTTAGAGAAACAAACAGCTAGCTGATGTGATCTTACCTAGCTGAGCATGTGTGATTCCCTACAAAGATGGTATAGAAGTCAGATGTCTCACTAAAACAGAGAGCTCAACACACAGGGTGAAAAGAGGAGCTGCAGCAATGTGCAGTACAACAAATATGGTGTTTTTTGAGAATTAAACCATATAAACCTATTCTGGTACAACATCAAAATACAATTATGAACCTGAAAATGAGCAGAATATGAGCGCTTTAAAAAAATGTAACACCATGTCTAGTACAAACATCAATGTATGCTATTTGCATTTACCTTGGCATATATTTATACACAGTTATCCATACTACTAGTTACATTACACCTTTTTGGAATATTGCTCTGTGGCCTAAATAAAATCGTTGCAGTGTCCAATATTTCGCATACTTCATTGAGATGCTGACCTGTCACACTTGCGCGAGCTGCGATATTTTTTGTTGCAGGGTGGTAGGGGAAGACTCATGAATATTCATCAGGGAACTCATCACTGATTGGCTCGCCCTGACATTCTTACCCTAACCATAACCAATCCCACTCCTCTTGCCTAAACCTAACCAACCCAACCAGAGCAGGCAACGAGTACTAGCTATAGAGCTCAACAGTCCCGCCCACAGCGGGTTCTGGAAGTAAAAATCCAATGCAAGTTCTCCGTTGACAATTTGAGTATAAGCCATAAAATCGTAACCGTCGATGTTCGACTTAAAACCATCTACGGCATGACTAAGAGATCAGAGATGGGAAGTAACGAAGTACAGATACTTCGTTACAGTACTTAAGTAGATTTTTCAGGTATTTTTACTTTACTTTACTATTTATTTTTGTGCCGACTTTTTACTTTTACTCCTTACATTTTTAACACAAATACCGGTACTTTCTACTCCTTACGTTTTACAAAAGTGACTCGTTACTTACCCACTTACAAAAGCGCGATGATACGTAACAACATTGTTTGTGACAGAACGTTCTCATTTTCATTCATAAATTCACCCCGTCTGTGTTGGGAAGCTCTGACATTTGGACCTTCGGGGCTTCCGTACCCCTGGATCTGACGTGAGGTCACTTAACGTTACTAAGCAACAACAAGTTGCATTCTTTGCACAGTCTTTCCTTTCTCGCAACTAGTTAGTTATCTAGAGTTTGAACTAAGTTTTATAAGTAACGAGATATGAAACGTTACTAAACAGACCTAAATAACACTACTTCAGTGTTTTCTAAAGTCTGTCCCTGAAGCTGCTGCCACGTCGGGTGATACTGCAGCTGCCACCAACGTTAGCCTACTGTTACCTGGTGAGTGAAAGTAGCTTAGCTTATATTAAACCGCGTGTGCGCGCGCGCGTGCGTGTGTGTGCGTGCGTGCGTGTGTGTACATGCGCGCGTGCGTGTGTGTATATGCGTGTGTGTGTGTGTGTGTGTGTGTGTGTGTGTGTGTGTGTGTGTGTGTGTGTGTGTGTGTGTGTGTGTGTGTGTGTGTGTGTGTGTGTGCGTGCCTGTGTGTGTGTCTGTGTGTCTATGTGTGTGTGTACCTGTGTGTCTGAGTACAGCAGTAAACAGAATACAATGTTTATATGTCCTTGTTTCAGATGATGAGAGAGACAGTGAGAACTCCCGGCCTTCATAAGGTCAATGACTATGCAGCATTAGAGTAAATTCTTAAATCTTAAATATGCATTGCTTTACACAATTAAATGACTATATGGTAATGTTAGTTAGCAATGGTCAGATAATTAACTAAAATAGAAAGAGTGGAGCTTTTTATGCATTTGTTAGCCATGGTGCTGAAGATTGTAAACAGTTTATTAAATACTTTTGAGTAAATGTAGGCCCTTATCAGCAGATTTTACTGCTAATCGATACAAAAGTTGTATGATGATGCTAATTATTAGTCATGGTTTTGTGTGGCAGTGGGGGGGTGTCGGTTAAACGGCTTATTTGTGTGATGTGATGTCCTGTTGCGTTCAGGTTCAGTTGCGTTTCTCAAAAAGTTAAATCTGTCTCATCTTTTCTCAACTCTAAGTGGTGTTTTTCCAGGACTTTAAATTAACGCCATCAATACTTAAACGTCTGTTGCCCGTGTACAGTTCGTATTCAGAAACGTCACAGTACCGACTGTCTGGGGTGTCGCTCTGGGACAGTAATCACAGTATACTCACTACTACACCACTGGTTAGTTGTACTCTAAAAGTATGCAGAACTTACATGTAGATTCCTTTAAATGTTGATTAAAAATGGAACTGGATCTGTGAATTCATATCTTCCTACTCAGTCCGTTGCAAAAAAGTCACAAATATCTCAGCAGAAAGTTGAAAAATGTTGCGTTTACTTCACACAAGAGCAGCCATTTCCCCTGTTGCCATGGGAACGTTATGAAGTGACGTAATTTGCCCAGTGAGAACACGGTGTTGGGAGAATCACTTTTTTTTCTCTTTTTCATCAAACCGCAGTTTTTGCAAGTTCCCACAATTTCATTGCATAAAATTGCATAAAAGTGCATAAATATTGCATAAATATTGCATCGCATTTTTTAAGAAAACGTGCCGCATAACCAAGGATTTTTGCCCGCAACAAAATCAAAACAAAATCACAAAAAAACTTTTCTGGAGGGACTGTTCATTCTTATTTGGTGTTTGTATACAAAAAAAGTCTTTCTGATCTTTCTCTATATAAATACTGTATATGTTCACTAACTAGTCTATATAAATACCGTATATGTTCACTAACTAGTCTATATAATACCGTATATGTTCACTAACTAGTCTATATAAATACCGTATATGTTCACTAACTAGTCTATATAATACCGTATATGTTCACTAACTAGTCTATATAATACCGTATATGTTCACTAACTAGTCTATATAAATACCGTATATGTTCACTAACTAGTCTATATAAATACCGTATATATGTTCACTAACTAGTCTATATAAATACTGTATATGTTCACTAACTATTCTGTATAAATACCGTATATGTTCACTAACTAGTCTGTATAAATACTGTATATGTTCACTAACTAGTCTATATAAATACCGTATATGTTCACTAACTAGTCTATATAAATACTGTATATGTTCACTAACTATTCTGTATAAATACCGTATATGTTCACTAACTAGTCTGTATAAATACTGTATATGTTCACTAACTAGTCTATATAAATACCGTATATGTTCACTAACTAGTCTATATAAATACTGTATATGTTCACTAACTAGTCTGTATAAATACCGTATATATGTTCACTAACTAGTCTATATAAATACTGTATATGTTCACTAACTAGTCTATATAAATACTGTATATGTTCACTAACTAGTCTGTATAAATACCGTATATATGTTCACTAACTAGTCTATATAAATACTGTATATGTTCACTAACTATTCTGTATAAATACCGTATATGTTCACTAACTAGTCTGTATAAATACTGTATATGTTCACTAACTAGTCTGTATAAATACCGTATATGTTCACTAACTAGTCTATATAAATACCGTATATATGTTCACTAACTAGTCTGTATAAATACTGTATATGTTCACTAACTAGTCTGTATAAATACCGTATATGTTCACTAACTAGTCTATATAAATACCGTATATATGTTCACTAACTAATCTCTATAAATACCGTATATATGTTCACTAACTAGTCTGTATAAATACCGTATATATGTTCACTAACTAGTCTGTATAAATACCGTATATATGTTCACTAACTAGTCTGTATAAATACCGTATATATGTTCACTAACTAATCTCTATAAATACCGTATATGTTCACTAACTAATCTATATAAATACTGTATACCACCACTTTACACAATTAAATGACTATATGGTAATGTTAGTTAGCAATGGTCAGATAATTAACTAAAATAGAAAGAGTGGAGCTTTTTATGCATTTGTTAGCCATGGTGCTGAAGATTGTAAACAGTTTATTAAATACTTTTGAGTAAATGTAGGCCCTTATCAGCAGATTTTACTGCTAATCGATACAAAAGGTGTATGATGATGCTAATTATTAGTCATGGTTTTGTGTGGCAGTGGGGGGGGTGTCGGTTAAATGGCTTATTTGTGTGATGTGATGTCCTGTTGCGTTCAGGTTCAGTTGCGTTTCTCAAAAGTAAAATCTGTCTCATCTTTTCTCAACTCTAAGTGTTGTTTTTCCAGGACTTTAAATTAACGCCATCAATACTTAAACATCTGTTGCCCGTGTACAGTTGGTATTCAGAAACGTCACAGTACCGACTGTCTGGGGTGTCGCTCTGGGACAGTAATCACAGTATACTCACTACAAAATAATAGACTACACCACTGGTTAGTTGTACTCTAAAAGTATGCAGAACTTACATGTAGATTCCTTTAAATGTTGATTAAAAATGGAACTGGATCTGTGAATTATTACAGAATCACAACTGAATTCATATCTTGCTACTCAGTCAGAATCTTATTAACCTGGAGTCCCAGTCTCTGTCACAATAATCATATATGTGATGTTTTAGGCCTTTTGGCAGACATCCATTTAAAATGTAGACAATGGCATATATACATAAAGAGCCTTGTCTCCATGAGTACTGAAGTTTCTCAGCTTGCTCTCTAGTAACATTTGTGGTCCAGGTAGCTTTGCATAAAAAATGGTTGTCATTCACAAGGCTACTTTTACTTTTATACTTTAAGTACATTTCCAAGCCTGTACTTTGTTACTTTTACTTAAGTAAATAAGTTAAATCAGTACTTCTACTTTTACCAGAGTATTTTTTAACACAAGTATCTGTACTTCTACTTAAGTATGAGAAGTGAGTACTCTTCCCATCTCTGCACCACACGCAAGCGTGTTGGAAGAGTTTCCAGACAAAATAGAATAGAAAAGATGTTTATATGTCATTTAGTCACAAATACATATTAATAAATGACATGTTGATGTTTGAAAGTCTCGAGGTTTTGACATAAATACAGATATAAATGTAATTTATAATATATAATATAAATATGTCACCTGTCAATACAGAACCAAATATTCTCGAGACTATTTCACAGTCAATACTGCCGACGTTGTCTTTGCTGTAATCAGATCAGAATATATTTATGTTTATGGGAAACATCCATGTGTCCAGACAAGGCTAGGCAACTGACACGCCACCCTCACGCCACGTAGCCAGTGTGTAGCCGGCCTAAGCCTAAGCCGCTGTTTACAAAAAATAAGTACTAACTAACAAAGTAATGGTTTCACTGAAGACAGAAAAGCACAACTGTAGTATCTATTTTCTGCTAGAAATTCCATTGTTGTAAACAACCATTGTTGGAAGATGAACGTTGGCCATGATTTCCGTGCACGCGAGCAACGTGTTTTTGTTGTTACGTCACAGGGTGTGACTAGCTCAGCTGTGTGTCCGAGGCTATTCATACCAGGTTATAGTTATTATGGTATTAGTATTATATTATCTTATATATTATTATCTCATGTTGATGAATGAATGAATTTACCTTCGGAGCCACAAACTGAGAGACTCGGTTCACCACCCACTTAGGTAACGAGCCTGCAGACAGACAGGAGGCTCTGTTAGGACTAAAGTAACCCAGACAGACAGACAGACAGACAGACACAGGCAGAGAGACAGACAGGCAGACAGACAGATCATCATTGCGGTTGTATTAGACCCCATGTGTCTCACCTCGGGGGTCCATCTGGGTCAGGTAGTAGAGCGTGGAGCAGCCGGCGCCGTTGGACTGAATCAGGTATCCGGTCAGCAGCGACACAGCTCGGACGTAGTCCTTCTTCGGAGGATGTTGCTATGGAGATGCACAAAAACACACTGCAGTAGTACAAACAGTCTCAAAGTAACGTAGGTTTGTCGTAGTACGAACTACATCTGTTGTCTCGCACAATATATAGCTAGCTAAGAAGGCGGCAAAAGCGTAAAAAAAGGACAAAAATGTTAATTATTGTACAACCCCAAATCAGAAAAAAGTTGGGACAGTATGAAAAACACAAATAAAAAAAGAAAGAATTGATTTCTAAATGTACTTTCAAAATATTTCATGTTTTGTCTGGTCAACTTAATTTCATTTGTAAATATACATCCTTTCCTGTCATTCAGACCTGCAACACATTCCAAAAAAGGTTGGGACAGGAGCAATTTAGGGCTAGTAATCAGGTAAATTGGTTAAATAATGATGTGATTTGAAACAGGTGATGTCAACAGGTGATTGTAATTATGATTTGGTACAAAAGCAGCATCCAAGAAAGGTCTAGTCCTTTAGGAGCAAAGATGGGCCGAGGATCGCCAGTTTGCCAACAAATACGTGAGAAAAGTATTGAAATGTTTAAAAACAATGTTCCTCAAAGAAAGATAGGAAGACATTTGCTTATTTCACCTTCAACAGTGCATAAGACAATTAAAAGATTGAAGGAATGTGGAGGAATTTCAGTGCGTAAAGGACAAGGGCGCAAGCCTAAGCTGAACAACCGTGATCTCCGATCCCTCAGGCAGCACTGCATCAAGAATCGTCATTCATCTATAAGTGATATCACCACATGGGCTCAGGACTACTTTGGCAAACCTTTGTCAAGTACCACAATACGTAGTTACAGCCACAAATGCCAGTTAAAACTGTACTGTGCCAAAAGGAAGCCCTATGTTAACAGTGTCCAGAAGCGCCGTCGACTTCTCTGGGCTCGGAGTCATCTGGGATGGACCATCACACAGTGGAAACGTGTACTGTGGTCAGATTAATCAGTATTTCAGGTATTTTTTGGGAGAAATGGACGCCTTGTGCTCCGGACCAAAGAAGAAAAGGATCATCCAGACTGTTACCAGCAACAAGTCCAAAAGCCAGGGTCTGTCATGGTATGAGGTTGTGTCAGTGCCCTTGGCAAAGGTAACTTGCACTTCTGTGATGGCACCATTAATGCTGAAAAGTACATAGAGATTTTGGAGCACAATATGCTGCCTTTAAGAAGACATCTTTTCCAGGGACGTCCATGCATATTTCAACAAGATAATACAAAACGACATTCTGCACACATTACAAAGTCCTGGCTGCAGAGGAAGAGGATACGGGTACTTGACTGTCCTGCCTGCAGTCCCGACCTGTCTCCAATAGAGAATGTGTGGCGCATTTTGAAGCGCAAAATGCGACAACGAAGACCCCGTACTGTTGCCCACCTTAAGACTTGTTTGCACAAAGAAGAAATTGATGAGATGATGTGAAGGCACAGTGTACATTTAACAATAAAGAGCTTTAACATTACAAAACTGAGTCCTATGAGCTTCAAGTGCATTCCAATTCAAGCTGGTTCGTTTTTTTTAAACTGTCATCAGTTCAACGCTCCCCGTCACTACCTGCAGCGGCAAGTTGACGCAGACTGCTAAGGAGGGACAAAATTACACCTGAAATCACTTGGTGTCTTCAGTCCCTAAACGTCTTGTAAGTGTTGTGAAAAGGAATGGCAACATTACAAAGTGGTAAATGCTTTACTGTTCCAACTTTTTTTTAAATGTGTTGCAAGAACCAAAATAGGAATTTTGTTTTTTTGAAAAAAAAACAAACAATAAAAATCATGAGGAACACATTAAATTATGTGCTGTTGTATTGTCTGCAATGAAATACAAGTGAAAGTACATTTAAAAATCACTACTTTCTTTTTTCATTTGTGTTTTCCATACTGTCTCAACTTTTTCTGATTTGGGGTTGTATAATGGGAGTTGTAGTTTTTAAATATATTGGTATATTTCTCATAATTAGAAGTTGGCAGTGTAGAATTGTGGATACACCCTGGGGTTTTTTGGGATAGGGAACACACTGGTGCCATCAGACTGTAAAAATCAAATCGTTAAATAGGTGAAAATGATTACTATATTTGACAGTTCTTACAGTGGTTAAACATTATGTTGTGTACATTAATATAAAGTTATGTTCTGTACATTAATATAATATATAAATATTTGTGTTTTCCATACTGTCCAAACTTTTTCTGATTTGGGGTTGTAAATGATGAAAGCTCACCGGGTGTTTGACGGAGTAGTTGATGATCAGGTAGTCGTTGCCGAGAGGAAGCCAAGATCTCATCGTCACAAAGTCTCTGTTCTTCAGAGGAGTCGGACATTTCCCTTCAGACAGAAAACACACACACGTTACAACACACACACACACACACACACACACACATACATAGACACACACAAACACACAGATACACACACACACACACACACACAGACAGAGAAACAGAGACACAGACACACACACACACACACACACATACATACCGTAGACACACATATACATAGACACACACAGACACACACACACACACACACACACACACACACACACACACACACACACACACACACACACACACACACACACACACACACACACACACACACACACACACACTAAAACACACACACACACACTAAAACACAATCCAACTGTAAAAGGTATATTGAGGAGCAGGATGAACTGACAGGAGTAATATCCCACGTCGGCGTTGGCGGTCAGCCGGCCGATGTCGTACGTGTCGATCATGTTGGTGTCCCACTTCCTGCGGTAGCTGGTGTCATGGAGGACGTCGTACAGCGTCTCCGCCGCCACGTCCTTACACACTATCCTCATCTGAGACACAAACACACACACTTTTCAAAACTTTTCCTGCTGCAGATTTCACACTGTGGTCAGAAAGAACAGGGGAGAGACACACACACACACACACACACACACACACACACACACACACACACACACACACACACACACACACACACACACACACATTATTACAGCTAAATGTTCCTCATTTTTGTGGATGTTGCTCAGACATGTTGTAAACAGAGCCGTCCGTCTGCAGAGAGTTGGACGTCATGCGAGACGGCGGCCGACTGTACTGGACGTCACTGGTTTCCACTGCTGCAGTCTGACAGCAGCGTTCAGTCACCAGATACCCAAAATGCACCGTGTAACTCAATCAGCACGGCTCTGCTGTACGTTAATCATTCATAAAGTCTCTGTGTCTTTGTATGTCTCTCTGTCATGACATCCATCCAAAGAACTAATAACACTGTATAACTACTCTGTTACAGTAAAAGTGCTGCGGGGAAAATGTTACTTCAGTAAAAGTCTGTAAGTAACATCAGTAAAACATTGTAGAAAGTGTAAAGGATCCAACCAGTTGTGTGTTTGCTGGTCTAATCATCTCAGCTGGACTTGTAGGGCGTTATATTGTTGGCTAGTTTCATTCATAATAAAACATCAGATTTTATAAACTACACATGTTTTGTGTGCAGGAATCTTAATGTGTAAAGTAACTAGTAACTAAAGCTGTAACAGATGAATGTAGTGGAGTAAAAAGTACAATATTTCTCTCTGAAATGTAGCGGAGGAGAAGTAGAAAAGTGCCATGAAAAGGAAAGGCTCAAGTAAAGTACAAGTACCTCAACATTTGGACTGAAAAAAAACATGTTTAACAAGCCTACAGATGTTCCTAACAGAAATTCCCACAGTAGTACAGATCATGAATGCAACACTCCGCCGTAGCCTAGCAACATTCAACCCAGAATGCAGCACGCAGTGGAATGTAACTAAGTACATTTACTCCTGTGCAGGAACGTTCCTTCTTCATACAAAGCGCTACACATAAATATGTCTTGCATGTCCAGACCCTCTTCCACATGTAGAGAGACAGCAGTAGAGAGTAGTATGTAGAGAGACAGCAGTAGAGAGTAGTATGTAGAGAGACAGCAGTAGAGAGTAGTATGTAGAGACAACAGTAGAGAGTAGTATGTAGAGAGACAGCAGTAGAGAGTAGTATGAAGAGAGACAGCAGTAGAAAGTAGTATGAAGAGAGACAGCAGTAGAGAGTAGTATGTAGAGAGACAGCAGTAGAGAGTAGTATGAAGAGAGACAGCAGTAGAAAGTAGTATGAAGAGAGACAGCAGTAGAGAGTAGTATGTAGAGAGACAGCAGTAGAGAGTAGTATGTAGAGAGACAGCAGTATAGAGTAGTATGTAGAGAGTAGTATGTAGAGAGACATCAGTAGAGAGTAGTATGAAGAGAGACAGCAGTAGAGAGTAGTATGTAGAGAGACGACAGTAGAGTAGTATGTAGAGAGACAACAGTAGAGCGTAGTATGTAGAGAGACAGCAGAAGAGAGTAGTATGAAGAGAGACAGCAGTAGAGTAGTATGTAGAGAGACAGCAGTAGAGCGTAGTATGTAGAGAGACAGCAGAAGAGAGTAGTATGAAGAGAGACTGCAGTAGAGAGGAGTATGAAGAGAGAGAACAGTAGAGAGTAGTATGTAGAGAGACAGCAGTAGAGAGTAGTATGTAGAGAGACACAGCAGTAGAGAGTAGTATAAAGAGACAGCAGTAGAGAGTAGTATAAAGAGACAGCAGTAGAGAGTAGTATGAAGAGAGACAACAGTAGAGAGTAGTGTGAAGAGAGACAGCAGTAGAGAGTAGTATGTAGAGAGACAGCAGTAGAGAGTAGTATGTAGAGAGACAGCAGTAGAGAGTAGTATAAACAGACAGCAGTAGAGAGTAGTATGAAGAGAGACAACAGTAGAGAGTAGTGTGAAGAGAGACAGCAGTAGAGAGTAGTATGTAGAGAGACATCAGTAGAGTAGTATGTAGAGAGAGAACAGTAGAGAGTAGTATGTAGAGAGACAGCAGTAGAGAGTAGTATATAGAGAGACAGCAGTAGAGAGTAGTATGTCGAGAGACAGCAGTAGAGAGTAGTATGAAGAGAGACCGCAGTAGAGAGGAGTATGAAGAGAGACAGCAGTAGAGAGTAGTATGTAGAGAGACAGCAGTAGAGAGTAGTATAAAGAGACAGCAGTAGAGAGTAGTATGAAGAGAGACAACAGTAGAGAGTAGTGTGAAGAGAGACAGCAGTAGAGAGTAGTATGAAGAGAGCCAACAGTAGAGTAGTATGAAGAGAGACAACAGTAGAGAGTAGTATGTAGAGAGACAGCAGTAGAGAGTAGTACGTAGAGAGACAACAGTAGAGAGTAGTATGTAGAGAGACAACAGTAGAGAGTAGTATGTAGAGAGACAGCAGTAGAGAGTAGTATGTAGAGACAACAGTAAAGAGTAGTATGTAGAGAGACAGCAGTAGAGAGTAGTATGTAGAGAGACAGCAGTAGAGAGTAGTATGTAGAGAGACAGCAGTAGAGAGTAGTATGTAGAGACATCAGTAGAGAGTAGTATGAAGAGAGACAGCAGTAGAGAGTAGTATGTAGAGAGACAGCAGTAGAGAGTAGTATGTAGAGAGACAACAGTAGAGAGTAGTATATAGAGAGACAGCAGTAGAGAGTAGTATGTAGAGAGACATCAGTAGAGTAGTATGTAGAGAGACAGCAGTAGAGAGTAGTATATAGAGAGACAGCAGTAGAGAGTAGTATGTAGAGACAACAGTAGAGAGTAGTATGTAGAGAGACAGCAGTAGATAGTAGTATGAAGAGAGACAGCAGTAGAGAGTAGTATGTAGAGAGACCGCAGTAGAGATTAGTAAGAAGAGAGACAGCAGTAGAGAGTAGTATGTAGAGAAACAGCAGTAGAGAGTAGTATGTAGAGAGACAGCAGTAGAGAGTAGTATGTAGAGAGACAGCAGTAGAGAGTAGTATGTAGAGAGACAGCAGTAGAGAGTAGTATGTAGAGACATCAGTAGAGAGGAGTATGAAGAGAGACAGCAGTAGAGAGTAGTATGTAGAGAGACAGCAGTACAGAGTAGTATGAAGAAAGACAACAGTAGAGAGTAGTATGTAGAGAGACAACAGTAGAGAGTAGTATGTAGAGAGACCGCAGTAGAGATTAGTAAGAAGAGAGACAGCAGTAGAGAGTAGTATGAAGAGAGACAGCAGTAGAGAGTCATATGTAGAGAGACAGCAGTAGAGAGTAGTATGTAGAGAGACAACAGTAGAGTAGTATGTAGAGAGACAGCAGTAGAGAGTAGTATGTAGAGAGAGAGCAGTAGAGAGTAGTATGTAGAGAAACAACAGTAGAGAGTAGTATGTAGAGAGACAACAGTAGAGAGTAGTATGTAGAGAGACAGCAGTAGAGAGTAGTATGTAGAAAGACAACAGTAGAGAGTAGTATGTAGAGAGACAACAGTAGAGAGTAGTATATAGAGAGACAGCAGTAGAGAGTAGTATGTAGAGAGACATCAGTAGAGTAGTATGTAGAGAGAGAACAGTAGAGAGTAGTATGTAGAGAGACAGCAGTAGAGAGTAGTATATAGAGAGACAGCAGTAGAGAGTAGTATGTAGAGACAACAGTAGAGAGTAGTATGTAGAAAGACAGCAGTAGATAGTAGTATGAAGAGAGACAGCAGTAGAGAGTAGTATGTAGAGACAACAGTAGAGAGTAGTATGTAGAGAGACAGCAGTAGATAGTAGTATGAAGAGAGACAGCAGTAGAGAGTAGTATGTAGAGACAACAGTAGAGAGTAGTATGTAGAGACAGCAGTAGAGAGTAGTATGAAGAGAGACAGCAGTAGAGAGTAGTATATAGAGAGACAGCAGTAGAGAGTAGTATATAGAGAGACAGCAGTAGAGAGTAGTATGTAGAGAGACAGCAGTAAAGAGTAGTATGTAGAGACAGCAGTAGATAGTAGTATGTAGAGACAACAGTAGAGAGTAGTATGTAGAGAAAGCAGTAGAGACAGCTGTAGAGAGTAGTATGACGAGAGACAGCAGTAGAGAGTAGTATGACGAGAGACAGCAGTAGAGAGTAGTTTGTAGAGACAGCAGTAGAGAGTAGTATGTAGAGACAACAGTAGAGAGTAGTATGTAGAGACAGCAGTAGAGAGACAGCAGTAGAGAGTAGTATGAAGAGAGACAGAAGTAGAGAGTAGTATGAAGAGAGACAGCAGTAGAGAGTAGTATATAGAGAGACAGCAGTAGAGAGTAGTATGTAGAGACAACAGTAGAGAGTAGTATGTAGAGAGACAGCAGTAGATAGTAGTATGAAGAGAGACAGCAGTAGAGAGTAGTATGTAGAGACAGCAGTAGAGAGTAGTATGTAGAGACAACAGTAGAGAGTAGTATGTAGAGACAGCAGTAGAGAGTAGTATGTAGAGACAGCAGTAGAGAGTAGTATGTAGAGAGACAGCAGTAGAGAGTAGTATGTAGAGAGACAGCAGTAGAGAGTAGTATGTATAGAGACAGCAGTAGAGAGTAGTATGTAGAGAGACAACAGTAGAGAGTAGTATGTAGACAGCAGTAGAGAGTAGTATGTAGAGACAACAGTAGAGAGTAGTATGTAGAGAGACAGCAGTAGAGAGTAGTATGTATAGATAGCAGTAGAGAGTAGTATGTAGAGAGACAACAGTAGAGAGTAGTATGTAGAGACAGCAGTAGAGAGTAGTATGTATAGAGACAGCAGTAGAGAGTAGTATGTAGAGACAACAGTAGAGAGTAGTATGTAGAGACAACAGTAGAGAGTAGTATGTAGAGAGACAGCAGTAGAGAGTAGTATGAAGAAAGACAACAGTAGAGAGTAGTATGAAGAGAGACAGCAGTAGAGAGTAGTATGAAGAAAGACAACAGTAGAGAGTAGTATGTAGAGACAACAGTAGAGAGTAGTATGTAGAGACAACAGCAGAGAGTAGTATGTAGAGAGACAGCAGTACAGAGTAGTATGAAGAAAGACAACAGTAGAGAGTAGTATGTATAGAGACAACAGTAGAGAGTAGTATGTAGAGAGACAGCAGTACAGAGTAGTATAACTATAAACAAACATAATATACACATTGCTCTGATACTATGAATAGATCTTTAATGAGTTTGTGAAAAGTTGTTCCTGTAGTTCGGGACTTTTCAGAACTTTTTTGGACTTTTTTGTCTATTCTTTTTGAAGTATTTCTGACGATTAGTTGCTTTTTTCAACATTTTTTAAGCTTTTTTTTAAAGGATTTTGTGGCTTTTCTCGATGTTTTGTCGATGTTTTCCGAGCCTCCGAGTCTGATTGAGGTGTTTAGATATACGCTCCGCTGCACAGTTTAAATATTCATGTGTGAGAAGATGCGCCTCGCTGCCCCCTGAAAGACTTCCTGAATTATTAAAATCATCCATATCATCATCATCATCATCATTTCTATTTTTATTTAACCTTTATTTAACCAAGTAGCCCACCAAACAGGTTCTTATTTACAACGGCGAACTGGCCAAGAAAAGCACAACGTACAAGACAACATATAGTTTCACATTCAACATAGTGCAAGAAAAACAGAATACAATATGCTACAAAGGTACACATTAAGTAGGCAGTGCAAGTCGATAAAAAGTGAGGTAGAAGTACCTTGATCGATATGTGAAAGCGGTATGGTGATAACATAATATATACACGAAATAGACAATTTATAACATTGCTGAGATGTGGTAAAGAGTCACAATGCAGTTAGTGCAAAATTAAATTGTGGGCAACATACTGAAATGGATCTGGTGATCAATTATAACGCATTATATATAAATAGTCTATATGAATGCTGTGAAGTAGTGAAGTCAATATACCATTAGTGCAACGATGTAGTGTCATTAGTGATGTGGCCCAGTAATAACACAGTAAACATGAACAGACAGTCTAACAAAATGCTGAATATAGTAAAGTGTCAATATACAATGAGTGCAAATATTTGTCTAGGTAATGAGGTAGAAACCTAAAAAATCATAGTATACATGAAAAGACAGTGTATATGAATATTAAATGCTGGGATGAAGTATAGACTCGATGAACAGTTCTTGCAAAGTGTGGACTAGATCGTGATGTTGAATAATCATAGCACAATATACATGAATAGACAGAAATATTTAAATATGTAAATGCTTAAATGTAGTAAAGAATCAAAATATTGTTAGTGCAGGTTGTGGACTGAGTAGCAAATTGCGCATGTACAGTTTTACATGCCGGGGCAGGTGCCAGGTGAAGAAGCGTGTAAACAGATATGTGCAAATGTGCAATGGGGCTTGTTAGAGACCTTGGGATAGAGTGTTTGGAATTAATACATAAAAGATGAACAGTTAGCACGTACAGTGATCAGACAGGAGCTCGGTCAGACGTGCTTTAGAGGTGGTTAGTGGGATGAGGGGTTTGAGTTTCAGGGTTTTTTGTAGTTAATTCCGGTCGTTTTACTGGAAGGAACGGCAGCCAACGGAGGTGTGGGCTTCATTGCTTGAGCGGAGGCTGCGGATTGGTTGGGCTATTGTGATCATCAGCAGCAGCTCTGTGAGTGTGTGTGTGTGTGTGTGTGTGTGTGCGTGCGTGCGTGCGTGCGTGCGTGCGTGTGTGTGTGTGTGTCTGTGTGTGTGTGTGTGTCTATGTGTGTGTGTGTCTGTGTCTGTGTCTGTGTGTGTGTGTCTGTGGTTCTTTAACCTCCTGAAGTATATTGTTTATACATCTTGACATTTCCTACTACTCCTTTAGCATCAGTATATAAACAGTATATATTATGTATATTGTCCTATAACACTTTTTCATAAACATCCTAACCACACGACTTTCACCCAGGAAACAGGGTTAGGGACATTAGTGTTTATTTATTATTCAGAGTCTGACCGGAGGCTGACCACAGGAAGTCTCACACACACACACACACACACACACACACACACACACACACCTACACACACACACACACACACACACACACACACACACACACACACACACACACACACACACACACACACTTTTTCACAAAGTCTGAGCGAGGAACACACAGATTTCTGCCTGTGCACCACATAAATGTGCAAACTACAAAACTTTTAAAAGTTTAAAGCTCTACTCATTTTGACCCCTATCAGCTCCCGTACTCTCTCTCTCTCTCTCTGCTCTCCAGTTTCCAGCCGTTACGTTTTCCTTTCCGCTCTGAATTTTTCAGCATGCCGACGCAGAGCTACAGCGTTCAACCACTCAGGGAAATGCAACAAAAACATCCAAAAAATTATTTTAGAAAAAGTTGAGAAAAAATGAGAACATTTTTTTTGAAAGAAGGGAGAAAAATTAGAGGTTCAAAACTGTTTAATTCAAATTGTTAAAATAGGTGGTAATTAATTTCATAGTTGCCAACTAATCAATTAATCCTTACTTACTAACATTTATTTTCCAAAACATTGACTATTATTCTGAAAAACTGACTTATTTCAGGACTTATGCATACCAGTATATAGAGTATTTATATAGTATTTATGTAACTTATTTATACCAGTACATAGAGTATTTATGTAACCTATTTATACCAGTATATTGAGTATTTATAGAGTATTTATGTAACTTATGTATACCAGCATATAGAGTATTTATGTAACTTATTTATACAAGTATATAGAATAGTTATAGAGAATTTATTTAACTTATGTATACCAGCATATAGAGTATTTATGTAACTTATTTATACAAGTATATAGAGTATTTATAGAGTATTTATGTAACTTATTTATACCAACATATAGAGTATTTATGTAACTTATTTATACAAGTATATAGAGTATTTATAGAGTATTTATGTAACCAGGTGCACCTGCTCACCTGCAGTAACTGACAACTATTAAAATAATCACAAACTATTTTAATAATCCATTCATTTGGACTATTAATCTGCAACTTTTATTGTGAAAGTCGGACTAGTTGCTGGTGTGTAGTTCCCCAGGTGTTGCCTGTTACCTGTAGTATTTGAAGTGTTTTTACCTTGAGTTTCTGCACAGTCCGGCTCTCCTCGGCGCGGCACCACACCGTCACCCCCCCCTTACTGTAGCGGCTGATCCAGCCATCGGGGCTCAGACACTGGTCCTTAAAGGAGGAGAAGGCCGAGTCATCCGGGATCTGCACCGCCATCTTTACACATAAAGAACAAGAGGGACGTTCCTCTCTGCTGCTGCTTCATGAACTGAGAGAGAAGGAGGGAGAGAGGGAGGGGGAGAGAGGGAGGGAGTGAGGGAGAGGGGGAGAGAGGGAGGGAGTGGGGGAGAGAGGGAGGGAGGGAGCGAGGGATAGTGGGAGGGGGGGAGAGACAGAGGGGGAGGGTGGAGGGAAGAGAGAGACAGGGGGAGAGAGAGAGAGAGAGAGAGAGAGGGTTGAGGGAGAGACAGAGAGAGGGAGAGAGAGAGAGGGGAGAGAGACACACACAGAGAGAGGGGGGAGAGAGAGAGAGACAGAGAGAGGGAGGGAGAGAGTTTTTTACATATTTCAATGTTTTTGTGGGCATTTTTTTCTGACCCCATGTTACTTTTTTGCTTGTAACAAACAGCTGAATCTGTGAAACAGCTGCGTTTAGTCCGCTGTTAGTTGAGCCAAGCGTTTTGATGTCCAACGGCCCCTGAACACAGCGGTAACTGATACCTGTTGTCCAGGTGCAGCAGTGGGCGGAGTCAGACCGATAACAGATGTCAGAGAAGAAGTGTGACTCACACACACACACACACACACACACACACACACACACACACACACACACAGACAGATGGAAAGATGTGGGCGCTTATAGATGAATGACGATTCTTGATGCAGTGCTGCCTGAGGGATCGGAGATCACGGTTGTTCAGCTTAGGCTTGCGCCCTTGTCCTTTACGCACTGAAATTCCTCCTCATTCCTTGAATCTTTTAATTATGTTATGCACTGTTGAAGGTGAAATAAGCAAATGTCTTCCTATCTTTCTTTGAGGAACATTGTTTTTAAACATTTCAATAATTTTCCTCGGCCCATCTTTGCTCCTAAAGGACTAGACCTTTCTTGGATGCTGCTTTTGTACCAAATCATAATTACAATCACCTGTTGACATCACCTGTTTCAAATCACATCATTATTTAACCAATTTACCTGATTACTCGCCCTAAATTGCTCCTGTCCCAACCTTTTTTGGAATGTGTTGCAGGTCTGAATGACAGGAAAGGATGTATATTTACAAATGAAATTAAGTTGACCAGACAAAACATGAAATATTTTGTGTTCACATTGTCTGCAATGAAATACAAGTCAAAGTACATTTAGAAATCACTACTTTCTTGTTTTATTTGTGTTTTTCATACTGTCCCAACTTTTTCTGATTTGGGGTTGTAAGTCACTAACCCCTATTTACATGTGGAGATATGCTGGCTCTATACACGCTAAAAGTACTGATTATTTACATGGAATCTGGCTATATACACACTAAAATTAGTGATTATTTACATGGAGTCTGGTTCTATACACACTAAAAGTAGTGATTATTTACATGGAGTCTGGTTCTATACACACTAAAAGTAGTGATTATTTACATGGAGTCTGGTTCTATACACACTAAAAGTAGTGATTATTTACATGGAGTCTGGCTCTATACACACTAAAAGTCCTGATTATTTACATGGAGTCTGGTGTAGTTTGGTGATGGTGATTTCGGGGCTGTTTCATGTTAAACTAAAAGGATCTTACTCTTTAACTAAAAGGTCTATCTCTGTTGGGATCCTTTCATAATGTTGTCAGACTCTTAGAATAATAATCTGAGTCTGTCAGCAGCAACAACAGAACTTTTAGTGGACTAACTGCTGCTGAACATTAGTCCTGTAGGGTTAGATTGAGATTGTTGTTCACATCAGACACACATTCACATTTCACTGAAGTAATAGAGGATGCCATTGCGTGATGTGAGTCGAGTGGCGATTTGAGTTGCGCATGCTCAGATTTAAACTGTTTACGGCATAACATGTTTTACTGAAGTTTGTGAAATCCATAAAATAATAAACTTTTCTCTTTACAAACAATAACATAATTTCAAAAACGTTGTTGCTAACGTTAGCTCAAAACGCCATTCAAGTGACAGACTTTGTTATGTTTGATTGCTAACTTGCAGCTAGCACTCATTTCAAAAACGTTATAGCACGCCGTTAGCATCTTGTAGGCTCCTCTGTCACTGCGCGATGTGAGTCGAGTGGTGATTTGAGTTGCGCATGTGTCACTTTGCGACAAGTAGCCTACAAGATGCTAACGGCGTGCTAAAACGTTTGCACATTGCAGTAGAACACACACACACAGACAGACAGGCAGACAGACAGACACACACACACATACACACACACACACACACACACACACACACACACACACACACACACACACACACACTCTCTTGTCCTGTTTCTTGTTTGAAAGACTTTATTAATATCTCTGCTGTAAACTGTCCGAACATTTATGTTTAGGTTATGAACTACTTCTGCTTTTTAGAGCCAAAACAGAAATAGTTCCCTATCTAGTGGTTAGCGGTGGAAGAAGTACTCCAATTACTTCGGTAAAAGTACTAATACCACACTGTATAAATACTCTGTTTCAAAAGTCTCTCACTGTGTGTGTGTCTGTCTGGCTGGCTGTGTGTGTGTGTGTGTGTGTGTGTGTGTGTGCACGTGTGTGTGTGCACGTGTGTGTGTGTGTGTGCAGCAGATGTCTAACTTACAGAGCTGCTCTTTGTGTTCAGGTTTCCAGCAGATGTTTTCAGAGGTCAAAGGTCACAAGCTGGAGGGAACGATTTCACCCACTCATGTGAAGACACACACACACACACACACACACACACACTCTC
>CM042435.1:1650790-1655790 GCA_023631565.1 Gymnocephalus cernua
GTAGAAATACTCTGAGACAAGTTAAAGTACTGCAGTGCAGAAATACTCTGAGACAAGTTAAAGTACTGCAGTGTAGAAATACTCTGAGACAAGTTAAAGTACTGCAGTGTAGAAATACTCTGAGACAAGTTAAAGTACTGCAGTGCAGAAATACTCTGAGACAAGTTAAAGTACTGCAGTGTAGAAATACTCTGAGACAAGTTAAAGTACTGCAGTGAAGAAATACTCTGAGACAAGTTAAAGTACTGCAGTGTAGAAATACTCTGAGACAAGTTAAAGTACTGCAGTGTAGAAATACTCTGAGACAAGTTAAAGTACTGCAGTGCAGAAATACTCTGAGACAAGTTAAAGTACTGCAGTGTAGAACTACTCTGAGACAAGTTAAAGTACTGCAGTGTAGAAATACTCTGAGACAAGTTAAAGTACTGCAGTGTAGAAATACTCTGAGACAAGTTAAAGTACTGCAGTGCAGAACTACTCTGAGACAAGTTAAAGTACTGCAGTGTAGAAATACTCTGAGACAAGTTAAAGTACTGCAGTGTAGAAATACTCTGAGACAAGTTAAAGTACTGCAGTGCAGGAATACTCTGAGACAAGTTAAAGTACTGCAGTGCAGAAATACTCTGAGACAAGTTAAAGTACTGCAGTGTAGAAATACTCTGAGACAAGTTAAAGTACTGCAGTGTAGAAATACTCTGAGACAAGTTAAAGTACTGCAGTGCAGAAATACTCTGAGACAAGTTAAAGTACTGCAGTGTAGAAATACTCTGAGACAAGTTAAAGTACTGCAGTGTAGAAATACTCTGAGACAAGTTAAAGTACTGCAGTGTAGAAATACTCTGAGACAAGTTAAAGTACTGCAGTGCAGAACTACTCTGAGACAAGTTAAAGTACTGCAGTGTAGAAATACTCTGAGACAAGTTAAAGTACTGCAGTGCAGGAATACTCTGAGACAAGTTAAAGTACTGCAGTGCAGGAATACTCTGAGACAAGTTAAAGTACTGCAGTGCAGAAATACTCTGAGACAAGTTAAAGTACTGCAGTGTAGAAATACTCTGAGACAAGTTAAAGTACTGCAGTGTAGAAATACTCTGAGACAAGTTAAAGTACTGCAGTGCAGAAATACTCTGAGACAAGTTAAAGTACTGCAGTGTAGAAATACTCTGAGACAAGTTAAAGTACTGCAGTGTAGAAATACTCTGAGACAAGTTAAAGTACTGCAGTGCAGAAATACTCTGAGACAAGTTAAAGTACTGCAGTGCAGAAATACTCTGAGACAAGTTAAAGTACTGCAGTGTAGAAATACTCTGAGACAAGTTAAAGTACTGCAGTGCAGAAATACTCTGAGACAAGTTAAAGTACTGCAGTGTAGAAATACTCTGAGACAAGTTAAAGTACTGCAGTGTAGAAATACTCTGAGACAAGTTAAAGTACTGCAGTGCAGAAATACTCTGAGACAAGTTAAAGTACTGCAGTGTAGAAATACTCTGAGACAAGTTAAAGTACTGCAGTGTAGAAATACTCTGAGACAAGTTAAAGTACTGCAGTGAAGAAATACTCTGAGACAAGTTAAAGTACTGCAGTGTAGAAATACTCTGAGACAAGTTAAAGTACTGCAGTGTAGAAATACTCTGAGACAAGTTAAAGTACTGCAGCGTAGAAATACTCTGAGACAAGTTAAAGTACTGCAGTGAAGAAATACTCTGAGACAAGTTAAAGTACTGCAGTGTAGAAATACTCTGAGACAAGTTAAAGTACTGCAGTGTAGAAATACTCTGAGACAAGTTAAAGTACTGCAGCGTAGAAATACTCTGAGACACGTTAAAGTACTGCAGCGTAGAAATACTCTGAGACAAGTTAAAGTACTGCAGTGAAGAAATACTCTGAGACAAGTTAAAGTACTGCAGTGTAGAAATACTCTGAGACAAGTTAAAGTACTGCAGTGTAGAAATACTCTGAGACAAGTTAAAGTACTGCAGTGCAGAAATACTCTGAGACAAGTTAAAGTACTGCAGTGTAGAAATACTCTGAGACAAGTTAAAGTACTGCAGTGTAGAAATACTCTGAGACAAGTTAAAGTACTGCAGTGCAGAAATACTCTGAGACAAGTTAAAGTACTGCAGTGTAGAAATACTCTGAGACAAGTTAAAGTACTGCAGTGTAGAAATACTCTGAGACAAGTTAAAGTACTGCAGTGAAGAAATACTCTGAGACAAGTTAAAGTACTGCAGTGTAGAAATACTCTGAGACAAGTTAAAGTACTGCAGTGTAGAAATACTCTGAGACAAGTTAAAGTACTGCAGTGTAGAAATACTCTGAGACAAGTTAAAGTACTGCAGTGCAGAAATACTCTGAGACAAGTTAAAGTACTGCAGTGTAGAAATACTCTGAGACAAGTTAAAGTACTGCAGTGCAGAAATACTCTGAGACAAGTTAAAGTACTGCAGTGTAGAAATACTCTGAGACAAGTTAAAGTACTGCAGTGTAGAAATACTCTGAGACAAGTTAAAGTACTGCAGTGTAGAAATACTCTGAGACAAGTTAAAGTACTGCAGTGTAGAAATACTCTGAGACAAGTTAAAGTACTGCAGTGTAGAAATACTCTGAGACAAGTTAAAGTACTGCAGTGCAGAAATACTCTGAGACAAGTTAAAGTACTGCAGTGTAGAAATACTCTGAGACAAGTTAAAGTACTGCAGTGCAGAAATACTCTGAGACAAGTTAAAGTACTGCAGTGCAGAAATACTCTGAGACAAGTTAAAGTACTGCAGTGTAGAACTACTCTGAGACAAGTTAAAGTACTGCAGTGTAGAAATACTCTGAGACAAGTTAAAGTACTGCAGTGTAGAAATACTCTGAGACAAGTTAAAGTACTGCAGTGCAGAACTACTCTGAGACAAGTTAAAGTACTGCAGTGTAGAAATACTCTGAGACAAGTTAAAGTACTGCAGTGTAGAAATACTCTGAGACAAGTTAAAGTACTGCAGTGCAGGAATACTCTGAGACAAGTTAAAGTACTGCAGTGCAGAAATACTCTGAGACAAGTTAAAGTACTGCAGTGTAGAAATACTCTGAGACAAGTTAAAGTACTGCAGTGTAGAAATACTCTGAGACAAGTTAAAGTACTGCAGTGCAGAAATACTCTGAGACAAGTTAAAGTACTGCAGTGTAGAAATACTCTGAGACAAGTTAAAGTACTGCAGTGTAGAAATACTCTGAGACAAGTTAAAGTACTGCAGTGTAGAAATACTCTGAGACAAGTTAAAGTACTGCAGTGCAGAACTACTCTGAGACAAGTTAAAGTACTGCAGTGTAGAAATACTCTGAGACAAGTTAAAGTACTGCAGTGCAGGAATACTCTGAGACAAGTTAAAGTACTGCAGTGCAGGAATACTCTGAGACAAGTTAAAGTACTGCAGTGCAGAAATACTCTGAGACAAGTTAAAGTACTGCAGTGTAGAAATACTCTGAGACAAGTTAAAGTACTGCAGTGTAGAAATACTCTGAGACAAGTTAAAGTACTGCAGTGCAGAAATACTCTGAGACAAGTTAAAGTACTGCAGTGTAGAAATACTCTGAGACAAGTTAAAGTACTGCAGTGTAGAAATACTCTGAGACAAGTTAAAGTACTGCAGTGCAGAAATACTCTGAGACAAGTTAAAGTACTGCAGTGTAGAAATACTCTGAGACAAGTTAAAGTACTGCAGTGTAGAAATACTCTGAGACAAGTTAAAGTACTGCAGTGCAGAAATACTCTGAGACAAGTTAAAGTACTGCAGTGTAGAAATACTCTGAGACAAGTTAAAGTACTGCAGTGTAGAAATACTCTGAGACAAGTTAAAGTACTGCAGTGTAGAAATACTCTGAGACAAGTTAAAGTACTGCAGTGAAGAAATACTCTGAGACAAGTTAAAGTACTGCAGTGTAGAAATACTCTGAGACAAGTTAAAGTACTGCAGTGTAGAAATACTCTGAGACAAGTTAAAGTACTGCAGTGTAGAAATACTCTGAGACAAGTTAAAGTACTGCAGTGCAGAAATACTCTGAGACAAGTTAAAGTACTGCAGTGTAGAAATACTCTGAGACAAGTTAAAGTACTGCAGTGCAGAAATACTCTGAGACAAGTTAAAGTACTGCAGTGTAGAAATACTCTGAGACAAGTTAAAGTACTGCAGTGTAGAAATACTCTGAGACAAGTTAAAGTACTGCAGTGTAGAAATACTCTGAGACAAGTTAAAGTACTGCAGTGTAGAAATACTCTGAGACAAGTTAAAGTACTGCAGTGTAGAAATACTCTGAGACAAGTTAAAGTACTGCAGTGCAGAAATACTCTGAGACAAGTTAAAGTACTGCAGTGTAGAAATACTCTGAGACAAGTTAAAGTACTGCAGTGCAGAAATACTCTGAGACAAGTTAAAGTACTGCAGTGCAGAAATACTCTGAGACAAGTTAAAGTACTGCAGTGCAGAACTACTCTGAGACAAGTTAAAGTACTGCAGTGTAGAAATACTCTGAGACAAGTTAAAGTACTGCAGTGTAGAAATACTCTGAGACAAGTTAAAGTACTGCAGTGCAGAACTACTCTGAGACAAGTTAAAGTACTGCAGTGTAGAAATACTCTGAGACAAGTTAAAGTACTGCAGTGTAGAAATACTCTGAGACAAGTTAAAGTACTGCAGTGCAGGAATACTCTGAGACAAGTTAAAGTACTGCAGTGCAGAAATACTCTGAGACAAGTTAAAGTACTGCAGTGTAGAAATACTCTGAGACAAGTTAAAGTACTGCAGTGTAGAAATACTCTGAGACAAGTTAAAGTACTGCAGTGCAGAAATACTCTGAGACAAGTTAAAGTACTGCAGTGTAGAAATACTCTGAGACAAGTTAAAGTACTGCAGTGTAGAAATACTCTGAGACAAGTTAAAGTACTGCAGTGTAGAAATACTCTGAGACAAGTTAAAGTACTGCAGTGCAGAACTACTCTGAGACAAGTTAAAGTACTG
>CM042435.1:1660790-1663290 GCA_023631565.1 Gymnocephalus cernua
TTTATATAGACCTTAGTGGTCCCTTAATACTGTATCTGAAGTCTCTTTTATATAGACCTTAGTGGTCCCCTAATACTGTATCTGAAGTCTCTTTTATATAGACCTTAGTGGTCCCCTAATACTGTATCTGAAGTCTCTTTTATATAGACCTTAGTGGTCTCCTAATACTGTATCTGAAGTCTCTTTTATATAGGCCTTAGTGGTCCCCTAATACTGTATCTGAAGTCTCTTTTATATAGACCTTAGTGGTCCCCTAATACTGTATCTGAAGTCTCTTTTATATAGACCTTAGTGGTCTCCTAATACTGTATCTGAAGTCTCTTTTATATAGGCCTTAGTGGTCCCCTAATACTGTATCTGAAGTCTCTTTTATATAGACCTTAGTGGTCCCCTAATACTGTATCTGAAGTCTCTTTTATATAGACCTTAGTGGTCTCCTAATACTGTATCTGAAGTCTCTTTTATATAGACCTTAGTGGTCTCCTAATACTGTATCTGAAGTCTCTTTTATATAGACCTTAGTGGTCCCTAATACTGTATCTGAAGTCTCTTTTATATAGACCTTAGTGGTCCCCTAATACTATATCTGAAGTCTCTTTTATATAGGCCTTAGTGGTCCCCTAATACTGTATCTGAAGTCTCTTTTATATAGACCTTAGTGGTCCCCTAATACTGTATCTGAAGTCTCTTTTATATAGACCTTAGTGGTCCCTAATACTGTATCTGAAGTCTCTTTCCCAAAATTCAGCCTTGGTGCAGAATTACAGCCACTAGAGCCAGTCCCACAATGAGCTTTCCTTAGGACGTGCCATTTCTTTGTCTGTAGCTATTGAGGAGGAGAGAGAGGGGGGGGGGGGGGGGGGGGGGGCAAAGTGGAGGGTGGGGGTGTGGCCTTGACCAACTGCCACTTTGCTGGTTTGAAAGCCATGATGTCTCTCTCTCATGGGAAGGTAAAGCAGAAAAACGGGAGGTAACCTTCCTCCTTTTGACGTCATAAGGAGGAGATTCCAGAACGGCTCATCTGAGCTTTCATTTTCTCAAAGGCAGAGCAGGATACCCAGGGCTCAGTTTACACCTATCACCATTTCTAGCCATGGGGACCATAGGCAGGCTGGGGGAACTTATATTGATGTTGAAAAACCTCATAAAGTGACATTTTCATGCCATGGGACCTTTAAATATATTCTGATCTGATTACAGCAAAGACAACGTCGGCAGTGTTGACGGTGAAATATTCTCCAGAATATTTGGTTCTGTATTGACAGGTGACATATTTGAAAATCAATAATTATTTATTATTATTCATTTAACTTACATTTATATCTGAAAACCTTGAGACTTTCAAACATCACCATGTCATTTATTAAATGTATTTGTGTCTAAATGACATATAAACATCTTTTCATATTCTATTTTGTCTGGAAACTCTTCCAACACGATTGTGTGTGGCGTGAGAAATAGGCGTCTGTTCTATTTCTAGCATGCACGCGTTTTCTGAGACGTGCGTACGCTTTAACCTGTTACCATGGGAGCTGAAATAAAAACGGTCACGCCACGCAGCCAGTGTGCAGCCGGCCTTAGGGTTCTGCATCGGGTTTTAAGTATGATGATTGAAAGTGTGATCAGGATTAAAGTTTAATGTTTAACATCTCTCTCTCTCTCTCTCTCTTGCAGACCCAACGTTTGTGCCATGCAGCAGCTCAAAGGCACCGATAAGAAATATTTCACCAACTGCAAACAGTGGTACCATCGCAAGATCTGTGGGAAGCCCACGTGAGTCTGACCCTGAACCCTGAACCCTGAACCCTGAACCCTGAACCCTGAACCCTGAACCCTGAACCCTGAACCCTTTCCTGTCTGAGTCTGCATCTCTCCCACTGGAAGAAGTATTCAGATTACTGCAGTTAAAGTACCAATACCAAATGTGTGTGTATGTGTGTGTGTGTGTGTGTGTGTGTGTGTGTGTGTGTGTGTGTGTGTGTGTGTGTGTGTGTGTGTGTGTGTGTGTGTGTGTGTGTGTAATACTCTGTTGCAGTAAAGGTCCTGCAGAGTGTTTGACTGTAGTTAGTCCTGAGTGGACGGAGGAATGTCCCTCTCCCCTGTTATATAACATTCTCTGCAGAGGAAAAGGAGCTCCAGAGTGTGTTTACTTCCTGTCCAAACATCTGCTCCACAGTTCATTTAAAGGACCACAGTTTCTAGAAGCTGCACAACGTCTCGTTTTCTTTGAGAGGAGACCGTATTTAAAGTGTTTACAGCGTCCCCGTGGATCTTCTGACCGCTAGCCGACAGCTCGGTCTCTTTAAAGTGGGTCCAAAATCAAAGTTCTATGAGTGATTATGATTTATATTTACGTGTCAGGCCCACACGGAATTACATGACAACCATACAAAAGATATTTCATCCACAGCTTACTCTCCAACGTCCACACACAACCCACTGCACAAAATAAACATATTACAGCAGCCACAACACGACAGTGTAACCCATAAACTGTCCA
>CM042435.1:1665790-1685790 GCA_023631565.1 Gymnocephalus cernua
TGTGTGTGTGTGTGTGTGTGTGTGTGTGTGCGTGCGTGTGTGTGTGTGTGTGTGTGTGCGTGTGTGTGTATGTGTGCGTGCGTGTGTGTGTGTCTCTGTGTGTGTGTGTGTGTGTATGAGAGAATCTGTGTGTGTGTGTGTGTGTGTGTGTGTGTGTGTGTGTGTGTGTGTGTGTGTGTGTGTGTGTGTGTGTGTGTGAGTGTGTGTGTGTGTTGGCACACACGCGGGACTGATTATCAAACCAGATGGAAACTCGACTCCCGTTTGGTCTCCACATAAACAACGTTGGCCGTTGTGGAATTCTGACCAAACAAACAGAGCGAGGTCGCAGTAATTCAGCCGCCTCGAGGGGAGCCGGCTTTAAATTTCCCGGCTGTCAGTCACACGTGAAACTGCTCCGAACCGAGGCAAGAAAATATTTTTACATGAAGACGCGTCGGTGAAAGAAGAAAGTGTAACTGACAGATGTACGATAATGACCCAGTATTAGATATTATTCTACATGTTTACACAATTATGTCCATTAGTTCTCCTTCTTATGACAACACTATTCCTCACAAAATCAATCATGGAAAGCCTCTGGTATGATTGTTTAAATTCAGTAACCCTGGACTCTTATTCTCCCGTGTTGTCGTGTCTAAATCAAAAGTGTTGTATTTTCAGTGTTAGGGTTGAGTGTAAAAATATAGAGTTATTTCAACTCAGGTTTAGTGTTAATCAACTACAAGAGAGTTATTCTTCAAAAAGAGTTGGTGTTAATACAGGGAGTCAAATGTCATATTCTGCAAACAACTCTACAGTGTTGATTTTACAATACAGCTAGTGTTAGCCCTTACTCCCAGAAGTCTGCATGTGATCTTTTGAAAGAGGCGGGAGACTAACGTTAGTTAATAGCCAGACAGACACTCAGACACATACACTATTTTCTGTGGACTGGACATGTAAGGACATCACTCCAAGTTTGACAAGAAAGATTTGTGTGTAAGTATGTCCAAGCAAATGTCTATACATTACATTTTTATACCCAGTAGTGTGGATTTCTACAGGTAATGTTAACGTTGGCAAAGGTTTACTATCCTTATTGGTGAGCTAAAATTAGCTAGCTATCCAGCTCACCATGGTTAGCTAACAGAATAGCATAAAAGAATGTTTAGCTAGCCAAATACTCTGTAGCCAAGTAGGATGAATAGTGATATTTTTCTCATTAAGAAATTAGAATAATCAACAGACTGGTTAAATGGCTAAAATTACCGAAGCTAACATTAAATCACAAAATAAGTGCAATGCTGTTATTTTTAGATTTAGTTAACTCCACGCTGTGGGTTAATATGGGTAACGTAGTAACTAGCTAGCTAGCTAAGTCTAATGTAATATCTAGCGTTATATTATGAACCTTGATTGCTGTATTGGTAGAGCACAGCCTTTTATTTTGAAGGAGGCTGCTTAGCTAGCTAGCTATGTTGTTAACTATTTTCTTCTCTTTTCGTTTTTACTGCTATTTCGACAACATGTGTTTATTAAATTGTTTAAACAAGCATATTGGGTTTCATATTAAGGTTAGACCCTTTTAAATTAAGGGAGACGTTTGGGGGTTATCGCGAAAGTATCGAGAGCATTTTATTTTGACCGCACTGTTCCGTTAGCTTTACTTCCTCTTTGTGTTGGGACTTTTTGCGGTAAGCCACGTTTCTTCTCTGCTCTTTCGGTTTTTTGGTTGAAATGTAAAGTTAAGTTATTCAAAACACACGGAAAGTTAGTGTTTTAACATTTTTACACCATCTACTTGCAATTTAAGTTACTTTCATGAATAAATCTGCGTTTTAGTAAAGACGTGCGTCAAAGTCTGTGAGCAGTGCTGCCATGTGGCTAACGTTAGGTAGGCCTAAGCTAGAATGTACAGTCAATAATGTTTGCTAGCATTTGTGTGTGTCGATATCACGCGTGACCAGACAAATACAAATGTAAGAGGCCGAAGGAGTAGAGTCACTGAGAAATGCTAAATGTCAAAAATGTCTACACAATGGAGATATGAAGATATTTGCACACTTGATGTTCTGGCCGACACTAACATGTTGAATAGACGGTCTCGACTGTGCCACTCAGGCTCTTTTAAGTTAAAGGAATATGCCACAGTTTGTTGAAATTGGGTTATTCACCGTCTCTTCTATATTTAAATAGGGTCACTTTTACTGAGGAATCCATTCATTGCAAGGGCACCGCCGGACTAGGACAACGCATGCACTGAGACAAAAATGCGTTTCCCACCTATAGAGGAGATGGTGAATAACCCAATTCAACAAACTGTGGCGTATTCCTTTAACGATAGGAGAGGCGTTTTTTGATTTAAAATAATACAAGGCAGAATGATAGGATGATCCCTTCAACACGTGCGCTCAATGCAATCGTCGCAGAACTCAAGGCGCTGCCACTCTCCCAAATTACCCGCATTATGTGAACACGTTCCACAAAGACAATCTCCTCAAGGGTAGGGCCACGCATTCTCCAGGTCAGATTCTCTGGACATTTTTATTTAGTATGGAAGGGCCTTAAGTGACTTAAAATATTAGATGTCACATAAGCATGAAGCAAATTAATTTGATTTAGTCAGACACTAGCTGGCCAGGTGGTATAGTAAAGGCAAGGAAAAAAAAAACATGACTTTAAAAAAAGTTGTAGACTTTTCATGAATGTATGTTGTTTTCTTTGTAGGACGAAATGTTAGTCAAGGTGAGATTTGGTTCAAGTCAGAAATATGTGAAGGTGGCAGAGACCGAAGGCGGCTATGAAGACTACAATACATTTATTCAGAAAGGTTGGTACTACTTTTTTATTACACACTCGTATCTGTTTGGAGTGAACTAATTATTTGCTTGAATGTCAGTTCATGTTATAATGTGATTTTAATATTAATTTAACATTTATATAAAGTATTCTGCACACTGCTCAGAAATTATAAGTGTCATAAGTTTAAATTTTTTCTGAATCTGATATTCTCTCAGTAATAGGAAAGTTAGGTCTTCCTGTACAGACAGAGTTGCACTTGACAGATAATCAGATAAATCAGGGACAGAGGTGGATGCAGATGTGTTTGAGGAACTTTTACAAGCAGGGGACCTTACCATCAATGTGTCGACAGAAAGGTCTACAGGTAAGACTTAGCTCTGTTAGGGAAAAATGACGATCGTGAACTGTATGTACTGTTTTACTGATGAGTATTGTAGAGACGTGAAGGTTTAACCAATTTGTTTGTGTATTTCTTTTAACTGTCTTGCAGTTGTGCTTCAACAAGATGTAGCAGAAATTTCTTTTGAGTCGAATGTGTCGGACACCTTATCCTCTGTGCCATCTGATTCATCTGATGCAACAATAATTCTTGAGAAAGATAGGGGAATGAAAAGGACCCATGCCGATCGGGAATCAGCAGAAGCGGTATATAGCTAATAACATTTTTTAAAATGTATGACATTAGTTAATAAAACTGAAACACAAAGATATTGTGCAGACGAGCTGTGGTCTTGTTGCAGTAAAGGTTAACATGATAACTTATTGTCTGATTCTTTTTATTTCTAGATGGTGAGAGATATTCTTCAGTCCAAGCCAGGTGGAGAAAAAGTGTTGCATGAATATGACAAAACGAAGACACTGACGGATGGTACACGGCGACATATGATAAACCTACTGGTGGCTGACATGATTGAAGTTCATGGGTAAGCATTTTATGTTCACTGCTGCCCATCTGAAATCAACAAATATTTTTTCATAGAATAAGATGTGCACTTGTTAAAGAACCCTGTTCCATTATTAAAAGCTATTTAATTATTGTGGTCTCTTATTGCTCATTAAAAATGGGCTTATGCTAACAAATTTGTGGCAGAATAATTAAACAAAACTTGGTACCGGAGCAAAAAAGTAATCTCTGGAGCAAAACTATTGAAGCAATTAAGTTATACAAATTAATTAGCCAATGGGATCACATCCCTGAAAAAAAAAACGGGCGAATGTATGATCAGTGTGGAAGAAGCAAAGGGAATTGTAAACAAAAAGACTAATAGTTATCATGATAACACAAATCATTTGTTTGCATTAATGAGGTTTACATTAGAGATGACCTAGTCTTAGTCTTTTTTTTTTTGCTTTATTCTTAATAATAAAAATAATTCTTATTTTAGTTTGACATTTAAGATGCTTTGATTATTTGACACAAAAGCTAATTTCTATACTTGTATACAATTTTAAAGCTTGAAAAACACTGTTTTTCTACTTTTAAAGGAGGATCCCACCAACCCATGTGCGAACAAAATACGCTCTTGGCATCATCACCCTATTTCCTTACCTCAGTGATCCTTACTCCAAAAATGGATATGTAAGTTTGTAAATGAATGGCTTATACTACAATTTATGCAGGGAGGTTATTCAGAATTTTACTTTATTGACCCATCATTTATGTTTAGTTTTATTCTTTCTTCTCTAATTTTACAGGAGCACTTCTATGATGCTGACAGTGGATCTGGTTATTTGGCCTGGAGGATAAAGACAGTCCAGCGCACCACTGCAGTTCAGTCCCGGAGATGCTCAACCACCACTACCTATAAAGATGGTCCGAAGAGCAAGAGGGATTTTCTCCTAACTGACAAGCAACTGTTTGGCGAGGAATGCCGCGAGGCAATCTCTATATTGAAGCATACAACCGATGAATCTGTTGTCAAAGAGAAAATGAGGGCAACATTTCAATACCGTCAGACACTAGTTCAAGACCAGCAAAACTCCTCAACAGTCCTGGATGTTTTCCCACGTTTTCTCGATACACCCGGCTTGGTAAGAAATGCATATGGTTTAGGCCTAATTTATTTATTTTTAAAGTGAACAATATGTATTTAAGGTTTACACTTTCAGTTAAACAAGCATGAAAATACTGAAAATGTGTGGATGGTTGCAAGGACTTAAGGAGTTTCTTTTGTAGATTGACCAAGACTTTACTATGATGTTTGGAGAGGAGGTTTCTGCCAGATTCTTGGCAAAATGGCTCACTTACTTCAAACCCAGGATCCTGGCAGACTGCAAGAATTCTAATGAGTATGTTGAAGACCTCTTGTCTGGTCATCAATCCTCAGATGAGTCTGGTAAGCATTGCTCATCCTTTTTAAAACATTAATTTACTTGTCTGATTTCGAAACTTGTATGTAGCATAATGTGGATATGTTTAATTTCACATAAGTCTTATTTACAATCTTCTACTTTGTTCTGCTTTCCCCCTAGGCTGGGACAGTGACCTGTCAAGCATCCTACTGCTGGTTCACCTACTTCCCCCTACTGCAAAAGGACCCAAGAAGAGTCCTAAAATTAGCTCACATCAAGCAGTCAAACATGTTGTGAGATATTTGAGGGTATGCAATGTTTTAATTTGCTTTTTAATTTAGTTCTTTTCACAAAGCCACTTTTTGTGAAGAGGTGCATACGTTTTAGTAATGTAATGGGCCATTAAAATGGTTCCTCATGGTTCTTTTTTTTTCCAGATTGGCGCCAGTGTTGAGATCTTCCTTGAGAGTTTGGAACCAGGACAGCCCATCCTCCTGTGTGTCGGTGAACAGAAGAACAACCTCCAAAGATTCTACATCATTGTTGACCATAAGGCCATCCCTTGCAAGGCTCAGACATCCCTGGCAGCTTTCGATGAACTCTTCAAGGCCCACTTCGTCTTCAGTGTTAACTACCAAGAATCCCTTAACAGCTTCTACACATTCATCCAAACCACTGTGTTCAACATTGATGTGGGAAGTACCAAGGAAAGTCCCCGTGTGAAGGAGCTCAGAGCAAGACTGCTGAACACAAGTATCTGAGGTGACACACATCCTTGGATGCAAATATGTTGATTTGTTTTATCTGCAAGTTACACCACAGAAGTTCTTCGTTGCTTTGTCAGCATTTGAGATTTTACCATGGTTTATATCCAGGAAAGACATTACGTTTGAAATGTGGACAGCCGGGATGTTCTTCATTATTTTGCACTTATTCAGGGTTCAAGAAACACCTTATTCGTTTGCACCGGGACACTGTTTCAACAAATACTGTTTACAATATAGACACTCAAATAATAGATGAGCCTTCAACTTCTAATGCAGTCCCTTCAACTTCTAATGCAGTCTGTACAGACATTCCAGTAACCAACAAGGTCTCTGTTGACAAGCATCATTTGGTAAACATGTGTGGTTCTGTTGTAGCACAGTTGCAATCATCGGGTGTTGCTGAGAGCACTATCCAAGCAATGGTAGGGTCAATGGAAGAACTTGTAAATGATATTCACAGTCAAGCGAGAGATGCGGTTCTCAACTGTACTTCAGAGATTCAAGGAACAGACTTTCAAAAAAAACTAGACAGTTGTTTTGAACAACTACAAAATCCTTTCTCAGTCTTAAATACAGGATCCAAACGACAGACGTTCTTCAAGGAAAAGTGGGAAATAGTTGAACCTGTTGAGTATGTTCTTGGGGTGAGATTTGATGTACGTAGAGATCGAACAACAGGAGTTTACAATCAGATCCCTGTAACTGATAAGTTTGTGTATGTACCCATCTTAGGAACCCTGAAGTCTATGTTCAAAAATAGTGAAATATGTGAAAGTTTTCTGCAGGCCACACAAGAGGAAGAAGGTATTTTTAAAGATATAAGTGATGGTTCATACTTCAAAAAAAATGAATTGTTTTGCCAGCAAAAACATGCTTTACAGATTCAACTGTATTATGATGATTTCGAGACCGCAAATCCCTTAGGATCGAAGAAGGGGATACACAAACTTGGTTGTATTTACTTTATATTGCGGAACCTGCCGCCAAAATACAATTCTGTGTTGATGAATATTCATGTTGTGGCACTTTTTCATTCACAAGACCTGAAAAAGTATGGATTTGATGAAATACTGAAGCCTCTCGTTGATGATGTTAAAAAACTAGAAAATGAAGGAATAGAAGTGCCTTTCTCTGACTCACCATTGCTAGGGTCTGTTATTCAAGTAACTGGTGATAACCTTGGTTTACACGGGCTGTTTGGTTATGTGGAGTCTTTTGCTGCAACATATTGTTGTAGATTTTGTTTAACCACTAAGGAAAAGTTTCAATGTGTTTTCACTGAAGATCACCCTGGCTTGATTTTTCGTACAAAAGAAATCCATGCAGAACATTGTTCAACTCTACATGAAAATCCTATGTTGGTGACAACATTTGGTGTCAAGAAGACATGCTTGCTCAATACATTGCGTTTTTTTCACACCTCTGACAACTATGCAGTTGACATCATGCATGACTTGCTTGAAGGTCTAGTGCAGTACGAACTGAAACTTGTCTTTCAATACCTTGTCAAGGAGAAACTTTTATCTTTGGAATCATTGTCACAGAGAATTCAAAGTTTCAACTATGGTTATACTGAGAGAAGAAACAGGCCAAGTGGGTTGAAAATGGATGAGGGCAAAGATCTTGGATTGAATGCTATTCAGTCATGGTGCCTTGTGCGAAACGCTCCTCTCATTTTTGGTGATCTAGTTGAAAGAGATAACAGTTATTGGAACCTGCTCCTCCTCTTGCTTCAAATCGTGAATATAGTGTTTTCACCAGTTGTTACTAACGGTATGACATATTATCTGAAGCATTTAATTAATGATCATCACAAGCTATTCAAATCTTTGTTTCCTGAGAAAAAACTTATTCCAAAGCATCATTTTATGATCCATTACCCAAGGTGTATTCGTAAAATAGGCCCACTCCTTCATGTGTGGTGCATGAGGTTTGAGGCCAAACACAATTTTTTTAAAAGATCTGTCAAGAATTTCAAAAATGTAACAAAAGCATTGGTCAAACAACACCAGAGACAGCTAGCTTATCACTGGGAGAATTTTAATTTTCAGAGGTTTGAGTTTGGTCCAGTAAGGAAGGAAGTTATCGATAGCTTGGAAGGTGGTGAGGCTTTAATTGCAATGTTAAATGTGAATGCATACTCAGATGTGTCAACTACCAATTTGGTGAAGAACTATGGAACTGAGTATCAGATTGGTATGTTTGTTTGTATTAAAACAAATATGGAAGTTCCTGTTTTTGGAAAGATCACGAGTATCATCATAAATGAAGATCAAGCTTTCATTTTGACTTGCACAGTTGATACACTCTATTTTGATGAGCATTTCAGTGCTTACTGTATCGAGGAGAGGGAGGATTCATTTTCTGTTATTTCTATTGAGAAGTTGATTTATTATAGACCCTATGATAAACAGTTCTCTAATGAGATGGATGAAAAAATATACATTGTGCCACATTGCCATGTTGTGTGACCCGTGGTATTTTGTGACCCGTGCTATTGTTTTGTGTGACCCGTACTGTTGTTTTGTGACCTGTGCTATTGAGGCTGCCAATTAAGACATGTTATTGTTAAGTAAATGCTGTTAGTGGTGGACTTGAAAATACAAGATTTATTTGAACAAACTTTTGTATTGCTGTTTTCCTTCTTCATTAAGTACTAGGAATATGCTGAATTCAAAAGTCAAATTTTGCCATGTTTATAACTCCCTACAGTGTGTTTTTGAAACATAAATCAACTCTACAAGAGTAAAATACAGAGTTTCATTTTAAATCCTCTATAGTGTTATATAGCAGCAACTCTGGTCGGTGATAAAACAGAATATACAAATAGTGTTAAATGTTTACACTGCACACTAGTGTTGTGTAAATTCAACACTGGCCTGTGTTGAACGGTGTTAAATTTCAACTATTTAGAGAGTTGCTGCAACTCTATCACAGTGTTGAGCATTTAACACTTTTAAAAGTGTAGTTTTAACTCAAAATAGTGTGGACCAATATACACACTTTAAAAGTGTTGAATTTAACTCTATTGGTGTTGAATCAACTCTGCTGATTTTGCTGTGTGAGGGTTGTTGGAAGTGTCTACACTATAAAAGTGTAACATAATAATGATATAATAGCAGTGTCACAATTCTGATTTGAACACATTGAAGTGACAGAAATATGAATGGAGTCTGGTCACCTGACTCCATTCATATTTCTGTCTCCATGTTTGTGTGTCTGAGTGTCTGATGGGAACAACAATCTGTGAAACTGGTCCAGTATTAAACCAGAACCGAGCTTTAATGTAACTCTACAGGACTAATGTTCAGCAGCAGTTAGCGTCACTAAAAAATCTGTTGTTGCTGCTGACAGACTCAGATTATTATTCTAAGAGTCTGACAACATTATGAAAGGATCCCAACAGAGATAGACCTTTTAGTTAAAGAGTAAGATCCTTTTAGTTTAACATGAAACAGCCCCGAAATCACCATCACCAAACTACACCAGACTCCATGTAAATAATCACTACTTTTAGTGTGTATAGAGCCAGACTCCATGTAAATAATCACTACTTTTAGTGTGTATAGAGCCAGACTCCATGTAAATAATCAGGACTTTTAGTGTGTATAGAGCCAGACTCCATGTAAATAATCAGGACTTTTAGCGTGTATAGAGCCAGACTCCATGTAAATAATCACTACTTTTAGCGTGTATAGAGCCAGACTCCATGTAAATAATCACTACTTTTAGCGTGTATAGAGCCAGACTCCATGTAAATAATCAGGACTTTTAGTGTGTATAGAGCCAGACTCCATGTAAATAATCACTACTTTTAGCGTGTATAGAGCCAGACTCCATGTAAATAATCAGTACTTTTAGCGTGTATAGAGCCAGACTCCATGTAAATAATCACTACTTTTAGCGTGTATAGAGCCAGACTCCATGTAAATAATCAGGACTTTTAGTGTGTATAGAGCCAGACTCCATGTAAATAATCAGGACATTTAGCGTATAGAGCCAGACTCCATGTAAATAATCAGGACTTTTAGCGTGTATAGAGCCAGACTCCATGTAAATAATCAGGACATTTAGCGTGTATAGAGCCAGACTCCATGTAAATAATCACTACTTTTAGCGTGTATAGAGCCAGCATATCTCCACATGTAAATGGGTGAATTAAGAGTTTATTCCAACCAGACCAGAGTGGTGATTGTTGGAACAGTGGAAAGATGAACCAAGACGGCTTTTGATAGTTTTATTTAGTTTCTGTCAAATTTGAATGAAGTGTGTTTTACGATGATAAAAGTAGTGATTATTTACATGGAGTCTGGTGGACTCAAATTCCTTATATGTCAGTGTTTCCCCCTGGACTTATGGGCGCGTATTTTTGCAGAGGGGTTTAGGCGTCCTTTCTCAAGAAAATGTTGGTCATTAAAGCTGATTCTGATTCTGATATTTAGGACAGCCGTGGAGAAGTGAAACTGTAAATATACTTCAGTTCCTTCTGAAGTTAAAGTTAGCTGTTAGCTGCTGAATGAAAGACACAGTGTTTGAGAGTTTAGTTTAGGATGGGAGGGGGGGGAGGGGGAGGGTCTGAGGTCTCGGGGGAGACGAGGGAGTCGGGGGTCTGTGAGTTATGGGGGAGGGGGGTTGGTATTATGAGTCTTCCTTCTGCTGACCTGCTGATCCTCATCCACAGAAACCTGCTGACAGGAGCGTAAATCTAATGAAACTGTCACAGATAAGAGCTGAGTGTTTCCACAGACTGTGTGTGCGTGTGTGTGTGTGTGTGTGTGTGTGTGTGTGTGTGTGTGTGTGTGTGTGTGTGTGTGCGTGCATGCGTGCGTGTGTGTGTGTGTGTGTCGTCCACAGAAACTCTCACTTCCTCTTTTTCCCCCGTTTCCTGATCCGAGCTGAAAGAATCCGTTTGTGAGAAACGTTTTAAAGACTGAGAGCCTGTAATAAACTTTAATAAAAACACAGAAATACATAAACAAATATAACTAATGCACATTTACAGGCAGCCTAAGTTTCCAAACTAATAACTCCCTGCTCTTACTTCTACATCCATTCATGTCACACCAAAAAACAGAAAGAGAGGTTTCTGCAGCCTGTTTTATACCAGTAGAGAGAGACTCTACACTCTGTTACAGTCAGTCTGTTTTATACCAGTAGAAAGAGACGCTACTCGTGTGTTGGCGTTCATGTCACACCAAAAAACAGAAAGAGAGGTTTCTGCAGCCTGTTTTATACCAGTAGAGAGAGACTCTACACTCTGTTACAGTCAGTCTGTTTTATACCAGTAGAAAGAGACTCTACACTCTGTTACAGTCAGTCTGTTTTATACCAGTAGAAAGAGACTCTACACTCTGTTACAGTCAGTCTGTTTTATACCAGTAGAAAGAGACTCTACACTCTGTTACAGTCAGTCTGTTTTATACCAGTAGAAAGAGACTCTACACTCTGTTACAGTCAGTCTGTTTTATACCAGTAGAAAGAGACTCTACACTCTGTTACAGTCAGCCTGTTTTATACCAGTAGAAAGAGACGCTACTCGTGTGTTGGCGTTGGCTCGTGTATCCAGCCAACGTGACATCATGACTTCATGTAAACATACACAGCACTTTCTTAAGCCAAGTGGTGTGTTATCTGTACGCATTTTCAGCTATCTGCGTGTATGTCTATGCTGTATACAGCGGATATAAACATACAGGCAACTGGGCGTGTTCTCGCGAGAAGAAAGCAACGGGACATGAAGGAAACGTGACACGCGGGACCTCCCTATGCAGATGTTCGCCCCATTCATACTACTCGCTACGGCGTCAATTCACACGCAATCATAAGGTAATGTAAGTCAATGGAGGCCAAATGACATTGATAAACACGCTAAAAACGAGTATGTGTTTTGATAACACGCCAATAAGGGCATACAAATTGTTCTACATACGCCACTTCACAAGATCAGTCTTCTCCGGCCGTGTGCCCATACATAGGTTCTACGTGGGTGCACCACCCAGGTAGATCGAGACCCGCCCAGGTAGATTGAGACCTGTCCAAGTAGATTGAGACCCGTCCAGGTATATTGAGACCCACCCAGGTAGATTGAGACCCGTCCAGGTAGATTGAGACCTGTCCAGGTAGATTGAGACCCGTACAGGTAGATTGAGACCCTTCCAGGTAGACTGAGATCCGTCCAGGTAGATTGAGACCCGCCCAGGTAGATTGAGACCTGTCCAGGTAGATTGAGACCCGTACAGGTAGATTGAGACCTGTCCAGGTAGATTGAGACCCGTACAGGTAGATTGAGACCCGTACAGGTAGATTGAGACCCGTCCAGGTAGATTGAGACCCGTACAGGTAGATTGAGACCTGTCCAGGTAGATTGAGACCCGTACAGATAGATTGAGACCCGTACAGGTAGATTGAGACCTGTCCAGGTAGATTGAGACCCGTACAGGTAGATTGAGACCCGTACAGGTAGATTGAGACCCGACCAGGTAGATTAAGATCGACAAAGCGAGATAATATCCAAATTCAATTTTCTTTTCCAAACAACAAGTTGAACTGTGTTGAACTTTTCCTTACGTGGCCGACGCGCAAATCAGCGAACAAGAGACTGATTCTTCTGTTTGTGAGTTCCCAAAAATATAAGTGGAGGCTCCGAGGCGTTTATTGTTCTGGCTGCTGAGTCTCCGTCTCTCTGAGGAAATGAGCTTTATGAGCTTTATGAGC
Source organism: Gymnocephalus cernua (assembly GCA_023631565.1). Classification (NCBI taxonomy): domain Eukaryota; kingdom Metazoa; phylum Chordata; class Actinopteri; order Perciformes; family Percidae; genus Gymnocephalus; species Gymnocephalus cernua. Next base: position 1,678,348 of record CM042435.1, read on the forward strand.
TCTGACGGCTGAGCCACATTTATTATGGAAATCTCTCCAGGAAGTCACGCAGGAGCCCGGCGCCCGGCCTCCACGCTTCATTACAGCCCACATGTTCCCACATACAGACCAGTGTTCATTCACCTTTCAGCCGTTTTAATCAACAACTCTAAACATTTTAGTATTTATTTTGGTCTTCTAGGCCTTTAGCGGGTCACATGTGTCTCCACCTTTTGTTGTGCATGCACAAACACACACACACACACACACACACACACACACACACACACACACACACGTGTTACTCTGTTAGCCGGGTACAGAGCGCCGTCAGGTGACGGTTCTTCAGACGACTAATTTGTAACCTGGATTATTTGTTTCTGATCTCATGGAAACAGTTGCTCTTCTCATAGCGGCGTTGTTGTGCACATAACTTTATTAGCATCATTATACACAGACAGGAGTTTATGTGTCTTCCGGAGCAGAAATATTACAGGAAGGTTACGAGGTTCTCAGGTGGAAACCGAGCGTTTTATAGAGAAGCTTTTTCCTCCTGAGGCTGGAACTCTGTGAACCTAAACCTCCAGTATGTCCTGGTACGTAGCGGGTCTAATGGCGCCTGCCAGTATGTTTACCTGGCTATTCTGACCCACAATCCTTTGCACTGCATATACGAGCAAGAGGGTTATGATGAAGTAGTCCCAGCTGTCTGCAGACTGGAAGTAACAGTACTGACGTCTAACGTGTTTGTGTACGAGGTCAGTGTATATTTTGGTCTTTTTCATTTCATACACGGGTATTAAAAAACCAAAAAATTAATGGTTATTTGATTTTGTTTTTAAAATATAAAATGTGAAATCGAAATACAGTTGTACAAGACGTTATTTTTCCTTTTCATGGTCAAAAAGGGAGAAATTTTAAATATGCTAAAATAGAAACGAAAAAAGGCCTGGCACGCACGCACGGATGCCACGCACGCAGACACACAAACACACAGACCCCCCCCCCCCCACACACACACACACACATGCACACACACGCACGCACACAGACACACACACACACACACACACACACAAACACACACACACACACACACACACACACACACACACACACACACTCAAAACAAAACTCAAAACAATCATCACTTGTAACACAGACTGTCTAATGTTCAAAACATTGTATTGTACATTCATATCTTTAAATAAATCTGACACAATCATTGGTTCAAAAAACAAATTTATTGTGAAATACCATTGAAACGTTACTTTGGATCAGCCACACACAAGCTACCCATAGTTTCACTGGTCATCGTTAGTACAATCATTAAATATTGTAGTACAAAATAGGTGATACATGTTTATTATGGTACTAGATGTAAATACATCCCTGTAAAAGTACTGCAGTAGTAGAGAGAATACTACAGACACAGTGGAATCATTGAACAAAATCTGAAATGTATTGATGAAAAACAATACAGTACGATCACAACATAGGTTTATTAGAATCAAACCAAAATAATTAGCTAGGAAATAGAAAAGAAAAGACAGTACTGTAAAACATCAAATGTAGTGTTCCTTTAACTTGCTTGTACTGTAAAAAGCAAAACAAAGAAGTGATTACTGTACTTCTACATATTCATCAACTCTGTCTTGTGGATTTGGCCGCAGGTTCTCATCTACATCGCAATTAGCCAAACATCTTGGAAACAACCTTTGGGCATGGCGAACAATGTGGTGTATACAGTATGTATGTATACAGTATAGTATATATATATATATATATATATATATATATATATATATATATATATATATATATATATATATATATATATCAATCATCAGTAACGAGTTGGCAGAATTGGACAAGCAATTCCAAGGACCTGCATGCATACAGTGCAGTACTGTCAATACTGTAAATAGTCTCAAAGGTAGTACATGGGACCATATAAACAGTGTCTGATAAATAGTAGTACATTACAGTAAAGGTAGTACATGGGACCATATAAACAGTGTCTGATAAGCAGTAGTACATTACAGTAAAGGTAGTACATGGGACCATAGTAACAGTGTCTGATAAACAGTAGTACATTACAGTAAAGGTAGTACATGGGACCATAGAAACAGTGTCTGATAAACAGTAGTACATTACAGTAAAGGTAGTACATGGTACTATAGAAACAGTGTCTGATAAACAGTAGTACATTACAGTAAAGGTAGTACATGGTACTATAGTAACAGTGTCTGATAAACAGTAGTACATCACAGTAAAGGTAGTACATGGTACTATAGTAACAGTGTCTGATAAACAGTAGTACATTACAGTAAAGGTAGTACATGGGACCATATAAACAGTGTCTGATAAACAGTAGTACATTACAGTAAAGGTAGTACATGGGACCATATAAACAGTGTCTGATAAACAGTAGTACATTACAGTAAAGGTAGTACATGGGACCATAGAAACAGTGTTTGATAAACAGTATTACATTACAGTAAAGGTAGAACATGGTACTATAGAAACAGTGTCTGATAAACAGTAGTACATTACAGTAAAGGTAGTACATGGGAATATAGAAACAGTGTCTGATAAACAGTAGTACATCACAGTAAAGGTAGTACATGGGAATATAGAAACAGTGTCTGATAAACAGTAGTACATCACAGTAAAGGTAGTACATGGGACCATATAAACAGTGTCTGATAAACAGTAGTACATTACAGTAAAGGTAGTACATGGGAATATAGAAACAGTGTCTGATAAACAGTAGTACATTACAGTAAAGGTAGTACATGGGACCATAGTAACAGTGTCTGGTAAACAGTAGTACATTACAGTAAAGGTAGTACATGGGACCATAGAAACAGTGTCTGATAAACAGTAGTACATTACAGTAAAGGTAGTACATGGTACTATAGAAACAGTGTCTGATAAACAGTAGTACATTACAGTAAAGGTAGTACATGGTACTATAGAAACAGTGTCTGATAAACAGTAGTACATTACAGTAAAGGTAGTACATGGTACTATAGAAACAGTGTCTGATAAACAGTAGTACATTACAGTAAAGGTAGTACATGGTACTATAGTAACAGTGTCTGATAAACAGTAGTACATTACAGTAAAGGTAGTACATGGTACTATAGAAACAGTGTCTGATAAACAGTAGTACATTACAGTAAAGGTAGTACATGGGACTATAGAAACAGTGTCTGATAAACAGTAGTACATTACAGTAAAGGTAGTACATGGTACTATAGACCAGTGTCTGATAAACAGTAGTACATTACAGTAAAGGTAGTACATGGTACTATAGTAACAGTGTCTGATAAACAGTAGTACATCACAGTAAAGGTAGTACATGGTACTATAGTAACAGTGTCTGATAAACAGTAGTACATTACAGTAAAGGTAGTACATGGTACTATAGAAACAGTGTCTGATAAACAGTAGTACATTACAGTAAAGGTAGTACATGGTACTATAGAAACAGTGTCTGATTAACAGTAGTACATTACAGTAAAGGTAGTACATGGGACCATAGTAACAGTATCTGATAAACAGTAGTACATCACAGTAAAGTATGATGATGAAATATTACATCCATAGATACTGTCGTCTGATTGGTTCATGCTCCACACTAATTGGTGACAATGAATCTCGATATCTTGAAACCTTCATGATCTAAACATGGAATATTGTTTGTCTGTTTCCATACAACTATGCATTAAGAGTACTGCAACAGTTACTTATCATTTTGAGTATTTGTATGGATTGATAGTTAGATCATTGTAATGAAATGAATAGACAATCATCTGAAATGTAATGTGTGAATTGCTTTTTGAAGTAGTAGTACTTTGATGTTAAGTTGTGTCATATTGAACAGCTGATCTTTGTTAAATGAACAAATGATCTTTGGTTTATGTGGATTGTATCCAAGCAATTGAAAAAATGTGTATTTTGATCATTGGTTGTGAGTTTTGTGTCTAGAGTTTTGAAAAATGACGTCAACGTTCTGAAATTAGAAGTAAAGTGATTGTAAAAAACTGTAAGAGCAGCTGCAGTGAGGAGTGAAAGGTTAAGATTTGACCCTGGTTGTTGTTTCTGCTGCAGGGTGATCACCTACGAGTGTTGTCCTGGTTACGAGAAGATTGCCGGGGAGAGGGGCTGCCCTGCAGGTACGACCTCTGACCTTAAACTCAACAACAGCATCCACACAACAACATCCACACAACAGCATCCACACAACAACATCCACACAACAACATCCACACAACAGCATCCACACAACAACATCCACACAACAACATCCACACAACAGCATCCACACAACAACATCCACACAACAACATCCACACAACAGCATCCACACAACATCCACACAACATCCACACAACAGCATCCACACAACAACATCCACACAACAGCATCCACACAACAACATCCACACAACAACATCCACACAACAACATCCACACAACATCCACACAACAACATCCACACAACATCATCCACACAACATCCACACAACATCATCCACACAACATCCACACAACAACATCCACACAACAGCATCCACACAACAGCATCCACACAACAGCATCCACACAACATCCACACAACAACATCCACACAACAACATCCACACAACAGCATCCACACAACAACATCCACACAACAACATCCACACAACAACATCCACACAACAACATCCACACAACAGCATCCACACAACATCCACACAACAACATCCACACAACAACATCCACACAACAGCATCCACACAACAGCATCCACACAACATCCACACAACAACATCCACACAACAACATCCACACAACAACATCCACACAACAGCATCCACACAACAACATCCACACAACAACATCCACACAACAGCATCCACACAACAACATCCACACAACAACATCCACACAACAGCATCCACACAACAACATCCACACAACAGCATCCACACAACAACATCCACACAACAACATCCACACAACAACATCCACACAACATCCACACAACAACATCCACACAACATCATCCACACAACATCCACACAACATCATCCACACAACATCCACACAACAACATCCACACAACAGCATCCACACAACAGCATCCACACAACATCCACACAACAACATCCACACAACAGCATCCACACAACAACATCCACACAACAACATCCACACAACAACATCCACACAACAACATCCACACAACAGCATCCACACAACATCCACACAACAGCATCCACACAACAACATCCACACAACAGCATCCACACAACAACATCCACACAACAGCATCCACACAACAGCATCCACACAACAACATCCACACAACAACATCCACACAACAACATCCACACAACAACATCCACACAACAGCATCCACACAACAACATCCACACAACAACATCCACACAACAGCATCCACACAACATCCACACAACAACATCCACACAACAACATCCACACAACAGCATCCACACAACAACATCCACACAACAACATCCACACAACAACATCCACACAACAGCATCCACACAACATCCACACAACAACATCCACACAACAACATCCACACAACAGCATCCACACAACAACATCCACACAACAACATCCACACAACAACATCCACACAACAACATCCACACAACAACCTCTCACACAAAGTCAAGAAAAAGCATTTTTCTCACTTTTTTGTTGCTTCTCTTGATGTCATTTCCTGTTAGATTAAACTAAGTGATGCATTGTGGGTGTTCTGCGGTGACAGTGTGTTGATGACGATGCTGTTCAGACAAACAGGAGGATCCTCTGCTTGAGTTTAGTGACTGGGTGTTGATAGCGAGTGTTTCCCTGTTGCAGCGCTGCCCCTGGTGAACATCTACAACACGCTGGGCGTGGTCGGAGCCTCCACCACCCAGATGTACTCTGAGCGCGCCCAGCTGAGGGGCGAGGTCGAAGGGCCAGGAAGCTTCACCTTCTTCGCCCCGAGCAACGAGGCCTGGGCCGCTCTGCCGACAGTCAGTACCATCACACACACTCCGCCCTGCTACTAGAAACACTCCACCACATGTGGATTCATCCGCCGCTGAAAATAGTCCCCAACAAAGTCACCGTGTCACCTGAAAAACTCCCTCATAAGTACTTTGTTCCAGCATCATTCTGCCCTATATCGATGTTTCTAGTGGCGGCGCCCTCTGGTGGCTGTAGTAGTTATGCCGGAAGCAAAGTCGGAAGTAAGGGGAGCGCCAAATGTCACCAGAGGGCGCCGCCACTACAAAGGGCAGAATGATGCTGGAACAAACCACTTATGGGGGAGTTTTTTTGGTCTCTGTTGGTTTGAGTCTAATCATTTTTGTGTGTGTTTATGTTTGTGTCCGTGCATGCTTGTGTGCGGTGTGTGTGTCTGTCTGTCTGTGTGTGTGTGTGTGTGTGTGTGTGCGTGCGTGCGTGTGTGCGTGTGTGTGTGTGTATCTGCGTGCGTGTGTTGCAGGAGATCCTAGACGCTCTGGTGAGCAACGTGAACATCGAGCTTTTGAACGCCCTTCATTACCACATGGTGGACCGCCGGCTGACCTCCGAGGAGCTGAGGCACGGATCCTCCTTCGCCTCCATGTACCAGGACTTCCATGTGCACATCCACCACTACTCCAATGGGGTACCTGACGCTACACTAGTAGTACTAGTAGTAGTTTCTTCAGTCATCATAAAACAATAATTACATACATATATCAGTGTATCTCAAACAGTAAACAGTGACTGACCGACGTTTTTGTCACTTTTCTGGATATTTTCATCACTTTTTCTGATGTTTTTGACATTTCTTTCCTACAATTTTCAACGTTCTCTCAATTTTTCTTTACATGCTATAACATTGAGTAAAACACCCAAATTCAATGAAAGTAGTGAACCGATCATGTGTTTTACTTGTGAAGAGCGTTATACGGAACTATCTACGTTATAGTGTTTTAAAATTTGGTTGAAATTTCTGTTAAATCTTTCCGTCTCAGAAGTTTCTCTGTATGCTGATGATCTCTTCTTCTCTTCCTCAGATTGTAACGGTGAACTGTGCTCGTCTGATCAAACCCGACCAACACGCCACTAATGGCATCGTGCACGTCGTCGACCGCGTCATCACCGCCATCTCCAACAACGTGAACACGCTGCTCGACGTCGACGATGACCTGGAGAGGCTGCGAGTGAGTCTGTCAATCACAATGTTCAACGCAAACATTTTGGGGGGAAAAGCTGAAAGATTTTAAGAAAAAAAATGAGTCGGAATATTTGACGAAAAAAGTCAAAACATTTAGAAAAAAAGTCGGAATATTTTGGGGAAAAAAGTTGGAATTTTTGAGGAAACATTTTAAGGAAAAAAAGTTTAATATTTTGAAAAAAACAGGAATATTGTGGGGAAAAAGTCTGAATATATTAAGAGAAA
>CM042435.1:1690790-1790790 GCA_023631565.1 Gymnocephalus cernua
TTAGTGATGTGACAACCGGCTCTTTTACGCGAGTCGGTTCAACCGGACGGTTGTTGGTTGGAGAACCAAGTCTATAGATTCGGTCACCGGTTCACGTGTCTGCGGCGGCAGGGGGGGGTTTATACATAACTACCAAGAAAACATGGCATGTATTGTTAAGAAGCACGAGAAATAAAGGTTTCTGGGATCAAACTTGCCGAGAACCGTTAGACAACCGTTTGCTTATAGACGGTTACATCCGGTCTCGACTCTCGGCAGTAGTCTGATGCCCGGTCTGCTCGTGACAGCCTGTAACATTCACTTCTCGAACATTTAACTTAACATAACTAAGATAAAAAAGTGAATTTCCGCAGCAGAAACAAGGCTTGGTTAATAACTCAAACTTGCAGAGAACCGTTAGACAACCGTTTGCTTATAGACTCGAGCGGTTGTTAACGGTTACATTCGGTCTCGGTCAGTAGCCTGGTGCACGGTCTCTACAACTCTCTTAACAACTCTTTCGGTCCAATGAATCGTGCTGCTCTAGGTCGCCCATTTCCTGATTGGTTCTACCACCACTCCAGTGGAGGCGCTAATGAGGTAAAAAAGCAGGAGTGAGTCGGTTCATTGACACTCGATTCTCCCGGCTCAGTGACACGAATCGGGTTAATAACCGGCTCCTCGGTCAGTTCGTCATCACTACTGTCTGTCTGTCTGTGATTGCTCTTGTTATGTCAACAAACCAGAGCTTGGTTTTACTGATGCATTAGAAAAGAATGTGTGTGTGTGTGTGTGTGTGTGTGTGTGTGTGTGTGTGTGTGTGTGTGTGTGTGTGTGTGTGTGTGTGTGTGTGTGTGTGTGTGTGTGTGTGTGTGTGTGTGTGTGTGTTTCAGCCTGCTGGTGGGAGCCGTGCAGACTGCGGGGATGACGGAGCTGCTGAACCAGCAGGGGGGGCTGACCTTCTTCGCTCCGACCAACGACGCCTTTAACGCTCTGCTGCCGGCCGAGCGCAACAAGCTGATGAGTGAGTTCATCAATCAATCAATCAATCAATCAATTAATCAATCAGTCAATCAGTCAATCAGCCAATCAATCAATCAATCAATAAATCAATCAATTAATCAATCAGTCAATCAGTCAATCAATCAGTCAATCAGTCAATCAATCAGTCACTCAAGCTTTATTCATACAGCACCTTTTAGGGCGTTTTCACACCGACAGCCTTTAGTTCGTTTGCTTGCTGGTGAACGCAGCAATCAAACTCTGCTGCGCACCAAAAGCGGACCAAACAAGCGTACCGGGACGTTCTTGAAGAAGTGGTCTCGGTACGCTTTCAATCCAACTCTGGAGCGGTTAGTTTGTGGTGAGAACGTGATCCGTACTCAAACCACACCAACTGTACCACACTACTACAGGCCTGAGCGGATGTCTCCTGTAGTCAGGTGTGTTCAGCAGTCTGAGATGCAGCAGAGCAGCAAACTGTAGCAGCTTGCTGTGTTCCTATCACTGTGGTCAAGCTCGCCGTCCGTCACTCGCATCTACGTGGTCAAACCAGCCTCCGCTGAAATTGGAGACAGCAGAGCAGAGCGAAGTCTCGGTGACCGGAGCAGACGCAGTAACGTCTCTCGCCAAACAATGTCTGATCATTTTAATGCAATGAGCAGAACACAGGACTTCTTACTGTATTTACTTTCTTGCTCCCGCCCCCAGACACATACGACCAATAAGAGGGCTGGATGTTTTTGCCTGATTTGTAATGATGCAATTTGGTACACTTGGATTTTTAAACAACATGCAACTCAAAGTTAAACAGTTATAAAAACAGGGATACAAAAGTAGATTTAGATGTAAATATCATGGCGTCTGATGACAGGGTGACTCTGGGACATTACCAGTATTTTCCTTTGTGCTGAATCTGATTGTGTGTAATATTTCATGAGTTCATCCTCTATAGATGGATAGATAGACTCGTGACCATATGCACATTACCCACACTATAAATACTCTGAAACATACACGTATTACCATGATATAAATAAATACTTAGACATAAAAATAGAAGTCTAGAGAGCGGTGACTACAAAAGTCATTATTGCTCAGGTCTGTGATTGCAGGCCCAGGGTGACAGACACACACACACACACACACACACACACACACACACACACACACCTGCGTAAGTTTGTGTGTGTGCGTTTGCATATCTTTCTTCCCCGTTCCTGCGGCTGTGTAATTATGTTTTCCTCACCTTCAGCGGTCCTAATACGGCGCTGTACTTCCTCAGCACTTATAATAATAACATAAAATATGTTCATGTGACTCACAGCAGAATGGTGTTTACATGAAGCTTCACAGTCGCCTAATAAAGAAATAAAGACTCACAGGGAGCACACACACACACACACACACACACACAGACACACACACACACACACACACACACACACACACACACACACACACACACAGACACTCACTCAGACACACTCAGTCACACGCACGCATGCACGCTATGGCGAGTGGATTGTGCCACAGTTATCCTACCGAAGGAGACTGTCGTGTGACTCTAACGCGTGGATCGACTACACCGTCGCCTGTATACATCGTAGTTGATAAGTACGCCGCCACACCCGGGCCTCTATAGGTTAAAATGTAAGTAAGTAAGTAAACTTTATTTATACAGCACCTTTCACAGACAAGGTCACAAAGTGCTTTACAATATGCATAGACAATAAAAACATGGTAAAAATAGTCAATAGAATAAAATACAATTCCAACAGATACAATTATCAATAAATAAAAGACATAGCCTACCCAAAAGCTAGCCTGAACAAGTGAGTGAAAATGTCTTTCACTTCATTCAACATGTTCCAGGCCCTTCATCCATTATACAAGTTGATCTAGGTACTAACAGTATAAGAATAATACGATAAATGAAATAGTAGAACATCATCAGCTGATGTGACTGTAGGAGGAATGAATTGTAACTCTAACATTGATTGAACATTGGCGCCATCTACTGGCAACACAAAGCCAGACTCACATTCCCTTGTGTTTACACTTATGGGCCAATAAAGCAGTTTCTGATAAAAATACGAAATATACTGTAAGTTCTTCATTTATTACCGTAAGTATCTTTGCAGATACCTTCAATAATAAAACCTGATTAGAGTCAAAGGCCCCAGGATCTCAGTGTGTGGGCTGGCGCTCCGTTCTTTATCTAGTTGGTAATAACCAGCAGAGATATGAAGATGATCCAGCCAATCACTGACTTATTTATTATATAAATGTCACTCAAGCATCTTCATATTTAGTTTTAACATTAGGAGAATACCCTTAATAGTTGATTGGTTTGTATTTTTTGAGTGAATTGACGTTCATTTCGGGAAACAAGTGGACGCAACTGTAACTAAGGCAACCAAGCTCCCCAGCTGTACAAGCTGTTATTTTTATGATTATGATTATATATATATATATATATATATATATATATATATATATATATATATATATATATATATATATATATATATATATATAATTAGACAGTGAATGATTATTGTTGATTTTGGTTTGATTTATGATTTTTATTTATGATTGTCTCTTGTTGCCATGGAGGCATTCCGACCAAACATTCCGTTCATTCACCATTTTACTTTTTCATAAGCATGATTATCATGCTTATAAAAAATCATATATACCATTGATATATATGTCATTGATATATTATTAGCCACACATTATGAGTAACACATAAGCATCAGAAAATAAGCAAAAGAATATATATATATATATATATATATATATATATATGTGTGTGTGTGTGTGTGTGTGTGTGTACTCTAGTGATCACACTGACGACGTACATAGCTCAAACGTCTTTAGACGTTTTGTAAGGCGAAGTACTTAATTTAGACATAGTACTTCTGATGGGAATTCTAACATACACCGTCGCCACATCGGCATCAGAAAATGTTTCTGACATGCACTCTCTGCCTGGTCGCCGCTGGTCTCTCGTCTCCATCCCTATTCAATCAATTCATAAATCCACACGGGTTGGCGACAACGGGGATAGTAGCCTGCTCCTTCTCCTGGTTATTCTTTGAATGACACTATCCACTCGCCATACGCACGCTCGCAAACACACACACACACACACACACACACACACACACACACACACACACACACACACACACACACACACACACACACACACACACACACACACACACACACTGTACTGCAGTATGTTAAAATGCCTTCTATTCATGCAGCTGTGGATCCAGCCTTCCAATCTGAAGCGACGTGGTTCCCGTATATAAACACTGTCTCTGAGTTGGTTTTCCTGTATATGTGGGACTGTTGGAGAAGAGTTTTTTCCCCGTTCCTGCGGCTGTGTAATTATGTTTTCCTCACCTTCAGCGGTCCTAATACGGCGCTGTACTTCCTCAGCACTTATAATAATAACATAAAATATGTTCATGTGACTCACAGCAGAATGGTGTTTACATGAAGCTTCACAGTCGCCTAATAAAGAAATAAAGACTCACAGGGAGCACACACACACACACACACACACACACACTGCCCTTCCTCTCCGATGATTGACTCTTACATCATTTAAATATCTGACGTGAAACTGAATTACTTCTGAAAACTGAAACTGTTCAGCTCTTCAATTTGAAAACTCTTAGAGTGTAACGATGAATTGTTGGCAGTAACTGTTTCTGTCTGTCTGTGTGTGTGTGTGTGTGTGTGTGTGTGTGTGTCTGTGTGTGTCTGTGTGTGTCTGTGTGTGTGTGTCTGTCTGTCTGCATCAAGGGACATTTAGAATAGATAGAAATGTGCGATTACTTGCGATTAAATATTTTAATCGTTTGACAGCACTAGTAACATGTCAACATGTGATAAATGTTAACTTCATTATGTAATAATCTGTGTGTGTGTGTGTGTGTGTGTGTGTGTGTGTGTGTGTGTGTGTGTGTGTGTGTGTGTGTGTGTGTGTGTGTGTGTGTGTGTGTGTGTGTGTGTGCGTGTGCAGGAAGCCGCAGCGAGCTGTCGACCATGCTGCGGTATCACCTAGGAGACGAGCTCCTGGTCAGCGGCGCTGTGGACTCTCACACCAGAGTCCGACCTCTGCAGGGAGAGAAGCTGGAGCTGGGCGTGGTCAGTCCTCTCTCTCTGCTCGCTCAGTCACGTTAGCTACACGACACAGCGACACGCATGCGCTTGATGGGCGCTCCTGGGCGTGCCTAGCCTACTTCTGGTTGCTTGGCATCAGTAAACAGAAATTCCCCAGTGCTACCTTCAAGCACGTCCTCCATGCATCGTTTTTAATGTTAACGTCTCTGTACGAATCTAAGGTTAGATTGTACAGGACTGGGACGCCACTAAAATACGCTTTTGCTCCATTTTCTCACAGCTTTCTCATCGATTTGTTTCTGTGAACGTTTAACACGGTTGACACGCTTCTGTATCGATAGTATCCATATATTTATATATATATATATATATATATATATATATATATATATATATATATATATATATATATAAATATATGGATACTATCAATATATATATATATATATATATGTATTTATAATGGATAGTAGCCATAGAAATATATACTGTGCTCAGTATAGTAGCATGTCATTGCCTAGTGTCTGCAAGACGTCTTACAAGTCACAAGTCACAAGACTTTTGGATTTAAACAAAATATATGAGGTAAAATACTTATCAGATATTTACAGAAATACGATATCCTGAATGGTGTCCGCCATCTTTAATTACTTCTTTGACTCGAGCAACCACTGACATAAGTCACGCTGCCCTCACGCTGCCTTCACTCTGATTGGGTGTCGCTTTGTCGCATCGCTCAGCATTTGCGTGACATAGACTTCTTGTCTACTTTGGCCCCACCTTGCTCGTGGCAGCGGCGAGCTTGTTGCTTTTCGCTGGCAAACGGCCACTCCCATTGAAAATGAATGGCAGACTGCCACTCTGTCGCTGTCTCTTGTAGCTAATGTGACTTACTCATGACTAAATCATTCAAGATGGCGGAAAAGCTTCAGGACATGGTATTTCTGTATATGTCTGATATGTTTGGCATTTTATCTCATGTATTTGGTTCCATATGCATATATATATATATATATATATATATATATATATATATATATATATATATATATATATATATATATATATATCTATATATATATATATATATATATATATATATATATATATATTTACTGAGTACAGTATATTATATCTTTGGATACGCCCATCAAGCGAGTGTGTGTCGCTGTCTTTTGTAGCTAATGTGACTGTAGGGTTAGCATCTGTATGCTAACGTCTGTATGCTAACGTCTGTCTGTGATTTTCAGCGGAACCAGACGGTGTACGTGAACAGAGTCCCGGTGGCCGACCCCGACTTGATGGCAACTAACGGAGTTGTACACGCCATCAACAGCATCATCAAACCTCTGCGTGAGTTCTGCTTCTCTTCACATCCTCTAAACAGAGACACACTGCTGTGTGTTTCTCTGTGACTGCTGCGTGTTGCTCTGAGACTGCTGCGCGTTGCTCTGAGACTGCTGCCTGTTGCTCTGAGACTACTGCGTGTTGCTCTGTGACTGCTGTCTGTTGCTCTGTGACTGCTGCCTGTTGCTCTGTGACTGCTGTGTGTTGCTCTGAGACTGCTGTGTGTTGCTCTGAGACTACTACGTGTTTCTCTGTGACTGCTGTATGTTGCTCTGTGACTGCTGTGTGTTGCTCTGAGACTACTGCGTGTTGCTCTCTGACTGCTGTGTGTTGCTCTGAGACTGCTGTGTGTTGCTCTGAGACTACTACGTGTTTCTCTGTTACTGCTGTATGTTGCTCTGTGACTGCTGTGTGTTGCTCTGAGACTACTGCGTGTTGCTCTCTGACTGCTGTGTGTTGCTCTGAGACTGCTGCGTGTTGCTCTGAGACTGCTGCCTGTTGCTCTGAGACTACTGCGTGTTGCTCTGTGACTGCTGTGTGTTGCTCTGAGACTGCTGTGTGTTGCTCTGAGACTACTACGTGTTGCTCTGTGACTGCTGTGTGTTGCTCTGTGACTGCTGCGTGTTGCTCTGAGACTGCTATGTTGCTCTGTGACTGCTGCGTGTTGCTCTGTGACTGCTGCCTGTTGCTCTGTGACTACTGCCTGTTGCTCTGTGACTGCTGCATGTTGCTCTGAGACTGCTGCGTGTTGCTCTGTGACTGCTGTGTGTTGCTCTGAGACTGCTGTGTGTTGCGCTGAGACTGCTGTGTGTTGCTCTGTGACTGCTGTCTGTTGCTCTGTGACTGCTGTCTGTTGCTCTGAGACTACTGCCTATTGTTCTGTGACTGATGCGTGTTGCTCTGTGACTGCTGTCTGTTGCTCTGTGACTGCTGCCTGTTGCTCTATGACTGCTGCCTGTTGCTCTGTGACTGCTGCCTGTTGCTCTGTGACTGCTGCGTGTTGTTGGATGTTTGCTAACCAGAAGTTTTGTTTTGCAGCTCCGAAGGTGGAGAGAGAGCAGGCGGACGGACCGGCAGCTCCTCTCAGATCAGCTGCTTCCTCCAGGGTGAGAACACACACAATCACTGAATAATCATATGATACAATCATATTTGTCTGTGTGTGCGTGTGTGTGTCTGTGTGTCTGTGTGGATGTGTGTTTGTGTGTGTGTCTCTGTGTGTGTTTTGTGTGTTTACTTTTTTTGACATTACATAAACATGACAACAGCTAGTATTTGAAGTGTCTTTTGTTGTATTTCTATCATGAATAATCTTTATTGTCCGTCTTACAGGCGGACTCTAAGAGCTTCAGGGACGGTGAGTTTCTTCTATCTCAAAATTTTCTCAAACACATCGACTTTGAGCCTCTTCAGGACCCGTAGACTCAAAGTGTTGTTTCTGTTTCAGACGATCTGTTCCAGAAAGTCATCCGCAGCCGCTCCAGCAAAACCATGTCGCAGTAAAACTCCGCCCAACGTCCGAGGAACTGGAGAGAATGTGAACACATAAGAGCCGTTAATAATTAGCAGTAATCTGAGTAAGTCTTATGGGTAAAGAGGTTTTGTAAAATGATTTAGTGAACAGGAGAAAGGAAATGTTTGTGTCCATCTTCTCAGACTTTTACAGAAATATTCCTCCACACATTGACAAAGTAATTGTCCGTCTTCAGAAGGTTTTTACAAGCGGAGCGATTAGCGACTCTTATGTGATCCTGTAGAAGCAGAAGGAAGAATCCCTCCAGTCCTCTCACCGAGTCTCTGGACTCACACAGGAAACGGAAAAATTATGCAATTTAGATTCTGTTTCTTATAAATGTCTTCATATCAAACTTTAAAAGCAGTTTGCATCAAAGTCCTTCACATAGTCAAAAACATCTGTACACACTCATAAAACACACACCGATATAAATATATACACAATTAACCGTGTTCACCTGAAGTTATACATAATGTTTGAGTTACACAATAGATGAAATTATGAATTATTTTGGCTGCAAGTTCAGAATAGAGGAACATGTGCCGATGGTTAATCACAGGCAGATTTCGCTCAAAGTTTAGTCATTTCAATGTTTTAAACATTTATAATTACACCTGTTGCGTTACGTAACTCACATTTGTGCCGTTAGTTAAGTATGTTTGGCTACGTTCACACTGCAGGCAGAAGGGGCCCAAATCAGATTATTTTGGGGGTCAAGTGACCAGGTCAGACTTCTTCAGAAGTAGTGTGGACACCCAAATCAGATGTAGACCACTTCAATATTTGGTCTGTAATCAGACCCAGGTCAGATTTAGACCACTTCCATACAGTATGTGGTCCTGAATCAGACCCAGGTCAGATTCAGACCACTTCTATATGTGGTCCTGAATCAGACCCAGGTCAGAATTAGACCACTTCTATATGTGGTCCTGAATCAGACAACAACAGCGTGCTGCGTCTGATGTCATTGTTATTGGTCTTTTGTTCATGTGGGTCAGTCGGAAACCACAAAAAGTTCACACTGGAATCTGATATAGGCCACATTTTAAAAAGGTCATGTGGACAGAAAAACAAAATATCACATCTGAGCAAAAAATCTGAATTAAGCATCAAGACTTGTGGTGTGAACGTAGCTTAAGATCCACAACAAAAGTATGTTAAAATAAGTTTACCTTGACTTTTGGTTTCACACTTTATCGTGCGTTGAGTACAAAGAGCCAGATTAATTTCCTGTTTGAAATCACAAACTAAAGCTTCTCTGAGGGTTGTTGAAAGGCATTCAGGGAAATGTAGGAAACCACTGAGAGACGCAGATGTGTGAGAGGATTGGAGCAGATTCTTCATTTGTGGAGAGAAGAAGATTTTTTTTTTTTTTTACCGACAGCGTTTTGTTTTCTTTGTACTGTAAAAAAACAACTAGTTTTGATTAAATGTCCAAAGTTTGAACTCTGACATGTAAACCTTTTGTAAAGCGTGTTGTTGTTGTTGTTGTCGTCCTGCAGCATGTCGGCAGCGGCCTGATGGATTTACATCTTTGTGTGTTTTTGTAAAATAAAAATGAAAAAGGAGCTGAAAACACAAGACTTGTTTTTATCTTTAAAGGAATCACCAGAACAGGTAAACTTATGTACACAAACATATTGCACATTAATATGAAACAAATGTACAACCCCAAATCAGAAAAAGTTGGGACAGTATGAAAAACACAAATAAAAAAAGAAAGTACTGATTTCTAAATGTACTTTGACTTGTATTTCATTCCAGACAATGTGAACACAGAATATTTCATGTTTTGTCTGGTTAACTTAATTTCATTTGTAAATACACATCCTTTCCTGTCATTCAGACCTGCAACACCTTCCAAAAAAGGTTGGGACAGGAGCAATTTAGGGCTAGTAATCAGGTAAATTGGTTAAATAATGATGTGATTTGAAACAGGTGATGTCAACAGGTGATTGTAATTATGATTTGGTACAAAAGCAGCATCCAAGAAAGGTCTAGTCCTTTAGGAGCAAAGATGGGCCGAGGATCGCCAGTTTGCCAACAAATACGTGAGAAAATTATTGAAATGTTTAAAAACAATGTTCCTCAAAGAAAGATAGGAAGACATTTGCTTATTTCACCTTCAACAGTGCATAACATAATTAAAAGATTCAAGGAATGAGGAGGAATTTCACTGCGTAAAGGACAAGGGCGCAAGCCTAAGCTGAACAACCGTGATCTCCGATCCCTCAGGCGGCACTGCATCAAGAATTGTCATTCATCTATAAGCGATATCACCACATGGGCTCAGGACTACTTTGGCAAACCTTTGTCAAGTACCACAATACGTAGTTACATCCACAAATGCCAGTTAAAACTGTACTGTGCCAAAAGGAAGCCCTATGTTTACAGTGTCTGCAAGCACCGTTGACTTCTCTGGGCTCGGAGGCATCTGGGATGGACCATCACACGGTGGAAACGTGTACTGTGGTCAGTTGAATCAGTACCAGGTATTTTTTGGGAGAAATGGACGCCGTGTGCTCCGGACCAAAGAAGAAAAGGATCATCCAGACTGTTAACAGTAACAAGTCCAAAAGCCAGGATCTGTCATGGTATGGGGTTGTGTCAGTGCCCTTGGCAAAGGTAACTTGCACTTCTATGATGGCACCATTAATGCTGAAAAGTACATAGAGATTTTGGAGAACAATATGCTACCTTCAAGAAGACATCTTTTCCAGGGACGTCCATGCATATTTCAACAAGATAATGTAAAACCACATTCTACACACATTACAAAGTCCTGGCTGTGGAGGAAGAGGATACGGGTACTTGACTGGCCTGCCTGCAGTCCCGACCTGTCTCCAATAGAGAATATGTGGCGCATTTTGAAGCGCAAAATGCGACAACGAAGAGCCCGTACTGTTGCCCACCTTCAGACTTGTTTGCAGCAAGAATGGGACAAAATTACACCTGAAACACTTCATCACTTGGTGTCTTCAGTCCCTAAACATCTTTTAAGTGTTGTGAAAAGGAATGGCAACATTACAAAGTGGTAAATGCTTTACTGTTCCAACTTGTGTGTGTATTATGTATATATATATATATATATATATATATATATATATATATATATATATATATATATGTGTGTGTGTGTGTGTGTGTGTGTATATATATATATATATATATATATATATATATATATATTCAGTATTTAGTATGTCACTCAGGCACAGACAGACACACATACACACACCACATACACAGACCCACACACACACACACACACACACACACACGCGCACAGACACACAGACAGACATGAAGGTAAAATGATTTGTAAATAAACTTTGCTACTAATTTCAGAACCTTTACTTCATTTTTCAAAACTCTAGACACAAAACTCACAACATTACTTGTAACACAGACTGCCCAAGGTTCAGAACATTGCATTCTACATTCATATCATTCGGGGTTTTTTTGGATTGCTAAACAACAGTGGGCACAACTGGAATCACATGTGGACCAAACTCTAACTCCAGTCTACACAGCAGCAGTTCATGTGGACCAAACTCTAGTTAGTTTCTCATCACTTGAACACAGTTTTCAAAACTCTAACACTCATCCCATGACTTTAACCACGACCTGCACAACACTGTGGATTTACAGAACTTTTTAAAGATGCTAACACACTGCTGTGACTATTGTTAGCCACACATTCAAAACACAATAGAGTTCAGTGTGGTGTCAATCAAACACTGTTGATTGCAGTTTCAGCTGAAAGTCTAAGCAGGTATCTTGTTTTAGACTAGTTAGTGAACATATACAGTATTTATACAGACTAGTTAGTGAACATATACAGTATTTATATAGACTAGTTAGTGAACATATACAATATTTATACAGACTAGTTAGTGAACATATACGGTATTTATACAGACTAGTTAGTGAACATATACGGTATTTATATAGACTAGTTAGTGAACATATACGGTAATTATACAGACTAGCTAATGAACATATACAGTATTTATACACACTAGTTAGTGAACATATATATGGTATTTATATAGACTAGTTAGTGAACATATACAGTATTTATATAGACTAGTTAGTGAACATATACGTATTTATACAGACTAGTTAGTGAACATATACGTTATTTATATAGACTAGTTAGTGAACATATACGGTAATTATACAGACTAGCTAATGAACATATACGGTATTTATACACACTAGTTAGTGAACATATATATGGTATTTATATAGACTAGTTATTGAACATATACGGTAGTTATACAGACTAGTTAGTGAACATATACAGTATTTATACAGACTAGTTAGTGAACATATACAGTATTTATACACACTAGTTAGTGAACATATACAGTATTTATACAGACTAGTTAGTGAACATATACAGTATTTATACAGACTAGTTAGTGAACATATACAGTATTTATATAGACTAGTTAGTGAACATATACGTATTGATACAGACTAGTTAGTGTTACGGTATTTATATAGACTAGTTAGTGAACATATATACAGTATTTATATAGACTAGCTAGTGAACATATACAGTATTTATATAGACTAGTTAGTGAACATATACGGTATTTATATAGACTAGTTAGTGAACATATATGGTATTTATATAGACTAGTTAGTGAACATATACGGTATTTATACAGACTAGTTAGTGAACATATACGGTATTTATATAGACTAGTTAGTGAACATATACGGTAATTATACAGACTAGCTAATGAACATATACAGTATTTATACACACTAGTTAGTGAACATATATATGGTATTTATATAGACTAGTTAGTGAACATATACAGTATTTATATAGACTAGTTAGTGAACATATACGTATTTATACAGACTAGTTAGTGAACATATACGTTATTTATATAGACTAGTTAGTGAACATATACGGTAATTATACAGACTAGCTAATGAACATATACGGTATTTATACACACTAGTTAGTGAACATATATATGGTATTTATATAGACTAGTTATTGAACATATACGGTAGTTATACAGACTAGTTAGTGAACATATACAGTATTTATACAGACTAGTTAGTGAACATATACAGTATTTATACACACTAGTTAGTGAACATATACAGTATTTATACAGACTAGTTAGTGAACATATACAGTATTTATACAGACTAGTTAGTGAACATATACAGTATTTATATAGACTAGTTAGTGAACATATACGTATTGATACAGACTAGTTAGTGATACGGTATTTATATAGACTAGTTAGTGAACATATACAGTATTTATATAGACTAGTTAGTGAACATATACGTATTGATACAGACTAGTTAGTGTTACGGTATTTATATAGACTAGTTAGTGAACATATATACAGTATTTATATAGACTAGCTAGTGAACATATACAGTATTTATATAGACTAGTTAGTGAACATATACGGTATTTATATAGACTAGTTAGTGAACATATATGGTATTTATATAGACTAGTTAGTGAACATATACAGTATTTATATAGACTAGTTAGTGAACATATACGTATTGATACAGACTAGTTAGTGTTACGGTATTTATATAGACTAGTTAGTGAACATATATACAGTATTTATATAGACTAGCTAGTGAACATATACAGTATTTATATAGACTAGTTAGTGAACATATACGGTATTTATATAGACTAGTTAGTGAACATATATGGTATTTATATAGACTAGTTAGTGAACATATACGGTATTTATACAGACTAGTTAGTGAACATATACGGTATTTATATAGACTAGCTAGTGAACATATATACAGTATTTATATAGACTAGTTAGTGATGTCCATGTCAGATGTTTGAGGTTACATACACAGCTATAGAATAAAATGTGAAAAACTCTACATCTTTACTATAGTAAAACTGTTCTTACTGTTTTTCAGAAAGTAATGGAGATGAAAACAATGGAAACACCACATTCATCTGTATTTAGAGATGATGAAGACATCCAGTGTGATGAAGAAAAGATGCCACTTGATGCTGGAGAGAGGTAGGATTAGTCTCACTGTTCTCTGTTACTGTTATGTACCTTTACTGTTTCTCCAGTAATTCCATGAATTACTAGAGACAACATACTATATTGAAGCTGCTGATTGTCATTCCTTCTTGTTTACCTTACGTAACATTGGTATATTATAAAATCTATATCTTTTCTTTAAAGAAACTATTGAGTAGTTTGAAGTCACTCAAACTGTAAATATTAAAAGTTCAATTTCTGTATTGGTGTTTGATGCTAGTGTTTTTCTTCTCAGTGTGTTCTGAGTGACAGTGTGTGTTATCTCAGTGAGTCTGTTCTGAGATGTGTGTTAAGAGTTGTGTTGCTGTGAAAAGTTCTGCAGGTTATGTGAACTGTTTAGTTCAGGTGAGTGTTGGTAGCAGACTGTTAGGAGTTAGAGTTTTACACGTGGCTTCAGGTGTGACCCGTTTAGCATTCAGAAAAAAACTGTAAATACGTCTTGCACTTGTACAATCATTGGTTCAAAAACAAATGTATTGTGAAATACCATTGAAACGTTACTTTGGATCACCCACACACAAGCTACTCATAGTTTCACTGGGTCATCGTTCGTACAATCATTAAATATTGTAGTACAAAATAAGTGATACATGTTTCATTATGGTACTAGATGTAAATACATCCCTGTAAAAGTACTGCAGTAGTAGAGAGAATACTACAGACACAGTGGAATCATTGAACAAAACCTGAAATGTATTGATGAAAAACAATACAGTACAATCACAACATAAGTTTATTAGAATCAAACCAAAATAATTAGCTACAAAATAGAAAAGAAAAGGCAGGTTCTCATCTACATCGCAATTAGCCAAACATCTTGGAAAAAACCTTCGGGCATGGCGAACAATGTGGTACAAGTATATATGTATATACATCAATCATCAGTAACAACTTGGAAGAATTGGACAAGCAATTCCAAAGGCCTGCATGCATACAGTGCAGTACTGTCAATACTGTAAATTGTCTCAATTGTAGTACATGGGACCATATTAACAGTGTCTTATAAACAGTAGTACATTACAGTAAAGGTAGTACATGGTACTATAGAAACAGTGTCTGATAAACAGTAGTATATTGCAGTAAAGGTAGTACATGGTACTATAGAAACAGTGTCTGATAAACAGTAGTACATTACAGTAAAGAATGATGATGAAATATTACATCCATAGATAATCTAGTCTGATTGGTTGATGCTCCCACTAACTGGTGACAATGAATCTCGTTATCTTGAAACTTTCATGATCTAAAAATGGAATATTGTTTGTCTGTTTCCATACAACTATGCATTAAGAGTACTGCAACAGTTACTTATCATTTTGAGTAGTTGTATTGATTGATAGTTAGATCATTGGAATGAAATTAATAGACAATCATCTGAAATGTAATGTGTTAATTACTTTTTGAAATAGTAGTACTTTGATGTTAAGTTGTGTCATATTGAACAGCTGATCTTTGTTAAATGAACAAATGATCTTTGGTTTATGTGGATTGTATCCTAGGAATTGAGAGAAGTGTTAGAGTTTTGAAAAATGTGTATTTTGATCACTGGTTGTGAGTTTTGTGGGTCAGGGTGCAGCCCCCCCAGCAGCACAGAGCAGCAGCAGCAGGACACTGAGCACTGAGCATCTTTGCAGAAGGTGGAGTAAATCCCTAAAGGCTCCATGTACACTAACACAGTTCTCTCTGTTGACACACACTGGTCACCATCTGGGTTATAAACTACACACCAGTACTCCCCTGCGTGTCCCACTGAGATATTAGAGATAACCAGGTCACCAGTATACGTGCTCACTCTGCTCATGCTCTGACGAGCTGACGTTACACTAAAGATTCTTCCCTCTGTTCGCTGTGACTTGATAAACCATTCATGGTTGTAATCCTCACTCTCTCTGCATCTGAGAGTCTACTACTCTACAGCAGGGGGGCCAACTTTGGGGCACACCATCAGATCATACTGTTGCACTCTCATAGAGGCTATACAGAATTAAAAACCTGTGTGATTTAACATTAGAGATGAAAACACCAGCGAGTAGTTTTGGTCTACTGAAGGAACAGTCTGGTTGTGTAGATCTTGGTGAGACAAACCATTAGACCAACGTGGTGGCTGGTCATCAGTGGAGTCAGCGATAGTGCACGGCAACACAGCGGTCTCTCCCACTGAGCCGAAGATTACCTCATTCCATAGTCCCAACTTTACAGTCTGACTGCCAACACACTGCTGTTGGTACATCCACAGACATCTGTACCATGTAACATCTGTTTCTGTGGCGTTGTAAATACGAAGAGCTGGTGGGTCTGTCACCACTTGGTATCTTCCTGTAACATTGTCCATCTCTGATGTCGTATTGTCCCCAAAAACTCTGCTCCATGTTTCTAGCTCATATCTAAAGTCCCCTTTGAGCCACTGGATATCAAGCTGACGACCTACTCCCCAACATGACACGTGCAAATTTTCTCCAACTCTCACTGTGAAACCGCTCAAATGCATTGAAGCAGTACAAACAGTAATAGTGATGTTCCTCTCATGCGTCACGTTGCCCTCGGTCCAACACTTCTCTGGTTACGGGCCGGAGTCTGAATGGGTCAGGTTGAGGATGGTATAAGAAGAAGTTTTCACATCGCTGTAAAGTCGTTGTTTCAAGTCTCCAGGTTCTGAGGAGCTGCCGAACAAGTTGTCAGAGATGTCGTACCAGAGGTCAGAGCTGTTGGACCAGAGGTCAGAGCTGTTGGACCAGACGTCAGAGGTGCTGGACCAGAGGTCAGAGGTGTTGGACCAGAGGTCAGAGGTGGTGGACCAGAGGTCAGAGCTGTTGGACCAGAGGTCAGAGGTGTTGGACCAGAGGTCAGAGGTGTTGGACCAGACGTCAGAGGTGCTGGACCAGAGGTCAGAGGTGTTGGACCAGAGGTCAGAGGTGTTGGACCAGACGTCAGAGGTGCTGGACCAGACGTCAGAGGTGTTGGACCAGACGTCAGAGGTGCTGGACCAGAGGTCAGAGGTGTTGGACCAGAGGTCAGAGGTGTTGGACCAGACGTCAGAGGTGCTGGACCAGAGGTCAGAGGTGTTGGACCAAAGGTCAGAGGTGTTCCACAGGACGAGCTTCTCCTCACCAACAGATCTGGAGATCAGGCAGAAGTTGGCGGTCTCGGGAAGCTTGAAGGTGTAAGAGGACCATTTGTCTCGGACGATGATCCGTTCGTCTGCATGGATGTAGTTGATGAGAGCAAACAGCAGGAAGGAGAGCTCTGTGACTGCAGCCATTCTGCTCCGAGGTCGACCAACACTGACTTCACGCAGCTCATATGCGCTCTACAACAACCCTCACCAGCAGCTGCTCTTTTCCTGTTTTTATCAAACAAAACTTCTTTATGTCTCTCTCTGCGTGTGTGTGTGTGTGTGTGTGTGTGTGTGTGTGTGTCTGTGTCTGTGTGTGTCAGGGGATTTCAAGGAATTGTGGACCCAAATGCAGAGACAGGCAGGCAGGCAGGAGAAGGTAGTGCTCGAGGGTTTATTAAATAAAAATACAAACAAAGGAGTCCAGTCTGCAGCAGGCAGAAATAAATCCAAAACAGAGTAGAAGTCAAAAAAGGAATCAGGAAACGGAGGTAACGAGATATACACACAGGTAGACCAACACAAACACTATCCACAAACCGAAAACAATGATCCGACACAGGACAAGGGCAACACAAAGACTAAATACAGAGGATAACGAGGAAACAAGAGGCAGGTGACACAAGGGCTGGGAAACAGGTGGAAAACATCAGACAATCACAAGAGCGGGAAAAACCAAAAGACAGGAAGTAAAACCAGACAAGACTAGGGAGAAAAACCAGACTTCAAAATAAAACAGGAAACTAAATACAAAACAGACTACCAAAATAGTACAAAAACCCCAAAACCATAACAGTGTGTGTGTGTGTGTGTGTGTGTGTGTGTCTGTGAGTGGGTGTGTGGCAGCCTCCGACGCAATTTTCCTCGGAGCCTCTATGTTAGGGGTAGGGAATGTCTCGGACGTGCAGCAACAGACTTGTAAACAACTTAAATGTTCTTATGTTCGAAGTTCGTCCCGTTACATATCATAGTCACGACCACGGCCCCTTCTACACTCTTAGAAAATATGTGTTAAGACTTACACATCAATGGGTGAGTTTTTGGACAACCTTGTTGTGTTAATTTTGAACACAAAGATGTGTAACCATGTGTAATATTAACACAGGATGGCAACACTCATTGTGTAAAAAGAAATATACCTAAAACCCTACACAAACAGTGTTATTTGACACATAATTAGTTAATGAAAAAGGAATATACGACTTCAACACATTTAATATCAATACATTTATCATTACGTTTGCTGCAAACAACAATTTCATAGAATAGTTTCAGCAGTAAAAGAAATGTCTGACAGAACAGATATTTTTCTGATTTCATTGGGCAACCACAATGCAGGAAATGAAGTGTTTAATGCTCAACATTTTTTGGGGGTGGACCCCCAGAACCCCCCCCCCATCATAAGTCAACAAACAAATCTGGAACCAGAACCCTGTCCTTTGGGTTGCCAGGCCAGTTATGATTAGACCAAATGTTGGTGCCATCTAACTAACATACAAACTGGAAGCTATAATGAACATACACTGACTATTAACACGCTGGGGGGGGGGGGGGATGTCACTCTTGCCTGTCTTCGAAACTTGAGAGCCCTGTAAACAGCAGTTTTGGGGCATAAGATAAATAGTGTCTTTGTGTATCTTAATAACAAACACAAAATGCAATTAAAATGTCTGTGTAACATGAACAGGGCCCTTACATGACAACAAGATGCATTTTCAACATTCACCTACCCTGTTAGCTGCTAGCTAGCTAGCTGTCGTCTGGGACGAGAGAGTTCAGTCAGGCTTCAGTAATAATCATCATGCAGCAGTCCCGTGTGTATTTGTAGCATATATATATATATATATATACATACATTTTTTGTGTGATCCATCTGGCGTTGGAGAGTATTCTTTGCTGTGGGAAGGGGATCGTTTTGGTAGTTTCCGACCATCAGCCTTGCTTCTTCTTCCTGCCCAAATGTTTGTTTCGGTTTACATACTGCTCGCTACCATATATATATATATATATGGATATATATATATATATATATATATATATCCATATATATATATATATATATATTAAAGGGATACTTCACCGCTGGAAAGCTGAATATATCTTTAAATTGGGTCACTTATGTAGCAGAAATGTGAAAAAAAATTTTTAATTGGTGCCTTCTAGGCCGAGAAAAGCCAGAAAATGTGTTTTTGGCTCATATGGATGAAAGACACCAAATCCCAGAATGCACTTCGCTTCGCTGCTTTGAGTCCACTCCCAAGCCACGCCTACCGCTTGACAGACAGACAGCGAGGCATTCGACTCAACTCAATGTGTTTTATTGTTATTTCAACCATATACACAAAACAACGTTTCATCGTGGCTCAAGTGGCGTTACACATTTAAAATATATATATAAACTACATTATATAATAACGACATACGAAACAGGCTACCTTTAGTGCACACAGACATTATAGGTTCCGTAAAGTTCAGCTAACGCATACTAGCATTAGGCTTGGTGGGCTGTAAACACCGAGTATAAACACAGCCGTGAATTAGCGTGGAATGTCGAATGGTCGCCATGTAACAGTCACAAACTCCAGCGGTTAGCAGTTAGTTGGATACAAATCACCCCATTTCTGCACCAGTCCGTGTTAACACAGCCCACCTTCATACAGAGCATCTCTAGCTCGGATCGTCGGAAGGCTAGCAGGCCTGGTAGCTGGACAGTCCGGTTCACTGTTGTTCAGCCATGTTTCCACGAAACAAAAAAAACACAGTCTCTGAATTTGCGTTTGGAGCATCGTTGAAGTTGGATGTAGTCCAGTTTGTTGTTAAATCAACGGACACTTTCAATCAGGATTGATGGGACAGGTGGCCGGCTAGCGTTAGCTCGCTCTGGATGTGCCTTTCCCCCGGCTAGCTTTAGCTTCCCACCTATCCGACGTGAATGTCCCCTACCCCGGCTCGGGGTAGGAGCAGCCCGCGGTCTCCGTGCTGTTCTCCGTGGCAGGCGAAGCTCTTGTAGTGGGCCGATTATTCCGTCTGTAATAACGTTTCCTGCATATTCTCTGATCTGTAGTGATGTATCCCGGTGGTACACGTGCGGTAGTTTGAATGCACATAATTGTTGTAAAAGTTTGCTGCTGAGAAGTTCTCCCATGAGAGAGAGCCATAGACAGTAAAACAAGCTCGGATTGTCGGAGGGCTAGCAGGCCTGGTAGCTGGACAGTCCGGTTCACTGTTGAGCAAAAAACACAGTCTCTGAACTCGCGTTGGGAACATCGTTGAAGTTGGATGTAGTCCAGTTTGTTGTTAAATGAACGGACACTTGCAAGCAGGATTGATGGGACAGGTGGCCGGCTAGCGTTAGCTCGCTCTGGATGTGCCTTTCCCCCGGCTAGCTTTAGCTTCCCACCTATCCGACGTGAATGCCCCCTACCCCGGCTCGGGGTAGGAGCGAGCCCGCGGTCTCCGTGCTGTTCTCCGTGGCAGGCGAAGCTCTCGTAGTGTGCCGATTATTCCGTCTGTAATAACGTTTCCTGCATATTCTCTGATCTGTAGTGATGTATCCCGGTGGTACACGTGCGATAGTTTGAATGCACATAATTGTTGTAAAAGTTTGCTGCTGAGAAGATAGAGCAGAGCCCTGTTTAGCGAGGATTCAAGATGGCTGACATTTCGTTTTTTTTCGGCCGAGATCGCCTCGCTTCGGGTGATGGGCGGGTTTAAAACATGCGGAAGTAGGTCCTACTACTGGTTGTAGTCTTTTGCTCTGGCCAAAAAATCTTCCGATGACGCAAAAATCGTCATTTTACGTCATCGGAAGATTTTTTCCGGACCCCCCAATGCAGATATCTCCTGTCTCAGGGGGATAAGAGTGAGGGACGCACGGTCATTCAGAAATACTACCGGGTTTCTACTGATACAAAGCTGAATGCTAAATCGGTGAAGTATCCCTTTAAGGGTGCTCCAATCAGGATTTTTGAGGCCGATCACCAATCACAGATTGCTGGAAGACGTATCGGCCGATACCGATCACCGATCCCCGATCACTTTTATGAACTGAAAATTACGCCATTACATAACAGTCACACATGTTTAGAGAATGTATCAGTAACTGTTTGGCTTTCTGTCCTAGCTCAAAATCTAAAAAATGTCCTTTCAAGGTTCAAGGTTCAAGGAGTCTTTATTATCCCGAGGGGCAATTCATTGTGCAGCAATAGAATGCAACATAAACAACACATAGACTATACAGAAAACAAACCCCATCAATAATAGACAAAATAAATACAAACTACACAGACATACACATCTCGCAATGACTTATTTACAAAGCCTATAGCAGCAGGAACAAAAGAGTTTTTATGTCTGTTTGTCCTGCATTTTGGCAGACAGAATCTGCGGCCAGACGGAAACATCTTGTCGCTGTTCAGAGGGGGGGTTATATCAGCCAGGACTGACTGGGCTTTCTTCAGAGTCCTTATCTCATATAGAGACTTTAAGTCAATCAGGGAGTTTTGGGAAATTTTGCCACACACTTTAGTTATGTATTGGAGCCTATTTTCTTTTTTTTTTTTTTTTCAATCACTGCACATTTCTTCAGCACACACAGACACACACAGTCAGTCACACCGACACACACACACACACACACACACACACACACACACACCGACACACACACACACACACACACACACACACACACCGACACCGACACCGACACACACACACACACACACACACGGCGAAACAGCTGTTTGAGCGGTGACGGAGCTGCTAGCTACACGACTCCGCTCTGCCTTAGCGTTAGCTAACTTTGAAAACTCCTCATCCTCCTTTCTGTGACTAACCTTCAAATGTCTGATGAGGTTGGTGGTGTTGAAATGTCTTTGGAGCTTTCCGCCTCGTGGTATTTCCTCGGTACACACGTTGCTACTCGCTAATGTATTGTCTTTTTCCCAGATAGCAATGAGTCGGCGGACCACCAGCGGTGCTCCAGAGGCAGTAGAAGCGTCAGAATGGTGTAATCACAAACACGTTAGCCGGAGCACCACCGGTGGCAGACGCTTTTTAAAAGCAGTACCCGTCTTCCTACCGTCTCCGTTCCGCGGCCTGCCGCGGGCCAACTGCTGTTCTGCCACCGTTCAGACACCTTGTAGAACTGCCAGACCGCTGAATGTAGGGACGCCGCCATTTTGAAAATGTTCTCAGGAGTAGTGCACTCCTAATACATCCGTGGTAGTGCGTCATCTGATCGGCCTATCTGATCGGCCTTTATGGAGACCACCGATCAAACTATTTAAAGCCATTATCGGCCGATACCCATCGGTGGCCGATCGATTGGAGCACCCTTAATATATATATATATATATATATATATATATATCCATATATATATATATATATATACCCATATATATATATATATATCCATATATATATATATATATATATATATATATGGATATATATATATATATATATATATATATATATATATATATGGATATATATATATATATATATATATATATTATATATATATATATATATATGGATATATACATTGCCATGAGACACACACACACACACACACACATATATATATATATGGATATATATATATATGGATATATATATATATATATATATATATATATATATATATATATATATGGATATATATATATATATATATATATATATATATCCATATATATATGTATATATACATCCTTATATATATATATGGATATATATATATATATATATATATGTATATATTTATATATATATATATATATATATATATATATCCATATATATATATGTATATATACATCCTTATATATATATATATGGATATATATATATATATATATGGATATATTTATATATATATATATATATAAATAATGAGCAGTCCCTCTTCTTCTCTGGTCAAATACTCGGGAAAAATCCCACTAAAACAGCCTTCAATTTAACCCAGAGAAGAGGATGGAGAAATGGAAGACCTCTATCCGCTTATGGATCCACATTCCTCGGTTTAAATGGAAGGGTGTCTTAGACAAAAAAAATCCATAAAAAACATTTCGAGAAAACAAAAACAAAAACCCGAGAAAACAAAAATAACTCGAGAAAACAAACTTTGTTATATTGAGATAACAAAGTAATAAGTCGTTATCACTAGATAACGAGATAAAAAAAGAAAAAAATCAACGGCCGTTCTCGGCTTCCGTAATAACGTGAGGTACAAGGTAATGGAGCCTTTTATACATTGTCTTGTTTCTTTAGAAATAAAATGAATGGCAGTCAATGGAATGCTAACGGCGGGTGATGGCTTGGGTAGCATAAAATAGCCATCGCGGCTTCACTGAGGAGGCAGGCTGACCCCTTGGTATTAAGAGAACTAGCTAGTCATGTTATGAAAGGAAGTGGAAGTGACTGAAGGCTGCTCTTCTTCTCGTTTCCTTAATTTCTTTGTAATTAATTAATTATCTTCAATAACAGCGCCGCCTACAGGAATAGGAAGTAGCGTGTTGAGTCATTTACAGATGGATTCACGTGGACGTGAATTTTCTTGAACCGAATCCAGGGAAGACGGATGGAAACGCATCCTAACGTCTTCATGTGGACATGGCCCCTGAGGTCTGGCGACGGGTGTGTGTGTGTGTGTGTGTGTGTGTGGTTGTTTGTGTGTACGTGTGTATTACATTACATGTCATCTAGCTGACGCTTTTATCCAAAGCGACTTACAATTGCTGTATATATACCACGCCTCTGGAGCTACTAGGGGTTAAGTGTTAAGTGTCTTGCTCAGGGACACATTGGTTGATGTATCACAGTGGGAATCGAACCCTGACCTCCCATACCACGCATATCCACTGCGCCATCACCACACGTGTGTGTGTGTGCGTGTCAACAGGTAGAAGTGGACGATGAAGGACTCTTACAGCACATGTGTGTGTGTGTGTGTGGTGATGGCTCCAGAGGCGTGGGACCTCTGATTTATACAGGAATTGTAAGTCGCTTTGGATAAAAGCTAAATGACATGTAATGTAATGTAATGTGTGTGTGTGTGTGTGTGTGTGTGTGTGTGTGTGCAAGGTCGTGGGAACAATTGCCCCTGACTGCAGTACGCAGATCGGGGAGTGGCTCAACGTGGGCGGAGCTAAACGTTTGACTCCACGCGGGCGCCATCTGATGGCGAGGTACGGACATAATATATATTATATATAGGTATATATAGCTGTAAATTATATTTTAATTATGAAAAAAGATATAGATTATAATAAATAATGATATTTTAATGATAAAAAAGGAAAAGAAGAATGGGGTTGGGTTTAGGAAAAGAAGAACCGGTTGGGTTAGTAAAGTAAGTAAGTAAGTAAGTAAAATGTATTTATAAAGCGCTTTTCACAGATAAAATCACAAAGTGCTGTACAACAGAATAGGTAGAACAAACAGTATAAAATGCATATACATATATCAAAAGAAAGGGACGCTAGTGAGAACCCATCAACCAAAAGCTTTCCTAAATAAGCAAGTTTTCAGATCCTTTTTAAAAGAGACAACAGAGTCAGCCAGACGCACGGACAGGGGCAGGGCGTTCCACAGTCTGGGAGCAACAGACTGGAAAGACCTGGTCCCCTCGGGTCTTAGAACCAGTCTTAGGGACTGCAAGCAAATTTTGGTCGGAGGACCGAAGAGTCCGGCTAGGGAAATACGGCTTCAAAAGGTCTCGGATATACTGTGGGGCCTGACCGTTTAAGGCCCTGAAAGTCAGCACTAAAATCTTAAAGTGGATCCTGAATTTTACAGGGAGCCAATGGAGAGCCGACAAGACTGGAGTGATATGAGACCTTTGAGGGGCACCTGTTAAAAGTCTAGCAGCAGAATTTTGAACAATTTGCAGTTTGTTCAAAGCAGACATATTCAGACAGGTAAACAGAGAGTTACAGTAGTCAAGTCTTGGTTAAGGAGAAAAGAATGGGGAAAGCAAACATGACTCATGGGAAACAAGCCCCAGTGTCTGGGGGATGCGACTCGGGGGAGCCCCGGCCTCTGGGCCTCGTGACCGCGGGAAATGAGCCCCGGTCTCTGGGGGACGCGAGACAGCAAATGGACGGTTGGGTGAAGGAAAACAACGGGCAAAGCAAACGTGACTTGCGGAAAACAAGCCCCGGTCTCTGGGGTGAAAGCATGGATGTAAGAGGTGGAAGTCCTCTGTTTTTCCCTCAGACACACATTCTTCCTGCTATTGGGCAAGTGGGCGGAGTCAAACGTTTAGCTCCACCCACGTTGAGCCACTCCCCGATCTGCGTACTGCAGTCAGGGGTTACCCTGTGGGAAGGGGGGTGCTGAGGGTGCTGCAGCTGCTGGCAGGAGCTGGATTTTATAATCTTTATTTTTTAAATGTTTACTAATTCGCTGTGTGACATTGTTTATATTTTAGTATATCAAATAATGAGGCAAATAGCAAAAAATGGTTATGAATAGGTTCTAAACTATAGCCTACTAAAAATGAACCGTTATAGCTGATAGTGTTGTGGTTTTGGACATTTTAGTTGGAATTTTGTATATTTCTGTTGCTGTTTCCTGCTTTTTGTTGTGTATGCTGATTGTGTATGTTCTGTTAGTTCCTGTGTTCTGTTCCCCTTGTATTTAGTGTTGTCAAGTTTCTGTATTTAGTTGGGTTCATGTTTTCTGTTAGTCGTTCCCATTTCCTGTTTTATTTTGAAAGGTCGTCAGTCTCCCCTTGTGATGTCTAGTTTTGCTTCCTGTGTTTCTCCTTGTGTTCCACAATCACTATGAAATTCTCAGAGCCCCCCTCCACCCCCCCAGGGTTCAGAACATCTGACCTCCAACGCTCCCAAAAGACTGACGCAATTTCCAGAACAAAAAAATGGTTTCTACGGCGACGGCGGACGGCGCTCTCACAATGTGAGTCCTGCAGCGATTTATGGCGCCGAGTCCAGGGAACGCCAGCAGCTTCTTCTTCACTAATAATTACTGCAGCTTTCCCCACACTTTTTCTGATTTTTTGACTTTTTTTGTCCCCTTGTTGGACATTTTATGCAGACCTTTCTTACACTTTTTGGGATTTTGTTTTTTGACAAATTTTTTATCCCTTTTAGGACATGTTTTCTGACTTTGTTGACACTTTTGAGGATTTTTTTTCTCTTTTTTAGACACTTTTTCTGACTTTTTTGCCACTTTTCGTTCCTTCTTTTACACATTTTCTGACTTTTTCTGTCCCTTTTTTGTACACTTTTTTTCAATGTTTTTGTCGCCTCTTGTTTTTCCCGTTGAGGCTTTTTTGCACTACCACCAGTACTGTTGAGTACTGTCTACATGCCACGGACACCAACTTATTACACTATTAAAATAGTTAAAACGTATTAGAAGTGCTGAAAGCGCTGAGCTCATCCTTTCAAGTGATTGTGAAGGGGGCAATTCAAATCTCTTTGGGCCCGTATGAATGAAGGCCTCTCTTAAAGCCATTACTGATTTACCCCGAGCATTCATCTGCAGCCTTCTGCTGCCATTGTTCTGCCCCCCCCACCCCACCATCACCCCACCCCACCCCACCACCCCTGCACCTGACAGCACCAGCACACTCACACTCAGGCCCGGATTGGCTAATCGGGAGCACCGGGAAAATTCCCGTTGGGCCGGTCTATTTTTTGGGCCGCGAGGGCCGTTGTTGTCATGGCACTGGGTTGAAATATGGATGCTGTCCCTATGGCTGCCTGCACTCACAGCAGTCCCACTCTTTTTTATTTAATATTTTCTCGCAGAGTGCAGCCTGCAGGTTAATGATGACGTGATTATCTTTTGACTCCCTGCCCCTCAATGAAACATGTCCTGAGATTATTATACATTAATAACAATGAATCATTAATGAAACTGACTTGACTAGATTTGAAAGCTTTGTAAAAAGGGGATATTTGTGGTGAGAAATAAATGTAAATCATGTCATTTAGTGTCAGACACAGAGCCAGGTGTGAAGAGACTAATGCTCTCACTGTGAGACACAGGTAAGCTGCTGATGTACCATCATGTGTTAATAAGAAAACGTTATCACTGAAAAAGATGCTTTTCTTACTTAGTATCTTACCTGTTTCCAGTTCAAATATCTAAATATTCTTAATTCAAGATACATTTACTAGACAAGTGAAATTATGTCGTTTTGTGAAAAAAAACTAAAAATTAAGTGATTTAGTTTTTTTCTTGTTGCTTAAAACAAGCTAAATCTAAAACCATTATTTTTGACAGATAATGTGCCTTGTTTTAAGCAAAAATCACTTAATTTTGAGGTGTTTTTTCATACTTGTTTAGTAAATGCATCTTGATGTAAGATTTTTTTTAGATATTTGGACTGGAAACGAGACAAAAATACTAAGTAAGAAAAGCATTTTTTTTGCAGTGATCACATTAGTTACAATATAACAACTTTCTATGCCCAAGTGTTACTAGTGACCAAGGCCGCTTTAATGCACGGGCTTAGCTGGGCTGAAGCCCAGGGGCCTCCCAAGTTCAGGGGCCTCCCATATTCACGTTAGTGATGAGCTAAAAAGGTCATATAGTTTTATAACTCGTCAGGTTTTCTGTCAATCACTCTAGTCACAGGTTACATGGCTGCTGATTGGTCTACATTAGGAGTAACCCACATGGCCCCATCTCCTATGGCCCGTGAGCTTACCTATCAGCATGTCTACAGTTAGTTTTGGGGTGTGTCCCTCTATGACTGAGTGATGT
This sequence comes from Gymnocephalus cernua, assembly GCA_023631565.1. NCBI lineage: Eukaryota > Metazoa > Chordata > Actinopteri > Perciformes > Percidae > Gymnocephalus > Gymnocephalus cernua. The sequence goes on from CM042435.1 coordinate 1,718,710, forward strand.
CTTCTGTACTGGTTTGCACTGGAGAGCAACAGCGGGATTTTTTTAACAATTTTTCACCGTGTTATTCATCATTAAAGTCATTTCTGACGTTTTAGGCGAGAAATGAACTGTTTAGATTTTAAATAAAGGCAGTCATCCGAAAATTGTTGCCGAATTGACAATTTGCTTCAAAGTTTTCGGAGTTGAGAAGCTCAGCTGGTGGCGGCCCCATGGATGCATTAAGAGAACGGTGGCCCGGATCGCTCGCTCGCTGGCCGGCCTGTCATGCTGGGACGCCCCGATGTAAGTTGCCGGTCTGTCAGACCGATCTCGTAGATAAGAGGCTTTTATTTCACCGTTGACGGATTGTTTGTTTAAATATCACAAACCTTGTCCATCATAAGAGTAACGGGAACGTGTGGTTAACTGTCTTTTTACCGTTAAACTCCACAAGCGCCTGGTCGCCGACACACACACACACACACACACACACACACACACACACACACACACACACACAGAGAGAGACACACACACACACACACACACACACACACACACACACACACACACACACACACACGGCCACAGGCAGCGAGAGAGAGAGAGAGAGAGAGACAGAGAGAGAGAGAGAGAGAGAGACAGAGAGAGAGAGACAGAGAGAGAGAGAGAGACAGAGAGAGAGAGAGAGAGAGAGACAGAGAGAGAGAGACAGAGAGAGAGAGAGAGAGAGACAGAGAGAGAGAGAGAGAGAGAGAGACAGAGAGAGAGAGACGAGAGAGAGAGAGAGAGAGAGAGAGAGAGAGAGAGAGAGAGAGAGACAGAGAGAGAGAGAGACAGAGAGAGAGAGAGAGAGAGAGAGAGAGAGACCTTCGGGAGACTTGTTTAAATTATGACATAGGTTACATTAGATTTAGTATATAGTTATTTCTCTTCTGATTTTAATGCTATAAAGACCGTTGCCGTGCTTGCATCACTCCCCTTCCCCCCCTAGGCCAGTGGAAATGCACTTTCACCTCTATCAGTTATAACGGTTCATTTTTAGTAGGCTATATTTAAGAACCCATCCATAACCCTTTTTTTGCTATTTGCCTCATTATTTGATATACAAAAATATAAATAATGCCACACAGCGAATTAGTAATCATTTAAAAAATATAAAATCCAGCTCCTGCCAGCAGGTGCGTGTGATTGGTTCACAGGGCTTGCTGAGGCTCCTACTTTGATCTGTTGCTGTTCTTTGCTAATGCTCTTATCAGTTATTAATGTTTGTGCAGACAGGTGATGGTTGGTGATGTTTTTCATAATATCGTTTGAAATCATACTTTCACACATTTTGGTTTTATCATCACCATAAGTTGCTGTGTGTGGTTGTTACATAAAGTGTGTTGTGTTTATGCTCAGGTGGACTCAGTGATATGTTAATAACAATATTATGGTGATGTCTGGCTCAAAGAGGGAAAACTCACTGTTGTATGCCTCGAAAGAAACTAATGCATTTTGTAATATAGATTACCTAGATATTACACTTTTTTAAAATGAGACTCTGTAAATCGAGGGGATGGGGGGCCTACAAAACCTCTCAGCCCCGGGGCCTAACATTAGGTTAAGGCGGCCCTACTAGTGACCCATTATGTTTTTAATCAAACAATAGTGAATATACAAAGCCCTCGATTGAAAGGGAATAGAATAAAAGCCTTTAAGCCTTTAGTCGTGAACTAAAGTGGGCCGGTCTAAGGCATGAAACTCCAGGGCTGAAAATGAGTCCCAATCCGGCCCTGCTCACACTTCTTCGTCTGCTTCTTTCGAAGGAAACTCTCAGAGGGTTTTGTGCAGAAATCTGCAAAGAAAACTAGAAAATTACACTCTGATTTCAAAAGAAAACACATTCTTTCTTCAGCTTCTTTCGAAGGAAATCTCTGAGTTTTTGTGCAAAAATCTGAGAAACAACACGTCGGTTTCTTCTTCTGTCGCTGCAGCAGAAAAACTAAACAAAGTGTGAAGTTGTGTTGAGGATTGAGAAGCAGAAATACACCCTGTTGTTTACAAAACTTTCTATATCAGAAATACGACAAAAGAGAGAAAAAAGTGACAAATGTTGGAAAAAACTACAAAAACGCTGAAAAAAGTGACCAAAAAAAATCAGAAAAATGACCAAAAAACATCAAACATCGCCAAAGGTTTGCTGAATGTCTATTCACGCAGCACGTAATCATCATGTTAAACATAACCAACAACAATATGACCAGGCAGCCTATAGCCTACACCACATTACATAGAAGCAATGTTATGAATATCCATAAAACACTTGACTATACAACGTATTAGACCTAACATCAGAAGCATCTCTCAAACATTGCATTTTAAAGCAGTCAACACACATATACACACACACACACACACACATATATATATATATATATATATATATATATATATATATATATATATATATATATATATATATATATATATGTATGGTTATGGATATAAGCATTGCCATGAGACACACACACGCACAGAGACTGAACCTACTGGTACTTTGAGTGGAGTGGGAGCTGTCAGTATCCTCCAGCGGGAGACGGCGTTCCTCCGAGCAGAACCTCCTCATCAGAGTATCCTTCCACTCCTTTTCAAAAGCAACCATTAAATCCCTTAATGGAGATTAATGGAGAACTGATGATACAGATCTGAACAGATATCCATGACAAACTGAAGCGAATAAGCCGGCAAAACTCATCCAGCTTTCAAAAAATGCGCGGTAACTGTTGAGTGGCTACACTGACGTAGGCTACGTCACGTACGTAGCCTAGCTTTCTTTTTAGTACGGCCGTGATAGGCTGTTGCAGTGCAGATTCCCACCAATCAAACAAAATCACTCCATTGTTTCTTTATATTTTTGATGTTTTAATGATAAAGAATGCAACATTAATGCAACACAAAATTAGCAACTATGATAATATGAAATTTAAATTAAAGTCATTTTTTAAGACATCCTTGCCTCAAGTGGGGGGGGGGGGGGCACAGCATTTTTGGGGGGCGGAGCCGGCCCCCTATGACCCGCCCATAGCGACGGGTGTGCAGACAGACAGAGAGAGAGGGGGGGGGGGCGGGGGAGAGAGAGAGGAGGGGGGCGGGGAGAGACAGAGACGGGGAGAGAGAGAGAGACTCTCCAGGCTGCGGGGATTTGTAGTGTCTACAACCCGGAGAGTCAGCAGCAGTCGCAGCAGAGAGCTGCTGGATCTCAGAGACCAGGACCAGGACCAGAACAAGAGCGGAATGGAGGAGGAGCAGCAGAAGCCGGAGCAGCGGAGCAACAAGGTCCCCAGAAGACAAGCAGCAGGCTCGGCCTCTGATAGCAGCGGTGTTCAGGTCAGTGTTAGGACACAACAAGCACACTAAAGACACAAGATGGCCGACTCTGATGGGCTCCGCGTGCATTAGACACATGCTGGTCTCTGTGTGAAAAGGGGCCAGAGGCGTAGAAAGAGGTTTTTAAAAGTCTCGGTGTGTTGAGCTCTCAGGACGTTTGGAGCTTCTAACTGAATCTCTGTGTTAGTTTAGTTTCTAGTTGATATCTGCTTAGTTTGACATTTCCGCTCCGTTTATAGGAGGCTGGTTAAGTTACTGCTGATGAAGACACACATTTCCGGATGCTCCTCTTCAAAATAAAAGCATGTATGTAACAAAGTAACCAGGGGCTTTTATTGTGAAGGGTGTATAGGAAGTTAAAGCGTGTTACTGCTGTGTGAACACAGCGCTATGAAGATAGATATGACAATGCTGGACTAATAAATACCAAAGTAGACGACATGAGAGCAGGAGTGTGTGTAGTAGTATTGTACATATTGGTGAATTAGGGACGTTTGATGAAAGTAAAAATAAAGTTAGTAGTCTCTTCCCACCAAGTAGTTCCAGTATCGTAGTTCTAGGAACAGTCCACTTCTAAACAGTTCTAACTACTCTCCCCCATTTGTATTCACACTGGCCAAGTGGCTACAGGAACTGGTAGGGGGGGGTTGAGACAAAGTAGTCTGGATGCTAGTGTAGACCTTTTGTGATGATAACACCAACATTTGACCAGAGAGTTAACAGGTGTGATTAGATGGCTGTGTGAACACAAATATCTTTAGTTATTCTAACCTGCTGCTGCTCTTTTTAATCAGGCAGCTAGGCCTACCTTCATGTGGGCATGTACACATAACTGTAGAGAGCCGGGACGATTGAAACGCGGGACAGATGAAACATTCCAGTTTTCTCCGAGTGCAATGATGACAGACAGACTTCCTCAGGTCAACACATAGAGCATGTTAACCTCCTTCTATCAGCCACATATCGTCCTGTTATTTCCTCTTATCACGGAGTTACAGGTGATTAACAAGTTTTGATGGTCGAAAATAAACTTCATTAGCGGAACATTTATTTCAATTATTAATGAATGTTTTTAATTTAACAGTTTGACTACATGCTTATTCAGTAGACCATTTAGTGTCCTCCACAATCCCAGACTTTCATATTGCATGCTTGTTTACATGGAAAGCAAAACAGGTTATAATGGCATATGTCTGTCGGGACGGTTGAAACAGCTGTTTCAACTGTCCCCGACATGGCTGTAACTCCATGTATATGCACAAATATCTGTGTTTGTACAATAATGTATGGAGGTGAGACATGGAAAAGCAGTTTTAGAAAGATGACAATATATTTGGGCCCCACCAGGTATAGGGGGTCGAGTTTCCCCACGTTATCCTATGGAGACTGACGGGCTGTGGGTCGTTAAGGACACTTAGTTGAATGTGCGGTGGCCTAACCCATGTAAAAACCTAGTGAAACGACATTTTCCACAATAGAAACATGATATAAATGGGAAAACATACTCTTCTAGCTATAAAAATGGCAGAATCATCCACAGTGCATGACATTTCAATAACCGCTTCATACACGCTTCATGATGACGTCAATGAGTTGTTAACAGACATTCACAAAGAGCTACAGCCCAGCAACAATCTATCTAAAATAACACCTTTTGGGAGTACCATTCAGGATATGTAGTAATATATTAAAGTTGTGGGAAGTTTATATGGCTTAAAATGTATGTTTCATCCATCCCATGCCCCCCCCCCATGCTGTTTCAATCGTCCCGACCAGGAAGGACGGATGAAACATTACGCACGCCCCACTGTTGCTGTAATAATTCCTGAACGATTTTGTTCAAAGCTGAAGATGCATCTGTATTTGACAGATGACAGGTGGAGGTTGCTAGTGACAAAATATTAGCTTTCAGTGCCGTATGATCGCTTCTTAAATTACGTTTAATTAAAAAGTGTTTCAACTGTCCCGGCTCTCCCCTATTAACTAGGGCTGCAGCTATCGATTGTTTTTGTAATCGATGAATCTAGAAATTAATCGATTAATTGGATATCTTTTTTTGCTTTTTAAAACAACCAAAACAAATAATATATAACGAAAGTTAAGAATGTTGAGAATGTTCTCAAAAGAACAGAGGTATTTATTCCAACTCCAACATTTGGCCATTTAATTTAATTAAGTTTGATGCTGTAATCTCGCCCTGACATCAACGTAAATATCTGTTTTATGTAGATTTCTACACCTGCAGCATTTACCATTAGGCTACCAACAAATAATGTAGAATTTCTGGGGTGAGCCTATTTTCTATGGTAACCTAGCAACCTGTGTGTTTGTGTGTGCGTGTGCACGCGGAAGAGTGAGAGACGTGTGTGTGTGTGTGTGAAGGGGTTCTTTTTTTAGGCTATACTCTCTTGTGAGCAGAACAAGGTGAGCAGAACATTGTTGATTGACTTTGTTCAGTGTAAGTGTTGGGGGTGGGGGGGGTGGAGGGTACTATTACTGAGCGTTCAGCAGAGTGACTGCTTGGGGAAAGTCTTTGTGTCTTTGTGTCGGCTGGTTTAGGCGAGAAATCAGCCAGATGACCTTTACAGACTGACAGACAGAAGTCCTGGTCATGTCAGCCTCCAAATGGATTTCCTTGCGCGTATAGTAGTGTACTTACGGTTCGGGCTCTACGGGGGCTGAAGCTGGCCAAAATGCATGTCGTAAACGTACTGTATTACCACTTTATTATCCCCATGCTATTCCTAAATCCCCCATATGTTAATGGTGTAACCAAATACTTTCCCCATTCATATTAATACACATAACATGAAGAAGATCTACATAGGTTTGCTGATATTTCCATTTCATTCTTGGGCTACTCGATTATGTAAAAAAATATAATCATGATTATTTCGGTCACTATTGAAATCACGATAATTTAACCTCTTTAACAAGATTACTCGTTGACTTCTGGGAAGTTGTTCCAATTATTGAATGTAAAAAAACTGTAAAAAGTTAAATAAATCAACAGTAAAAAAAAAAAATCATACAACAGTGAATATTTAGATCAGATAGAGCCTGTATCAGGGCCATATTTAGTCCAGATAGAGCCTGTATCAGGGCCATGTTTAGTTCAGATAGAGCCTGTATCAGGGCCATATTTAGTTCAGATAGAGCCTGTATCAGGGCCATATTTAGTCCAGATAGAGCCTGTATCAGGGCCATATTTAGTCCAGATGGAGCCTGTATCAGGGCCATATTTAGTCCAGATGGAGCCTGTATCAGGGCCATATTTAGTCCAGATGGAGCCTGTATCAGGGCCATGTTTAGTTCAGATGGAGCCTGTATCAGGGTCATATTTAGTTCAGATAGAGCCTGTATCAGGGCCATATTTAGTTCAGATGGAGCCTGTATCTGGGCCATATTTAGTTCAGATAGAGCCTGTATCAGGGCCATATTTAGTTCAGATAGAGCCTGTATCAGGGCCATATTTAGTCCAGATAGAGCCTGTATCAGGGCCATATTTAGTTCAGATAGAGCCTGTATCAGGGCCATATTTAGTCCAGATAGAGCCTGTATCAGGGCCATATTTAGTTCAGATAGAGCCTGTATCAGGGCCATATTTAGTTCAGATAGAGCCTGTATCAGGGCCATATTTAGTTCACATAGAGCCTGTATCAGGGCCATGTTTAGTTCAGATAGAGCCTGTATCAGGGCCATATTTAGTTCAGATAGAGCCTGTATCAGGGCCATATTTAGTTCAGATAGAGCCTGTATCAGGGCCATGTTTAGTTAGTGATGCCCAATGTGCTATAGGTGCCAAAACAAATCTGTTTGGTACTGCCAATTTCTTTTCTTTTATGGTGGTTCATTTGAGCAATAAACATTACAATAAAAATCGTTGCAGAGAATCGTGATATAAATTCTAAGCTACAAAATTGTGGTTCATGTTTTCCCCGAATTGTGCAGGCCTAGTTTGTAGTCTAGAGCTGATCCTGCTCTTCTGCTGTGTGATAGTGCTGTGGAGTCCATGCCAGTCATTGTCCAAAATGTTGAGCAGTTTGTTCAGGGTCCTTTCAAGGTTCAAGGAGTCTGTATTATCCCCGAGGGGCAATTCATTGTGCAGCAATAGAATGCAACATAAACAACACATAGACTATACAGACAACAAAGACCATCAATAATGGACACAATAAATAGAAAACTACACAGAAGTCATCATCTCACACTGAGTTATTAACAAAGCCTATAGCAGCGGGAACAAAAGAGTTTTTATGTCTGTTTGTCCTGCATTTTGGCAGACAGAATCTGCAGCCAGACGGAAACAACATGAAGTAGCAGTTTAGGGGGGGGGGGCTTATATCAGCCAGGACTGACTGGGCTTTCTTCAGAGTCCTTATCTCATATAGAGAGTTTAAGTCAGTCGGGGAGTTGTGGGAAATTTTGCCACACACTTTAGTTATGTATTGGAGCCTATTCTTGTTTTTAAGCGTGAGGGACCCAAACCAGCTCACAAAGGCAAAAGAAAGAATAGTTTCAATAAAACAAGAGTAAAACATCCACATAAAGGTCTTATCGACATTGAAATTGCGAAGTTTACGATAGAATAACATGCGTTGGTGTGATTGTTTTTACAGACAGCGTCAACTTGTGGCTCGAAGGTGAGTTTGTCGTCTATTATAATACCGAGGTATTCGTATTGCTTCACCACTTCGATAACTTGATCATTAATGAGGGTAGGAGAGAGGGTGGGGGGGATTCTTCCTAAAGTCGATCAGCATTTCCTTGGTTTTTGCCGCGTTAATGTTCATAAAAGAGGACTCACACCACTCTGTAAAATCATTTAAAACAGCTCCATGCTCTGGGTCGTTGTGCGTCATCAGTGACAATATTACCGAGTCGTCGGCAAACTTAATGATATGACGCCCAGTGTGCCGGCTTTGGCATGCGTTTGTATATATAATAAATAAGATTGCAGAGAGGACACAGCCCTGAGGGGAACCGGTGGAGGAAAGAAGAACATTGGGTAAGATGCTATTCACTCTAACACGTTGAGACCTGTCAGTTAAAAAGTTCATCAACCAACAGAAAAGACTAGGGTCGATATTAAAAGTACTCTTTAAAGTCCCTTATAAATATGTGGTTGGATGCAATTAAAAGCTGATATTGAAGTGATGAACTCCAGTTCAGCTCAGCACCCCCGACAGAGCCAGCTTTCCTTACCAGCCTGTCCAGTCGGCCAGCATCCCTCTTCTTAGTGCTTCCTCCCCAGCATACCACAGCATAGAAGAGGACGCTGGGAGGAACTGGTCTCCGTCTCATCAGCTCTGGGGGCCTCTGAAACACACCACAATTATATCATATTAAGCGATATTGATTAACTCTGCTTTTTCATTAAAAGTTCATCTTAAAACCACATAGAATATAAATTGGCAACCTCCTCATAGCGTTGGTCCTCCTTAGCAGCGATAATGTTACTCCAGGCTTCCATCATCAACCAGCAGGCTGGCTAATGTTAGCTAGCCTAGTGTAACGGCGGTGCTAATTTGTGCCCACAGTGGGCGGAACTTCATAACAAAGCTAGTAATACCAAACCCCGCCCATGTAGAGTGAAGATTTGATTGGTCCATTTGACTGTCATTTGAAATAACTGTCCCTCTGTAGATGTATAGCTGGACCACCAATCACAGAGCTGAAAGCATAACATCTTCTTCCTAGCAACAGCAGAGGCTGCAAAAGGTGGACAATTAATTTAACCCTTTACATTCCAACACAAACTGACCAGGCAGGTTTGAAGGGTATATTTCCTCAAAAACACCTTTTTAGGTGTTGTTTATTAAATAATACATTGACGAAATATAATTACAACTGATGATTTTTTAATGTGATTTTGTAGAAAATCAACAAGTTGTTGTAAAGGTGAATATGTTTACATATATTAGCATGTTAGCATATATAAGCATGTGTTGGCATGGATATGTAAACGTCTTAGCATATGTAATTATGTTTGCATGTGTATCGCTCCACCATTGCATCTAACTCTCTGTCTGTTTCTATAGAAACGGAGAAGAAGAGGGGGACTCGGACATCACAGCTGTCAGCACTGTGGCAAGTCCTTCACAACATCTGGGAATTTAAAGATTCATCAGAGAGTTCACACTGGAGAGAAACCATACAGCTGTGAACAATGTGGGGCAACTTTTACACAGTTGGGTAATCTTAAAATCCATCAACGCATTCACACTGGAGATAAACCGTACAGCTGTGAACAATGTGGGGCAGCTTTTACACAGTTGGGTAGTCTTAAAATCCATCAACTCATTCACACTGGAGAGAAACCATACAGCTGTGAACAATGTGGAGCAGCATTCACAACATTGAGTAGTCTTAAAATCCATCAACTCATTCACACTGGAGAGAAACCGTACAGCTGTGAACAATGTGGGGCAACTTTCACCGCTCAAAGTTCCCTAAGAAGTCACAGACGTATTCACACTGGAGAGAAGCCGTTCTGGTGTGAACAATGTGGGAAAACTTTTTCTCAGAGTTTTAACCTTAAAAGCCACCAACGCATTCACACTGGAGAGAAGCCATTCTGCTGTGAACAATGTGGGAACACTTTCACTGATCAAAGTTCCCTAACAAATCACAGACGTGTTCACACTGGAGAGAAGCCGTTCTGGTGTGAACAATGTGGGAAAACCTTTTCTCGTAGTGGTAACCTTAAAAGACACCAACGCATTCACACTGCCTCCTCTCTCTTGGAGAGAGGGAACAAATGGCGTGAGTCAAGACGCTGTTTACTACCCAGATAACAAAAGAGAGCAGTCACGAGCCCAAAGTAGCCGAGGTCCAGGACCACTTGCAGGCACTAACCTGCTTGAGAAATATGGAAGAAGAACAAAGTGTGGAATCTGTCAGAGCTCATAACATTGGGTAAAAAGAGCATGTAAAGATGACAAGTGAAAATCAGTGCAGTGAAAAACATGAGTGTAACATGACAGTTGTTTTCCAAGGAATCAGATTATGAGATATTAATGGTTGAAGTTTGTAGAAGAAAATGATTTACCAGTTTTAGTCTCATTTTATCCTAATATCCTCTTTCTGTTCACTGGTTAAGTTGATAATATTTTACCTGATTTTTTAAAAAACATTTTAATCTTGTGTAACTGAATGTTATTAACAATATACATCAAGAGATGGAATTATTTTTGGATATGTGACAGTCATTTATATTTTACTTTATTACTTCATGTATTCATGTGTTTTGAAGAATATTGTGAGTTGGGTTTATTTTTTAAATGTTTTCCTCTTATATAGTTGAAGCTGGTCATGTTGGTTCATACGTGTGTGGTCACTTGAAGAGTAGTAATGTAGACTCACTGTAATCTGAACACTTGATATTACCAAGAAAACTATCAATAAATACTTTTTTGACAAACTATAAGATTACTTTTTATGACTTTTTTCAACATAGTATACTCTAACTTTTAAAGATTATTTTGGGGGTCTTTTCCCTTTATGAGAGAGAAAGAGAGAGATGGGGGATGACACGCAGCAAAGGCCTCAGCCTACATGGGGCCCACGCGCTTACTGGGTGAGCTAGAGGCCATCGCGGTGGACTATAACTTCTTAGAACTTTTTTTGACGTGTACTATGACTATTTTTTCAACATACTATACTATGACTTTTTTCATCACTGCTTGCAGTTCTAGTTCTTTTGATATGTTCAAGTTCAAGTAATGTAAGTTAGAATAATATGAAGATTCTTTAATTAATCCCCAAGGGGAAATAACACGCGCTTGCTGTCATTAAAGCTGTGATACCATGCTTTCATTATATCTAAAGTAATGTCATTTGTGATTTTTATATTCACTCAGTTAAAGGTGTAATATATTTACTCTATTTAATCCAGAAAGGACCACGATATTTCATCAGATATTAAGGAAATATGCTATGCTGAAATACTATGTTTTGTCCTTTGAAATGTCCGTTACGTGACGACATGTCTGTTTGTGTTTTGGCCTGTGTGTTGCTATCAACTGCCCATTGTGACGGCTGGGCCAGGTTGCCAGATATACCTGAAGAAACGCAAACCCAGCATGTTACAGCTGTAACGTTAGTACAGCCACGAAAGCAGCAAACAAACAAACGGGATAAACAGAGAGAGATTCTACCAAATCTAAAAACCTTGGCATGTTTCCAACAGTTGCATGACCAGAGACGTAACAAAACCTTGGGGAAATATTGAAGTCCCTCCAGGATTTCACGATGTCGCGATCGCGCCAATTCACGCAAATTCAACCAATCACCGAGACTGTCGTGCGACTCGCAATTTTGACCAATCACCGCAACTTGTTTCGCAAATTTTACCATTGACTGGAGTTTCCTGCAACAACCAATCCTAGCAGTCCCACATACCAGACTGTACGTCAGTATGTGAGCCACTGACCGGGGAGTGAGAGAGCTTGTTTCTGATATGAAGATGAGACGTGTGTGTGACTCAAACATCTCACATTTACCACCAAAACGTACAGCGAGAGACCGTGCAAAACATTTCAGACCGTCCTGCCATACTGTAGATTTTAACATCAATGTACGCTGTAAGGTTTTTTCACTGTAAAGTCTCTGAAGCTGCTGCTGTCAACCTTCTGCAGGAGGCGGGGCTGCTGCTCTGTTCCCCCCGCGACACACACAGACACACACACAAACGGGGTGGATGCAGGAAAACAGGGTGACACAAAACAATGACCTACATTGAGGACAGCTATGGTTGTTATTGTAAGTGCAATGATAAGTTAAAGTCCAATAAGTACTTTATCAAACGTATGACTGTGTGTCCCAGGCCAGGATAGGAAATGAACTAACAATACAAAGATCAACAAGCCACTGACACACATATTCAAATTTGATTCATTCAATTAATTATTATTTCTTGTCTTAAATCCACCAGCCATTTTCATTTTATACCAACATTTGCAGCATCCTGAGCCTTTTTGGAAAGGTTACTAGGAAATTTCAGCCCAGAGTAATTTTATTCTCCCCAAAACAAGTTTCACCATCTCCCACAACGTCATTGCAACAAACATACAAAATAGACGTCGCAACTTTTATCGCAATGTTTTACAAAAGCTCCCGCAAAATCAGGCATTTTGGGCAGCAACAATCTCAAAAAGAGGCCACAAAATCCTTGAGGGACTGATTGTAGACGTCAGAGAAGCTCACAAGCCTCTGAGCTAGAGTCCAAGTCAAGTCTCACGTCTTTGAGCTTGAGCCCAAGTCAAGTCTCAAGTCTCTTAATAAGTAATAATAAGTAAATAAATAATACGTGTTGCATCACGTACACACACACACACACACACACACACACACACACACACACACTAACAGCAGGCCCTGACAGGATGAGGACAGAGTAAAGGTACACAGGACCTCAAATTTCCACACTTTTAAAAACTTTTTTTCCCACTTTTTGAAAACACCATACAAGGGTTAAACAAACGCTCATTTATATTTCATAAGGAAGACAGTTGGAGTTAACCTCCCGTAACGTTAGCTCGTAGCTAAACCAAGAAGCGAGCTAACGGTAACATTAGATGGTCAATGCTGAGCTAACGTTAAACATGTTTACTGACCTGTCAGGATGCGTTTTCAGACGCCTGATAAAATCAGATGTGGTTGAGCCAGAATCTTTTATCTTGAGACCGCATATTTTACATTTAGTGCTTCTTTTGTTTGGGCCGTCGTTTTGGAAGTTTTTAAACCCAAAGCTTACGATGAATGGCGCGGCAGCGGCCGGTGCAGTCGACATGTGTGTTCGCTGTCCTCTAATGTGTGGCAGATACGTAGTACGTTACGTCGTGGGCAGGTTAGAGGTAACGGAGGGAGCGGAATAACAGCGAGTTCATCAGACGTTTCCTAAAAATAAACATTGTTCACGAGTCCCGCAGCCCGAGTCTGAGTCGAGTCTTAAGTCTTAAGTCTTTCGAGGAGTCACTGTGTGTGTGTGCGACTTAAGTCGCACTCGAGTCCGAGTCTCAAACTCGAGTCCCCATCTCTGGTAGACGTATACATCTACACAAGATAAGTACTGTGGCCACGTTTGAAAGCCATGCCGATGTTTCTGACTTTGAAGACGATGAGGCTATGACTATGCTATAACGACTATGTTTCCACATTTTGCGTAGTATTTCTCAAACCTGACACCCATCAGCCAATCAGCGTCTTTCTCCGCCCACTAGACCGTAAATTGCGCTGTAGCAAATCAGTACTGGGACTATGATACGGCTGAGTGCAGACGGCCATATTCCCACTGCTGATGCTACGACTGTTTGAAATGATCCTGATAATAATATTTGTAACGCAGCGAGGAGTTTAACAACTGCTGGATGGAACGTGAACACTGAGTCGGAGACTCAATGTCATCTTTGATTTCTTCCAGTGACTCTAATGTTGCACGGCTGCTTTACTTTAACACTTCATGATTTTGTGTTCACTCCACTGACAAAGTGTGATCCTTGTGTTAACAATATTTTCAGCCTGGCCGATGTCTTCGTCTTGCTCAGATTACTGCTACCATTTCACCAGCGGCATATCGGCCTACGAGGAAACACAATGGTGGCTGGTTTAGACCTGCTTTAAAGAGGCGGGGAATTTCCCCCCCAGGACAGAGGCTTCATTCATGGCAATCATTGTAAATACCACGGAATATATAATCAGCACTTCACGTGTATCGTCCCACCTTTTTGGGTGGAACTCCCACTTCCCCCATGACCCTCCCATGAACGCACATTGAAAGTGCAACTTGTCTCTTCTTGCTCATGTGACAGGCAATCTGCCATTTTACCCAAGTGCGCCCTGTTTGTAAATAGCCCGCATTGGTTTCGTCCGTCAAGTTCATGTGCTCATTCATCTTGTTTTCTTTTTGCACAGCCGCTGCAGTTGACACACCTGTAACGTTAAACATGTTGCAATGTAAGCTAACTAATTTAGCGTTGTTGTCTCTACGGCTGCTACTGAGTAGTGATCATAGGCCGTATATGAAGATGTAGCGATAGACGCTCACCACATCTGCTGCCGTTGAATGGGAGGACAGAAGTTGATCCACTTTTTGACAACGCTGATAAATTATCCAGTCTTCTTTCAGCGGATTGATAGCTAGATAGTGTGGATGGATTGAGCTTTCTCTCCTTGAAGTATGGACATTACTTTTTGCTTGTTGAAATTAAAGACAACAATGTAGTGGTGAGTTGTCAATTATGTACAGGTGTAAACAACCTATCCACATCTAAGAGTAGCAAGTCAAATTTTATGAAGCACCTGTTGAAGCAACACACAAACACACGTCAAAGCTAGTGGTGAAAGACCCCAGCCCTACAGCTGCTGAAGGACTAAGCTAGTAGTGAAAGACCCCAGCCCTACAGCTGCTGAAGGACTAAGCTAGTAGTGAAAGACCCCAGCCCTACAGCTGCTGAAGGACTAATCTAGTAGTGAAAGACCCCAGCCCTACGGCTGCTGAAGGACTAAGTTAGTAGTGAAAGACTCCAGCCCTACGGATGCTGAAGGACTAGGCTAGTAGTGAAAGACCCCAGCCCTACGGCTGCTGAAGGACTAAGCTAGTAGTGAAAGACCCCAGCCCTACAGCTGCTGAAGGACTAAGCTAGTAGTGAAAGACCCCAGCCCTACGGCTGCTGAAGGACTAAGCCAGTAGTGAAAGACCCCAGCCCTACGGCTGCTGAAGGACTAAGCTAGAAGTGAAAGACCCCAGCCCTACGGCTGCTGAAGGACTAAGCTAGTAGTGAAAGACCCCAGCCCTACGGCTGCTGAAGGACTAGTAGTGAAAGACCCCAGCCCTACGGCTGCTGAAGGACTAGGCTAGTAGTGAAAGACCCCAGCCCTACGGCTGCTGAAGGACTAGGCTAGTAGTGAAAGACCCCAGCCCTACAGCTGCTGAAGGACTAAGCTAGTAGCGAAAGACCCCAGCCCTACGGCTGCTGAAGGACTAAGCTAGTAGTGAAAGACCCCAGCCCTACGGCTGCTGAAGGACTAGGCTAGTAGTGAAAGACCCCAGCCCTACAGCTGCTGAAGGACTAGGCTAGTAGTGAAAGACCCCAGCCCTACGGCTGCTGAAGGACTAGTAGTGAAAGACCCCAGCCCTACAGCTGCTGAAGGACTAGTAGTGAAAGACCCCAGCCCTACGGCTGCTGAAGGACTAAGCTAGTAGTGAAAGACCCCAGCCCTACAGCTGCTGAAGGACTAGTAGTGAAAGACCCCAGCCCTACGGCTGCTGAAGGACTAGGCTAGTAGTGAAAGACCCCAGCCCTACGGCTGCTGAAGGTGCCACTCTATGCAAACAACCAATGCTAGATTTCACACGGACTGCAGTGCAGCCATAAGCCAGGCAGAGCTGAACAAATTGATTGCTAGGTATGTTGTCGATGACATGCATCCTCTGTCAACTGTTTTAAAATATATAGGTCTAAAAATGATGTTAATTGTGCTTGACTGTTCAGTACTGTTCATATTTACATTTAAAAAGCAGACGTACAAGTAACTTTTAAGTTACTTTCCCTAGTAACTAATTACTTATATTTTAACTGTTTTTAACTGTTCTTTAGCCTAACGTTTAATTTCTTATACTGCACTGTAACTTTTATTCTTGTATTTTAATCATTTTTATGTAAAGCACTTTGAATTGCCCAGTTGCTGAAATGTGCTATACAAATAAAGCTGCCTTGCCTTGCCTTACCTTTGATGTACAGTAATTGGTAAAGTAGTTCAATAACTTTTAAAAGAAGTAACTAGTAACTGTAACTAATTACAAATTTTCCCTTGGACGCTGATGCCGACTGCAGAGATGGGCATCACTACCCAGACAGAGGACTGCAAAGGTCTTAAATCGCTCTTCATTTCCTGTGGAGCTGCATTGGCTGTTCACTTAATGCTGTCAGCTGATTGTCAGTTTGATTGTTAATTCTCTGCAGCAGGATCTGTGAACCTACCTCATCTCAGCACTGACAGACTGCCTGTATCGGTGAGTATGTGTCTGTTTGTAAAGAAAACTATCTGTGTGTGAATGTTGTGTGTTTTTCACGTGCATATTAAACGTGTGTGTGTGTGTGTGTGTGTGTGTGTGTGTCTGTCTCTGTTTCTCAGGTACATGCTAGTGAAATGCAAGGACAAAGAGACCCAGCAGAGAGACCCCGAGACCCACCGTCAGAATCCTTCTTGCTATTCAGTCCTAACCTGGACATCCCTCCATGCAGAGTGCGCCGTGCAAAGTTCCCAAATGTGCTTTGTCCTCACTGTAATGTGCAGTTCCAAAGAATGATGAAAAAAGGATGGTAATAAGGCACTGATGACCTTGGCCCTAGTCTGTTCCTCCTTCAGAGACATAGTCACAGATGAAAACCTCCGGGAAAGAGCTCACTTTCTGTGGCTTGACAGGAAGTAAAAAGTGTTCTTTAATAGTTGCCAACTTTAAACGTTTCAGCATATTTATCACATGAAGCATAGTGTTCACTGTGATAATCCTAAAATATAAATAGATCCCCACCCTGGATTCTGCAATCATTTCTACCAACTAAGGGCAGGATTTCCTGAAGAGGGATAACGAGGATCTGCACACACAAGAACTAAAAAATAAACATGTTACACTCTTTCCAAGACTCCTTTTTATTTTTAGATTCTATATTGTTTGCACACGTCACTGGTGCAAATACAATTGCTTATCAGCAAGGTGAGGGCATGAGACGGGAGGCTCCAGGTTGCAGCCATAGAATGAATGCATTTTTAGTTTATCTATAGTCTGCATTTATTTTATAGACGGGCATATATTTATTTATTATTATTTTATTTATTTGATTGGGACAGTGCATGTTAATGAACAAGACATGAAGTACATGCATGTAAACATGCCGGATTATAGCCAAGGGCTAATTTCCATCCGTAGTCCCACGGGCTAGGATCACACAGCTCACAAAAACATTACAAAATAGAATTTACATCTACAGTCAATTCATAAATTAGCTAAATCCTATATACAATATTCACACAAGACTACATTCAACTTCACAAACACTCATCCATATACACATTACAAAGTAAAACAATGTAAAAAAAGAATAAAACATACATACTAATGTGTGCAACTTTGATTTGCCCACAGCCATTTCTTCAACTGGACTTTAAACGAGCTGTATGTAGTACATTCTCTTAGTGTTAGAGGAAGACTATTCCACAGGTTCCCACCCCGGACACACAGGACCGTCTGACCGAAGGTGGTGCACCTGTGAGGTATTATTAAGTCTCCTCTGGTAGAGGCTCGCGTGGTCCTCACAGAATTTTCTTTAGATTTAATAAAGTCCTTCAGAGGTGGCGGAGCGAGGGAATGAAGGAGGCCATTTTCAAATTATTCATATTTTGAAGATCCAATAATCTATATTTCTTTAAAACTTGACAGTGGTGGTGGGATAGCGTTTTTTTATTTAATATTTTGAATGCCTTTTTATATAGAATTTCTATGGTTTTAAGTGTTGTGGGGTGTGATGGCAAAATTACTCTCGATTTGTTTTCATCTTATGACTCTCGTATTTTTCCTCATGATCCTTTGAGTTAGTCAGATGTACGCATCTCATCTACTGCTTTTAACAAAGATTAGTTATGGGACACAATGTCCTACTGTTTTAATCACCTCTAGCGCCTCTTGGGCGAGCTGATGGTGTAGTAGCCTCTCTGTGAACCAGATAGAGGAGAAGGTCGTCTTTGTGTGTATCTATAGTTTATGATATAGCTTATTGAATTGACGTGTGACCATTATTTCAAAGATTGAATTATGTGCTTAAAGTTCATACTATACGTGTGACATGCACAACGCCATGTATAGATGAGATCACATGCCGGTGTCACTCCCTCTCTTATCTGTGTATTTAAGCTGATGGTTTTGATGTGTAACTTTGAAGACTCTTCCACACCTTGCTATGTGCATCTTGTGAACCAGTCCTCCTATTCTGCAGAATATTTACTTTTAATAAATTACAAAAAACCTACATTGGTTTCAGTCTACGACTACTTCTTTGTATTTGTTTCATTCTCAATTATTCTAATTAGTAACTACTCTACACCTGCTGCACCTTGGAGGACATTTTCCACAACAGGGGCAAGCAAGAGACCCGGGGTCCGTTTCAGGTAGGAGGTTCAACAAACTCTGAGTCTGAGCCTGATCTCTGAGTTGATTGAGCCTGAGATGGAAACTCTGAGTTTTCGGTTTCACAACAGCTGATTCGAGTTGGTTCAATCAACTCGGAGTAGGTTGACTCAGGGTTACGCGCTTGCACCAAAGACAGCATGAATGGAGCCATGATACTACGATTCACCATGGCAACGATCACAAACAAACGGGTCGGCGGACATACTCATGCGCACATACAGCGAGTTTGAACATGTATTTCGTTAAAAAAGCAACACAGCGGCTGCTGCAAAGAGAGAGAAATTGCGCTGGAGAAAATTGCTGCTAGAGTAAATGCGTATGATGTATATCATATTTAATCATATGCTAATATTACTTCAAATCTATTTCAGTTAGGTGCAATACTGCGGGCAAAAACGTCCTAGGCTACTAATCCCATTCTGAGGCTGCAGCACCATCATTAACAGAATTATAATTCATAATCTTTCATTTCAAAGGGTTTACATCATTCACCTGCAATCCTGTGGAACTCCTTTTTAATGTCTCTGACTGGTCTGTGTCCAGGGACACTACACATGTTTAAACTCTTTACTTTCACTGACCCGTATACGGGACACTCACGCTCAAAGTGGACGCTGCTTAAACTTTGTTATAAATTTGACGCATTAAATCTTCTAAATATATGGTCATGCAGCACATCTATTGACATCTTAGACTGTCAGGATTGAATTAAGCCCAAACACAAAGCATGAGATGATTTATAGCAGTTATACAACGTTTCAGAGCGATCTCTTCTGACGGCGCTTTATTAAAATTATTATTATCACCAAGGTTGTAGAGACAACTGTAATGCAAGAATGTGCTGGGATGTAGAGCATGTCCACGATGGGTGACGTTAGTGATATGAGGACGGATAAGGTTATGTAGCTTACATAACTGATAGACTGGGAAGAAAAACCATACCGCTCAAATAGGAAGTTATCTGGAAATTAAAATGCGTCAATATCATCTTCCGACATATGTTTAACTCCCTGCCATACAGCGTCTTCATCAACGGATCGTCCATAAAAGGAAATGTCATGTTTTGAGAAAAAACAATGTTTTAAAGTCTGCCTAACAGTTTATAAACCAACAATGTTTTATTTTATTCACGCCAATATAACAAACTGCGCTGAAATGCTCCTGATCCAGACTGAATGAATGAATGAGGAAATGAAGAGCGCTGTGTCAGAGGGAGGAGCGATAATTCTCTTCATACATCCATGGGGAGGAGTCTGAGAGAAACTCCAGGTTTCTTGAAGAAAACCTGCTCCCGACCAGGTTAGGTTCACAGGCTCAGTTACCATAGTAACTGACTCTGAGGTTAAGTTACCATAGTAACTGACTCTGAGGTTAAGTTACCTCTCTTTCTGAAACGGAAAACTCAGAGTTTCCCTCAACTCAGGGTTAACAAACTCAGAGTTTCCACTAAACCTCCTACCTGAAACGGACCTCCGGTAGTCAGACAGTAATCAAAATGAGAAATAATCATTGAATAAAAATATGTTTTAGCAGCACCCATAGTTAGATTATTTCGAATATGCCAAAACTTTTGAAGATTAAATTTGACAACCTTTGCTACTTTTTTACATGACTTTTGAAGCAGAGTGTTGAATCAAGGACTACCCCAAGGTATTTAAATTCTGAGACTAGGTGAAGTTCCTCTCCATTCAGGAAGACATTTGATCTGCTTATTTCGATATGGTGTTTTGAGAAGTACATGCACACAGTTTTTTTGGTGTTCAACATGAGGCATGAACTCTTGAGCCAGTCCTGCACATAAGATAGGGCAGGTGTGAGATCAGCAGCTGCTTGTTGGATGGTTTTTGCTTGAGTGTAAATTACTGCATCATCCGCATACATCTGAGAGAAGACATTTGGACATGAATTTGGTAAAAAGAGAGAACAGAACCGGCCCAAGGACAGACCCCTGCGGGACACCAACTCCAGAGTCTAAACAGGGAGATTTGACACCATCTACTACCACATACTCTTTCCTGTGGGACAGGTAGGATTTTAACCATAAAAGTGCTTGATCAGAGATGTTAAATTGAGTCAACCTGGATATTAAAATCTGATGGTTAACAGAGTCAAAGGCTTTCTTCAAATCTAAGAAGACAGCCACGACACAGGTACTCTTGTCAAGCAGACCTTTTATGTTTTCTGTTAACACACACATTTAAGTATTGTATTCATTTGCATGACAGTCTGCATGTATCTCCTAGACAGATATTTTTGTAAGTATTTCATTTATTTGTATGATTGCCTTTAAAAAACACACCCAAAACACCAAAGTAGGAAGGAGACACAGCGGACCAGAAGCAAGCTTTTACTTTGAAAAGTAGAAGCTCAGACGCGAGCTTTTACTTTGAAAAGGCTCCAGGCTGCAGCCAGCCATACAGTCCTGGAACCCGGAGAGTCAGCAGAAGTCGCAGCGGAGAGCTGCTGGATCTCAGAGACCAGGACCAGGACCAGAACAAGAGCGGAATGGAGGAGGAGCAGCAGAAGCCGGAGCAGCGGAGCAACAAGGTCCCCAGAAGACAAGCAGCAGGCTCGGCCTCTGATAGCAGCGGTGTTCAGGTCAGTGTTAGGACACAACAAGCACACTAAAGACACAAGATGGCCGACTCTGATGGGCTCTGCGTGCATTAGCACACATGCTGGTCTCTGTGTGAAAAGGGGCCAGAGGCGTAGAAAGAGGTTTTTAAAAGTCTCGGTGTGTTGAGCTCTCAGGACGTTTGGAGCTTCTAACTGAATCTCTGTGTTAGTTTAGTTTCTAGTTGATATCTGCTTAGTTTGACATTTCCGCTCCGTTTATAGGAGGCTGGTTAAGTTACTGCTGATGAAGACACACATTTCCTGATGCTCCTCTTCAAAATAAAAGCATGTATGTAACAAAGTAACCAGGGGCTTTTATTGTGAAGGGTGTATAGGAAGTTAAAGCGTGTTACTGCTGTGTGAACACAGCGCTATGAAGATAGATATGACAATGCTGGACTAATAAATACCAAAGTAGACGACATGAGAGCAGGAGTGTGTGTACTAGTATTGTACATATTGGTGAATTAGGGACGTTTGATTAAAGTAAAAATAAAGTTAGTAGTCTCTTCCCACCAAGTAGTTCTAGGAACAGTCCACTTCTAAACAGTTCTAACTACTCTCCCCCATTTGCATTCATACTGGCCAAGTGGCCACAGGAACTGGTGGTGGGGGGTTGAGACAAAGTAGTCTGAAATCTAGTGTAGACCTTTTGTGATGATAACACCAACATTTGACCAGAGAGTTAACAGGTGTGATTAGATGGCTGTGTGAACACAAAGATCTTTTGTTATTCTAACCTGCTGCTGCTCTTTTTAATCAGGCAGCTAGACATACCTTCATGTGGGCATGTACACATAACTGTAGAGAGCCGGGACGATTGAAACGCGGGACAGATGAAACATTCCAGTTTTCTCCGAGTGCAATGATGACAGACAGACTTCCTCAGGTCAACACATAGAGCATGTTAACCTCCTTCTATCAGCCACATATCGTCCTGTTATTTCCTCTTATCACGGAGTTACAGGTGATTAACAAGTTTTGATGGTCGAAAATAAACTTCATTAGCGGAACATTTATTTCAATTATTAATGAATGTTTTTAATTTAACGGTTTGACGACATGCTTATTCAGTAGACCACATAGTGTCCTCCACAATCCCAGACTTTCATATTGCATGCTTGTTTACATGGAAAGCAAAACAGGTTATAATGGCATATGTCTGTCGGGACGGTTGAAACAGCTGTTTCAACTGTCCCCGACCTGGCTGTAACTCCATGTATTTTAAGTATATGCACAAATATCTGTGTTTGTACAATAATGTATGGAGGTGAGACATGGAAAAGCAGTTTTAGAAAGATGACAATATATTTGGGCCCCACCAGGTATAGGGGGTCGAGTTTCCCCACGTTATCCTATGGAGACTGACGGGCTGTGGGTCGTTAAGGACACTTATTTAGATGTGCGGTGGCCTAACCCACGTAAAAACCTAGTGAAACGACATTTTCCACAATAGAAACATGATATAAATGGGAAAACATACTCTTCTAGCTATAAAAATGGCAGAATCATCCACAGTGCATGACATTTCAATAACCGCTTCATACACGCTTCATGATGACGTCAATGAGTTGTTAACAGACATTCACAAAGAGCTACAGCCCAGCAACAATCTATCTAAAATAATACCTTTTGGGAGTACCATTCAGGATATGTAGTAATATATTAAAGTTGTGGGAAGTTTATATGGCTTAAAATGTATGTTTCATCCATCCCACGCCCCCCCCCCCCCCCCCATGCTGTTTCAATCGTCCCGACCAGGAAGGACGGATGAAACATGACCACGCCCCACTGTTGCTGTAATAATTCCTGAACGATTTTGTTCAAAGCTGAAGATGCAGCTGTATTTGACAGATGACAGGTGGAGGTTGCTAGTGACAAAATATTAGCTTTCAGTGCCGTATGATCGCTTCTTAAATTACGTTTAATTAAAAAGTGTTTCAACTTTCCCGGCTCTCCCCTATTAACTAGGGCTGCAGCTATCGATTGTTTTTGTAATCGATGAATCTAGAAATTAATCGATTAATTGGATATCTTTTTTTGCTTTTTAAAACAACCAAAACAAATAATATATAACGAAAGTTAAGAATGTTGAGAATGTTCTCAAAAGAACAGAGGTATTTATTCCAACTCCAACATTTGGCCATTTAATTTAATTAAGTTTGATGCTGTAATCTCGCCCTGACATCAAAGGAAATATCTGTTTTATGTAGATTTCTACACCTGCAGCATTTACCATTAGGCTACCAACAAATAATATAGAATTTCTGGGGTGAGCCTATTTTCTATGGTAACATAGCAACCTGTGTGTTTGTGTGTGCGTGTGCACGCGGAAGAGTGAGAGACGTGTGTGTGTGTGTGTGTGTGTGTGTGAAGGGGTTCTTTTTTTAGGCTATACTCTCTTGCAATTGAACGTGAATAAGTTTACTACTTAAAAACATCAAAGCTAAACATCATATCTAGTCAAACCATCACGACATCGCTACAAATACAGTATGTGATTAAAACCAGCGGCTGCTTAGGCTACGTTACCTTGTTTCAGCGACGCTCGGTGAAACGGCGTGGAGCGGATGTTTTCGGTTCAGATGCTGAAGTCGTACTGCTGTGGTCTGCCAGGTCAGTAGACACATTGCACCTTGTTCTCTTCCCAAACTTTAGACATTCTCTGCCGTTTCTGGGCGTCTTTACTCTCCGCCATCGCGCCAACTAAATTCAAAATGTACAACTGAACAACGGTCCGTGTGGACCAATCAGATCCCTGCGTGTATAGCGCGCGTCATAGGAATTTAACGAGGCTTCGAGGCCTCGAGGAATTTTTGTAATCGAGTTACTCGAGTAACTCGATGAATCGTTTCAGCTCTACTATTAACCCACTTTTCTATTAAATGTTTTATGTATATCAAAGTAAAACACAACACAGCAAACTTTAGCGTGCAAAGTCTGATATTTTAGATTTAAATATAAATATAGT
Organism: Gymnocephalus cernua; assembly: GCA_023631565.1. Taxonomy (NCBI): domain Eukaryota; kingdom Metazoa; phylum Chordata; class Actinopteri; order Perciformes; family Percidae; genus Gymnocephalus; species Gymnocephalus cernua. The sequence continues at coordinate 1,742,838 of CM042435.1, forward strand.
GCAAGGCAGTTCCATGCAATGGTCATATATTAATAACAATATTGTAATCGTAAGATTGAAATGTACACGAGGTGAGCAGAACATTGTTGATTGACTTTGTTCAGTGTAAGTGTTGGGGGGGGGGGGGGTACTATTACTGAGCGTTCAGCAGAGTGACTGTTTGGGGAAAGTCTTTGTGTCTTTGTGTCGGCTGGTTTAGGCGAGAAATCAGCCAGATGACCTTTACAGACTGACAGACAGAAGTCCTGGTCATGTCAGCCTCCAAATGGATTTCCTTGCGCGTATAGTAGTGTACTTACGGTACGGGCTCTACGGGGGCTGAAGCTGGCCAACATGCATGTCGTAAACGTACTGTATTACCACTTTATTATCCCCATGCTAAATATCATGAGTTCTTACTGTACAGTTTCTAAAATTCCTAAATCCCCCATATGTTAATGGTGTAACCAAATACTTTCCCCATTCATATTAATACACATAACATGAAGAAGATCTACATAGGTTTGCTGATATTTCCATTTCATTCTTGGGCTACTCGATTATGTAAAAAAATATAATCATGATTATTTCGGTCACTATTGAAATCACGATAATTTAACAAGATTACTCGTTGACTTCTGGGAAGATGTTCCAATTATTGAATGTAAAAAACTGTAAAAAGTTAAATAAATCAACAGTAAAAAAAAATCATACAACAGTGAATATTTAGATCAGATAGAGCCTGTATCAGGGCCATGTTTAGTTCAGATAGAGCCTGTATCAGGGCCATATTTAGTTCAGATAGAGCCTGTATCAGGGCCATATTTAGTCCAGATGGAGCCTGTATCAGGGCCATATTTAGTCCAGATGGAGCCTGTATCAGGGCCATATTTAGTCCAGATGGAGCCTGTATCAGGGCCATATTTAGTCCAGATGGAGCCTGTATCAGGGCCATATTTAGTTCAGATAGAGCCTGTATCAGGGCCATATTTAGTCCAGATGGAGCCTGTATCAGGGCCATATTTAGTTCAGATAGAGCCTGTATCAGGGCCATATTTAGTTCAGATAGAGCCTGTATCAGGGCCATATTTAGTCCAGATAGAGCCTGTATCAGGGCCATATTTAGTTCAGATAGAGCCTGTATCAGGGCCATATTTAGTTCAGATAGAGCCTGTATCAGGGCCATATTTAGTTCAGATAGAGCCTGTACCAGGGCCATATTTAGTTCAGATAGAGCCTGTACCAGGGCCATATTTAGTCCAGATAGAACCTGTATCAGGGCCATGTTTAGTTCAGATGGAGCCTGTATCAGGGCCATGTTTAGTCCAGATAGAACCTGTATCAGGGCCATATTTAGTTCAGATGGAGCCTGTATCAGGGCCATATTTAGTTAGTGATGCCCAATGTGCTATAGGTGCCAAAACAAATCTGTTTGGTACTGCCAATTTCTTTTCTTTTATGGTGGTTCATTTGAGCAATAAACATTACAATAAAAATCGTTGCAGAGAATCGTGATATAAATTCTAAGCTACAAAATTGTGGTTCATGTTTTTCCTTGAATTGTGCAGGCCTAGTTTGTAGTCTAGAGCTGATCCTGCTCTTCTGCTGTGTGATAGTGCTGTGGAGTCCATGACAGTCATTGTCCAAAATGTTGAGCAGTTTGTTCAGGGTCCTTTCAAGGTTCAAGGAGTCTTTATTATCCCCGAGGGGCAATTCATTGTGCAGCAATAGAATGCAACATAAACAACACATAGACTATACAGACAACAAAGACCATCAATAATGGACACAATAAATACAAACTACACAGAAGTCAACATCTCACATTGAGTTATTAACAAAGCCTATAGCAGCAGGAACAAAAGAGTTTTTATGTCAGTTTGTCCTGCATTTTGGCAGACAGAATCTGCAGCCAGACGGAAACAACATGAAGTAGCAGTTTAGGGGGGGGGGGGGGGGGGGGGGGCTTATATCAGCCAGGACTGACTGGGCCTTCTTCAGAGTCCTTATCTCATATAGAGAGTTTAAGTCAGTCGGGGAGTTGTGGGAAATTTTGCCACACACTTTAGTTATGTATTGGAGCCTATTTTTGTTTTTAAGCGTGAGGGACCCAAACCAGCTCACAAAGGCAAAAGAAAGAATAGTTTCAATAAAACAAGAGTAAAACATCCACATAAAGGTCTTATCGACATTGAAATTGCGAAGTTTACGATAGAAAAACATGCGTTGGTGTGATTGTTTTTACAGACAGCGTCAACTTGTGGCTCGAAGGTGAGTTTGTCGTCTATTATAATACCGAGGTATTCGTATTGCTTCACCACTTCGATAACTTGATCATTAATGAGGGTAGGAGAGAGGGTGGGGGGGATTCTTCCTAAAGTCGATCAGCATTTCCTTGGTTTTTGCCGCCTTAATGTTCATAAAAGAGGACTCACACCACTCTGTAAAATCATTTAAAACAGCTCCATGCTCTGGGTCGTTGTCCGTCAGCAGTGACAATATTACCGAGTCGTCGGCAAACTTAATGATATGACGCCCAGTGTGCCGGCTTTGGCATGCGTTTTTACATAACAAAAATAAGATTGCAGAGAGGACGCAGCCCTGAGGGGAACCGGTGGAGGAAAGAAGAACATTGGGTAAGATGCTATTCACTCTCACACGTTGAGACCTGTCAGTTAAAAAGTTCATCAACCAACAGAAAAGACTAGGGTCGATATTAAAAGTACTTTTTAAAGTCCCTTATAAATATGTGGTTGGATGCAATTCAAAGTTGATATTGAAGTGATGAACTCCAGTTCAGCTCAGCACCCCCGACAGAGCCAGCTTTCCTTACCAGCCTGTCCAGTCGGCCAGCATCCCTCTTCTTAGTGCTTCCTCCCCAGCATACCACAGCATAGAAGAGGACGCTGGGAGGAACTGGTCTCCCTCTCATCAGCTCTGGGGGCCTCTGAAACACACCACAATTATATCATATTAAGCGATATTGATTAACTCTTATTTTTCATTAAAAGTTCATCTTAAAACCACATAGAATATAAATTAGCAACCTCCTCATAGCGTTGGTCCTCCTTAGCAGCGATAATGTTACTCCAGGCTTCCATCATCAACCAGCAGGCTGGCTAATGTTAGCTAGCCTAGTGTAACGGCGGTGCTAACTTGTGCCCACAGTGGGCGGAACTTCATAACAAAGCTAGTAATACCAAACCCCGCCCATGTAGAGTGAAGATTTGATTGGTCCATTTGACTGTCATTTGAAATAACTCTCCCTCTGTGGATGTATAGCTGGACCACCAATCACAGAGCTGAAAGCATAACATCTTCTTCCTAGCAACAGCAGAGGCACAAAAGGTGGACAATTAATTTAACCCTTTACATTCCAACACAAACTGACCAGGCAGGTTTGAAGGGTATATTTCCTCAAAAATGTTTATTAAATAATACATTGACGAAATATAATTACAACTGATGATTTTTAATATGATTTTGTAGAAAATCAACAAGTTGTTGTAAAGGTGAATATGTTTACATATATTAGCATGTTAGCATATATAAGCATGTGTTGGCATGGATATGTAAACGTCTTAGCATATGTAAGTATTTTTGCATGTGTATCGCTCCACCATTGCATCTAACTCTGTCTGTTTCTATAGAAACGGAGAGGAAGAGGGGGACTCGGACATCACAGCTGTCAGCACTGTGGCAAGTCCTTCACAATATCTGGGAATTTAAAGATTCATCAGAGAGTTCACACTGGAGAGAAACCGTACAGCTGTGAACAATGTGGGGCAACTTTTACACAGTTGGGTCATCTTAAAGTCCATCAACTCATTCACACTGGAGAGAAACCATACAGCTGTGAACAATGTGGAGCAGCATTCACAACATTGAGTAGACTTAAATCCCACCAACTCATTCACACTGGAGTTAAACCGTACAGCTGTGAACAATGTGGGGCAACTTTCACCACTCAAAGTTCCCTAACAAATCACAGACGTGTTCACACTGGAGAGAAGCCGTTCTGGTGTGAACAATGTGGGAAAACCTTTTCTCAGAGTGGTAGCCTTAAAAAACACCAATACATTCACACTGCCTCCTCTTGAACATGTTCTAAAGCCAAGCTGTTGTTAGAGTGGAGAGAGGGAACAAATAGCGTGAGTCAAGACGCGGTTTACTACCCAGATAACAAAAGAGAGCAGTCACGAGCCCAAAGTAGCCGAGGTCCAGGACCACTTGCAGGCACTAACCTGCTTGAGAAATATGGAAGAACAAAGTGTGGAATCTGTCAGAGCTCATAACATTGGGTAAAAAGAGCATGTAAAGATGACAAGTGAAAATCAGTGCAGTGAAAAACACGATGAGTGTAACATAACAGTTGTTTTCCAAGAAATCAGATTATGAGATATTCATGGTTGAAGTTTGTAGAAGAAAATGATTTACCAGTTTTAGTCTCATTTTATCCTAATATCCTCTTTCTGTTCACTAGTTAAGTTGATATTATTTTACCTGATTTTTTTTTTTAAAACATTTTAATCTTGTGTAACTGAATGTTATTAACAATATACATCAAGAGATGGAATTATTTTTGGATATGTGACAGTCATTTATATTTTACTTGATTACTTCATGTATTCATGTGTTTTGTTGAAGAATATTGTGAGTTGGGTTTATTTTTTAAATGTTTTCCTCTTATATAGTTGAAGCTGGTCATGTTGGTTCATACGTGTGTGATCACTTGAAGAGTAGTAATGTAGACTCACTGTAATCTGAACACTTGATGTTACCAAGAACACTATAAATAAATACTTTTTTGACAAACTATACGATTACTTTTTATGACTTTTTTCAACATACTATACTCTAACTTTTAAAGATTATTTTTGGGGGCTTTTCCCTTTATTAGATAGTGACAGTGGACAGAGAGAGAGAGAGAGAGGGCCTCAGCCTACATGGGGCCCACGCGCTTACTGGGTGAGCTAGAGGCCACCGCGGTGGACTATAACTTCTTAGAACTTTTTTTGACGTGTACTATGACTATTTTTTCAACATACTATACTATGACTTTTTTCATCACTGCTTGCAGTTCTAGTTCTTTTGATATGTTCAAGTAATGTAAGTTAGAATAATATGAAGATTCTTTAATTAATCCCCAAGGGGAAATAACATGCGCTTACTGTCATTAAAGCTGTGATACCATGCTTTCATTATATCTAAAGTAATGTCATTTGTGATTTTTATATTCACTCAGTTAAAGGTGTAATATATTTACTCTATTTAATCCAGAAAGGACCACGATATTTCATCAGATATTAAGGAAATATGCTATGCTGAAATACTATGTTTTGTCCTTTTAAATGTCCGTTACGTGACGACATGTCTGTTTGTGTTTTGGCCTGTGTGTTGCTATCAACTGCCCATTGTGACGGCTGGGCCAGGTTGCCAGATATACCTGAAGAAACGCAAACCCAGCATGTTACAGCTGTAACGTTAGTACAGCCACGAAAGCAGCAAACAAACAAACGGGATAAACAGAGAGAGATTCTACCAAATCTAAAAACCTTGGCATGTTTCCAACAGTTGCATGACCAGAGACGTAACAAAACCTTGGGGAAATATTGAACAGTCCCTCCAGGATTTCACGATGTCGCGATCGCGCCAATTCACGCAAATTCAACCAATCACCGAGACTGTCGTGCGACTCGCAATTTTGACCAATCACCGCAACTTGTTTCGCAAATTTTACCATTGACTGGAGTTTCCTGCAGCAACCAATCCTAGCAGTCCCACATACCAGACTGTACGTCCGTATGTGAGCCACTGACCGGGGAGTGAGAGAGCTTGTTTCTGATATGAAGATGAGACGTGTGTGTGACTCAAACATCTCAAATCTACCACCAAAACGTACAGCGAGAGACCGTGCAAAACATTTCAGACCGTCCTGCCATACTGTAGATTTTAACATCAATGTACGCTGTAAGGTTTTTTCACTGTAAAGTCTCTGAAGCTGCTGCTGTCAACCTTCTGCAGGAGGCGGGGCTGCTGCTCTGTTCCCCCTGCGACACGCACAGACACACACACAAACACACAGGGTGGATGCAGGAAAACATGAAGATGACACAAAACAATGACCTAAATTGAGGACATCTACACTTGTTATTGTAAGTGCAATGGTAAGTAAAAGTCCAATAAGTACTTTATCAAACGTATGACTGTGTGTCCCAGGCCAGGATAGGAAATGAACTAACAATACAACGATCAACAAGCCACTGACACACATATTCAAATTTGATTCATTCAATTAATTATTATTTCTTGTCTTCAATCCACCAGCCATTTTCATATTATACCAACATTTGCAGCATCCTGAGCCTTTTTGGAAAGGTTACTAGGAAATTTCAGCCCGGAGTAATTATATTCTCCCCAAAACAAGTTTCACCATCTCCCACAACGTCATTGCAACAAACATACAAATAGACGTCGCAACTTTTATCGCAATGTTTTACAAAAGCTCCCGCAAAATCAGGCATTTTGGGCAGCAACAATCTCAAAAAGAGGCCACAAAATCCTGGACGACTGATTGTAGACGTCAGAAAAGCTCACAAGCCTCAAAGCTAGAGTCCAAGTCAAGTCTCAAGTCTCTTAATAAGTAATAAAGAAATAAATAATACGTGTTGCATCACGTACACACACACACACACACACACACACACACACACACACACACACACACACACACACACACACACTAACAGCAGGCCCTGACAGGATGAGGACAGAGTAAAGGTACACAGGACCTCAAATTTCCACACTTTTAAAAACCTTTTTTCCCACTTTTTGAAAACACCATACAAGGGTTAAACAAACGCTCATTTATATTTCATAAGGAAGACAGTCGGAGTTAACCTCCCGTAACGTTAGCTCGTAGCTAAACCAAGAAGCGAGCTAACGGTAACATTAGATGGTCGATGCTGAGCTAACGTTAAACATGTCCACTGACCTGTCAGGATGCGTTTTCAGACGCCTGATAAAATCAGATGTGGTTGAGCCAGAATCTTTTATCTTCAGACCGCATATTTTACATTGAGTGTTTCTTTTGTTTGGGCCGTCGTTTTGGAACTTTTTAAACCCAAAGCTTACGCTGAACGGCGCGGCAGCGGCCGGTGCAGTCGACATGTGTGTTCACTGTCCTCTAATGTGTGGCAGATACGTAGTACGTTACGTCGTGGGCAGGTTAGAGGTAACGGAGGGAGCGAAATAACAGCGAGCTCATCAGACGTTTCCTAAAAATAAACATTGTTCACGAGTCCCGCAGCCCAAGTCTGAGTCGAGTCTTAAGTCTTAAGTCTTTCGAGGACGAGTCTCAAGTCACTGTGTGTGCGACTTAAGTCGCACTCGAGTCCGAGTCTCAAACTCGAGTCCCCATCTCTGGTAGACGTATACATCTACACAAGATAAGTACTGTGGCCACGTTTGAAAGCCATGCCGATGTTTCTGACTTTGAAGACGATGAGGCTATGACTATGCTATAACGACTATGTTTCCACATTTTGCGTAGTATTTCTCAAACCTGACACCCATCAGCCAATCAGCGTCTTTCTCCGCCCACTAGACCGTAAATTGCGCTGTAGCAAATCAGTACTGGGACTATGATACGGCTGAGTGCAGACGGCCATATTCCCACTGCTGATGCTACGACTGTTTGAAATGATCCTGATGATAATATTTGTAACGTAGCGAGGAGTTTAACAACTGCTGGGATGGAACGTGAACACTGAGTCGGAGACTTAATGTCATCTTTGATTTCTTCCAGTGACTCTAATGTTGCACGGCTGCTTTACTTTAACACTTCATGATTTTGTGTTCACTCCACTGACAAAGTGTGATCCTTGTGTTAACAATATTTTCAGCCTGGCCGATGTCTTCGTCTTGCTCAGATTACTGCTGCCATTTCACCAGCGGCATATCGGCCTACAAGGAAACACGATGGCGGCTGGTTTAGACCTGCTTTTAAGAGGCGGGGAATTTCCCCCCCAGGACAGAGGCTTCATTCATGGCAATCATTGTAAATACCACGGAATATATAATCAGCACTTTACGTGTATCCTCCCACCTTTTTGGGTGGAACTCTCACTTCCCCATGACCCTCCCATGAACGCACATTGAAAGCGCAACTTGTCTCTTCTCGCTCATGTGACAGGCAATCTGCCATTTTACCCAAGTGCGCCCTGTTTGTAAATAGCCCGCATTGGTTTCGTCCGTCAAGTTCATGTGCTCATTCATCTTGTTTTCTTTTTGCACAGCCGCTGCAGTTGACACACCTGTAACGTTAAACATGTTGCAATGTAAGCTAACTAATTTAGCGTTGTTGTCTCTACGGCTGCTACTGAGTAGTGATCATAGGCCGTATATGAAGATGTAGCGATAGACGCTCAGCAGATCTGCTGCCGTTGAATTGGAGGACAGAAGTTGATCCACTTTTTGACAACGCTGATAAATTATCCAGTCTTCTTTCAGCGGATTGATAGCTAGATAGTGTGGATGGATTGAGCTTTCTCTCCTGGAAGTATGGACATTACTTTTTGCTCGTTGAAATTAAAGACAACAATGTAGTGGTGAGATGTCAATTATGTACAGGTGTAAACAACCTATCCACATCTAAGAGTAGCAATTCAAATTTTATGAAGCACCTGTTGAAGCAACACACAAACACACGTCAAAGCTAGTAGTGAAAGACCCCATCCCTACGGCTGCTGAAGGACTAAGCTAGTAGTGAAAGACCCCATCCCTACGGCTGCTGAAGGACTAAGGTAGTAGTGAAAGACCCCAGCCCTACGGCTGCTGAAGGACTAAGCTAGTAGTGAAAGACCCCAGCCCTACGGCTGCTGAAGGACTAAGCTAGTAGTGAAAGACCCCAGCCCTACAGCTGCTGAAGGACTAAGCTAGTAGTGAAAGACCCCAGCCCTACAGCTGCTGAAGGACTAAGCTAGTAGTGAAAGACCCCAGCCCTACAGCTGCTGAAGGACTATGCTAGTAGTGAAAGACCCCAGCCCTACGGCTGCTGAAGGACTAGTAGTGAAAGACCCCAGCCCTACAGCTGCTGAAGGACTAAGCTAGTAGTGAAAGACCCCAGCCCTACGGCTGCTGAAGGACTAAGCTAGTAGTGAAAGACCCCAGCCCTACGGCTGCTGAAGGACTATGCTAGTAGTGAAAGACCCCAGCCCTACAGCTGCTGAAGGACTATGCTAGTAGTGAAAGACCCCAGCCCTACGGCTGCTGAAGGACTAGTAGTGAAAGACCCCAGCCCTACAGCTGCTGAAGGACTATGCTAGTAGTGAAAGACCCCAGCCCTACGGCTGCTGAAGGACTAAGCTAGTAGTGAAAGACCCCAGCCCTACGGCTGCTGAAGGACTAAGCTAGTAGTGAAAGACCCCAGCCCTACAGCTGCTGAAGGTGCCACTCTATGCAAACAACCAATGCTAGATTTCACACGGACTGCAGTGCAGCCATAAGCCAGGCAGAGCTGAACAAATTGATTGCTAGGTATGTTGTCGATGACATGCATCCTCTGTCAACTGTTTTAAAATATATAGGTCTAAAAATGATGTTAATTGTGCTTGACTGTTCAGTACTGTTCATATTTACATTTAAAAAGCAGACGTACAAGTAACTTTTAAGTTACTTTCCCTAGTAACTAATTACTTATATTTTAACTGTTTTTAACTGTTCTTTAGCCTAACGTTTAATTTCTTATACTGCACTGTAACTTTTATTCTTGTATTTTAATCGTTTTTATGTAAAGCACTTTGAATTGCCCAGTTGCTGAAATGTGCTATACAAATAAAGCTGCCTTGCCTTGCCTTACCTTTGATGTACAGTAATTGGTAAAGTAGTTCAATAACTTTTAAAAGAAGTAACTAGTAACTGTAACTAATTACAAATTTTCCCTTGGACGCTGATGCCGACTGCAGAGATGGGCATCACTACCCAGACAGAGGACTGCAAAGGTCTTAAATCGCTCTTCATTTCCTGTGGAGCTGCATTGGCTGTTCACTTAATGCTGTCAGCTGATTGTCAGTTTGATTGTTAATTCTCTGCAGCAGGATCTGTGAACCTACCTCATCTCAGCACTGACAGACTGCCTGTATCGGTGAGTATGTGTCTCTTTGTAAAGAAAACTATCTGTGTGTGAATGTTGTGTGTTTTTCACGTGCATATTAAACGTGTGTGTGTGTGTGTGTGTGTGTGTGTGTGTGTGTGTGTGTGTGTGTGTGTGTGTCTGTCTCTGTTTCTCAGGTACATGCTAGTGAAATGCAAGGACAAAGAGACCCAGCAGAGAGACCCCGAGACCCGCTGTCAGAATCCTTCTTGCTATTCAGTCCTAACCTGGACAACACTCCATGCAGAGTGCGCCGTGCAAAGTTCACAAATGTACTTTGTCCTCATTGTAATGTGCAGTTCCAAAGAATGATGAAAAAAAGGATGGTAATAAGGCACTGATGACCTTGGCCCTAGTCTGTTCCTCCTTCAGAGACATAGTCACAGATGAAAACCTCCGGGAAAGAGCTCACTTTCTGTGGCTTGACAGGAAGTAAAAAGTGTTCTTTAATAGTTGCCAACTTTAAACGTTTCAGCATATTTATCACATGAAGCATAGTGTTCACTGTGATAATCCTAAAATATAAATAGATCCCCACCCTGGATTCTGCAGCCATTTCTACCAACTAAGGGCAGGATTTCCTGAAGAGGGATAACGAGGATCTGCACACACAAGAACTAAAAAATTAACATGTTACACTCTTTCCAAGACTCCTTTTTATTTTTAGATTCTATATTGTTTGCACACGTCACTGGTGCAAATACAATTGCTTATCAGCAAGGTGAGGGCATGAGACGGGAGGCTCCAGGTTGCAGCCATAGAATGAATGCATTTTTAATTTATCTATAGTCTGCATTTATTTTATAGACGGGCATATATTTATTTATTATTATTTTTATTTATTTGATTGGGACAGTGCATGTTAATGAACAAGACATGAAGTACATGCATGTAAACATGCCGGATTATAGCCAAGGGCTAATTTCCATCCGTAGTCCCACGGGCTAGGATCACACAGCTCACAAAAACATTACAAAATAGAATTTACATCTACAGTCAATTCATAAATTAGCTAAATCCTATATACAATATTCACACAAGACTACATTCAACTTCACAAACACTCATCCATATACACATTACAAAGTAAAACAATGTAAAAAAAGAATAAAACATACATACTAATGTGTGCAACTTTGATTTGCCCACAGCCATTTCTTCAACTGGACTTTAAACGAGCTGTATGTAGTACATTCTCTTAGTGTTAGAGGAAGACTATTCCACAGGTTCCCACCCCGGACACACAGGACCGTCTGACCGAAGGTGGTGCACCTGTGAGGTATTATTAAGTCTCCTCTGGTAGAGGCTCGCGTGGTCCTCAGAGAATTTTCTTTAGATTTAATAAAGTCCTTCAGAGGTGGCGGAGCGAGGGAATGAAGGAGGCCATTTTCAAATTATTCATATTTTGAAGATCCAATAATCTATATTTCTTTAAAACTTGACAGTGTTGGTGGGATAGCGTTTTTTTATTTAATATTTTGAATGCCTTTTTATATAGAATTTCTATGGTTTTAAGTGTTGTGGGGTGTGATGGCAAAATTACTCTCGATTTGTTTTCATCTTATGACTCTCGTATTTTTCCTCATGATCCTTTGAGTTAGTCAGATGTACGCATCTCATCTACTGCTTTTAACAAAGATTAGTTACGGGACACAATGTCCTACTGTTTTAATCACCTCTAGCGCCTCTTGGGCGAGCTGATGGTGTAGTAGCCTCTCTGTGAACCAGATAGAGGAGAAGGTCGTCTTTGTGTGTATCTATAGTTTATGATATAGCTTATTGAATTGACGTGTGACCATTATTTCAAAGATTGAATTATGTGCTTAAAGTTCATACTATACGTGTGACATGCACAACGCCATGTATAGATGAGATCACATGCCGGTGTCACTCCCTCTCTTATCTGTGTATTTAAGCTGATGGTTTTGATGTGTAACTTTGAAGACTCTTCCACACCTTGCTATGTGCATCTTGTGAACCAGTCCTCCTATTCTGCAGAATATTTACTTTTAATAAATTACAAAAAACCTACATTGGTTTCAGTCTACGACTATGTCTTTGTTTCATTCTCAATTATTCTAATTACTAACTACTCTACACCTGTTGCACCCTAGAGGACATTTTCCACAACAGGGGCAAGCAAGAGACCCAGGGGTCCGTTTCAGGTAGGAGGTTTAACAAACTCTGAGTCTGAGCCTGATCTCTGAGTTGATTGAGCCTGAGATGGAAACTCTGAGTTTTCGGTTTCACAACAGCTGATTCGAGTTGGTTCAATCAACTCGGAGTAGGTTGACTCAGGGTTACGCGCGTGCACCAAAGACAGCATGAATGGAGCCATGATACTACGATTCACCATGGCAACAACCACAAACAAACGGGTCGGCGGACATACTCATGCGCACATACAGCGAGTTTGAACATGTATTTTGTTAAAAAAGCAACACAGCGGCTGCTGCAAAGAGAGAGAAATTGCGCTGGAGAAAATTGCTGCTAGAGTAAATGCTTATATTCCAATATGATGTATATCATATTTAATCATAAGATAATATTACTTCAAATCTACCGTATTTCAGGTAGGTGCAATACTGCGGGCGAAAAGGTCCTAGGCTACTAATCCCATTCTGAGGCTGCAGCACCATCATTAACAGAATTATAATTCATAATCTTTTATTTCAAAGGGTTTACATCATTCACCTGCAATCCTGAGGAACTCCTTTTTAATGTCTCTGACTGGTCTGTGTCCAGGGACACTACACATGTTTAAACTCTTTACTTTCACTGACCCGTAGACACTCACGCTCAAAGTGGACGCTGCTTAAACTTTGTTATAAATTTGACGCATTAAATCTTCTAAATATATGGTCATGCAGCACATCGGTTGAAAGCTTAGACTGTCAGGATTTAATTAAGCCCAAACACAAAGCATGAGATGATTTATAGCAGTTATACAACGTTTCAGAGCGATCTCTTCTGACGGCGCTTTATTAAAATTATTATTATCACCAAGGTTGTAGAGACAACTGTAATGCAAGAATGTGCTGGGATGTAGAGCATGTCCACGATGGGTGACGTTAGTGATATGAGGACGGATAAGGTTATGTAGTTTACATAACTGATAGACTGGGAAGAAAAACCATAGCGCTCAAATAGATAGGCTATAGTTATAAGGAAATTAAAATGCGTCAATATCATCTTCCGACGTGTGTTTAACTCCCTGCCATACAGCGTCTTCATCAACGGATTGTCGATAAAAGGAAATGTCATGTTTTGAGAAAAAACAATGTTTTAAAGTCTGCCTAACAGTTAATAAACCAACAATGTTTTATTTTATTCATGCCAATATAACAAACTGCGCTGAAATGCTCCTGATCCAGACTGAATGAATGAATGAGTTGTGTCAGAGGGAGGAGCGTTAATTCTCTTCATACATCCATGGGGAGGAGTCTGAGAGAAACTCAAGGTTTCTTGAAGAAAACCTGCTCCCGACCAGGTTAGGTTCATAGGCTCAGTTACCATAGTAACGGACTCTGAGGTTAAGTTACCATAGTAACTGACTCTGAGGTTAAGTTACCATAGTAACTGACTCAGAGGTTAAGTTACCTCTCTTTCTGAAACGGAAAACCCAGAGTTTCCCTCATCTCAGGCTTAACAAACTCAGAGTTTCCACTAAACCTCCTACCTGAAACGGACCTCCGGTAGTCAGACAGTAATCAAAATGAGAAATAATCATTGAATAAAAATATGTTTTAGCAGCACCCATAGTTAGATTATTTCGAATATGCCAAATATTTTGAAGATTAAATTTGACAACCTTTGCTACTTTTTTTACATGACTTTTGAAGCAGAGTGTTGAATCAATTCTGAGACTAATTCTGAGACTAGGTGAAGTTCCTCTCCATTCAGGAAGACATTTGATCTGCTTATTTCGATATGGTGTTTTGAGAAGTACATGCACACAGTTTTTTTGGTGTTCAACATGAGGCATGAACTCTTGAGCCAGTCCTGCACATAAGATAGGGCAGGTGTGAGATCAGCAGCTGCTTGTTGGATGGTTTTTGCTTGAGTGTAAATTACTGCATCATCCGCATACATCTGCGAGAAGACGTTTGGACATGAATTTGGTAAAAAAGAGAGAACAGAACCGGCCCAAGGACAGACCCCTGCGGGACACCAACTCCAGAGTCTAAACACGGAGATTTGACACCATCTACTACCACATACTCTTTCCTGTGGGACAGGTAGGGTTTTAACCATAAAAGTGCTTGATCAGAGATGTTAAATTGAGTCAACCTGGATATTAAAATCTGATGGTTAACAGAGTCAAAGGCTTTCTTCAAATCTAAGAAGACAGCCACGACACAGGTACTCTTGTCAAGCAGACCTTTTATGTTTTCTGTTAACACACACATTTAAGTATTGTATTCATTTGTATGACAGTCTGCATGTATCTCCTAGACAGATATTTTTGTAAGTATTTCATTCATTTGTATGATTGCCGTTAAAAAACACACCCAAAACACCAAAGTAGGAAGGAGACACAGCGGACCAGAAGCAAGCTTTTACTTTGAAAAGTAGAAGCTCAGACGTGAGCTTTTACTTTGAAAAGGCTCCAGGCTGCAGCCAGCCATACAGTCCTGGAAGCGAAATTACGAATCCCACTATGGGAACGCCAAGACCCCCCCTATGCCTACCTCTGATTGGCTCACACTTATACGTCACCTCCAGCACCGCCACGCTGCTTCCAGCACTGCCGCTCCGCGTGTCATTCGGCGTATCACGCTGCCGCTTAGCGACCATTGTTGTTAGTGATTTTGAAGAGATGTTTTACCGAAATCAGACTAGTCTACAGGCCGTTGTTTTGCTTTTTATCTTATCTTTGGATAGGTCAAGGATAAAACGCAAGGATAACGTTACGTTCATAATTATAAAAGTCATTCTCTGCACAAATTTGAAATTAACAAATGGGACGATAAACAGTAGTACATTACAGTAAAGGTAGTACATGAGACCATAGAAACAGTGTCTGATACTGTAAGACAGATCTTCAACAGTGGGTCTGTCACTGCAGGGGGGCCTCCAAATTATTATTAATATGTTAATTTTTTTTAGGAAATTAAAATGTCTTAACAAGAATCCAACATAGGCCTATTATCAGCAAATACAAATCCCCTCTGCTTACTGGCCTATCAGGGTAAGGTCGTCATTAAGGTAGCCATCCACAAATACAGTTAATAGTCAGTTTTATTTATTTCATTTAATAAGGATTCACTGTGCCACAGGTATGTTAAACATTAAAAGGTGATATATAAAATCATGCCAACAATTCTATGCAAAATAAGGTGTGTATAAAGGTTTTAGGACACTTTTGTAGGCCCAGTTTAGAACATTTGTATGTGTACATAAAACGAAAGTTACGAATGTAACTACGGTTCTATGAATCCTGGATGACCGCCAGAGGCAGTGCTTACACTGAATATATTCCGTATCGCGCTTGCGCAGGTCGAGTATTTATATCAACAAAGTCACCTGTGACCTCGGGGTGACCCTAGCCAAGGTATTAAGTTCCGGTGTCACCCAGAGCTCATTCCTTCAGAATCTTCTCGCGGGTCCGCAAGATTCCGAGTGACCAAGAACTCTGGCGGTCATCCAGGATTCATAGAACCGTAGTTACATTCGTAACTTTCGTTCTATTTCATCCTTACTGACCGCCAGAGGCAGTGCTTACACTGGATGACTCATACCAACAGAGTCACGAGGAAGCCTGAGTACCCACCCCACAGGGATGCAGCAGAGGACCTTGGCCGCAGGACCACACCCAAAGGATGGGGGGGGGGCGGCAACAATCACTCTGTAAATCGTGCAAATGTGCTCGACGACGCCCATGAGGCCGCGGCACATATGTCCTTCCAGGGCACACCTCTCCAGTCGCCCACGACGTGGAGACACTCCTGGTAGAGTGGTATTTCACTCCGGATGGTAGGGACTGACCACGCGCTCCGTATGCAGAGGCGATGGCCTCCACAATCCAGTGGGACAGGCGCTGTTTCGAGAGAGCACAGCCCGCCATACGACCACCACAACAGACGAAAGGTGTTCAGACTGACACACTCAGTGTCCACTCAAACCTTAAGGGCCCGCACTGGGCACAACAGATTTGATTCGGCCCCTCCATCTCTAGAAGGGGGGTAAAACACGCGTCAGGTGGATAGGCTGATCGAGGCGTGAGCGTGCCAGCACATTCGGGAGGAACGCTGTAATAGGTCACAAAGTGACACCAGAGCCATCCAAGTACCACCTCAACAGGAATCACTGATGAACGGGGCATGTAGCCTGCCAACACGTTCCGCGGAAGTGATGGCAAGGAGAAATGCAGCCTAGGCTGCCAACCACCTCAGCTCTACCTGTGCCAAGGTCAAAGGGAGGCGAGTAAAGGGCATCCAGCACCTCAACCCCCAGAGCCCCATATAAGAAGCGGGATATGACCTGTGGCTCCCCACAGTTATTATCAATCGCAACATGCTGCAACAAAATGGCAGCTCCATAGACCTTTAGGTTAGAACCTCTTAGAAGACCGTCCACCGCCCAGGAGGGTCTGCAGGAACACAAGGATGTCAGGCACAAAGCAATGCACTGGGTACAAGTACGAGCCGTACACCACCCAGAACAAAGTTACCACCCATTCCCGTACTACAGACGAGTAGACCGGGATCTGGCAGTCAGGATACTATCTCTGACAGGCACTACGCAACCTGTCAACGGCAGGTCAGGCCCTTCAGCAGCCAAACCACAGCCGAAGGCGACAGGGGTCCATATTTGGATGAAGCCGCCAGTCCTCTGGTGGGGCTTCCGATGAGAAAGGAAGACTGTGACCAGGTTCCACTCCCCAGGCAAAAACATTTCCCGCAGGCCGGTCAGGCGAGGGGCAGCTCATACCAGAAGAGCCAGGGGAACCCGCAGTAACTGTGGGGATCTAGTGTCCCCTTGATGGTTTATGTGAAAGACCGTCGAGGCGTAGTTCGACCTGACGATCATGTGCCTTCCCCTCAGGTACGGCAGGAAATACCGCAGAGCCAGGTGCCCAGCCCATAGCTCCATCACAACAATGTGCTTAAGGGCCCCGTGACCATACCACAGGCCCTAAGCCGTCTCGTGTAGGACACATTGAGTCGTCCGTGCCTGTGCCACTTGGCATCTAAGTGGAAACTGTTCAACCATCTCCAGAGGGCGCAGAGAGTAAGCCCAAGGGAACAGCTAAGGCAGCTGTCAGAGGCGAAGAAAATGGCCGTAGGGTAGCATCCTGCCCTCGCGGAAAAGAGGAAGGAGGCAGAGGATGTCGTCTATGTGCTGTAACGACAGACAGGCCTTCATAGTGACGCTGTTCAGAGCCACACCAATGAAGGTTGTGCTCTGAGAAGGAGTCAGAGAACTCTTCTCTAAGTTCACCGTGAGACCCATTTGGGCCACATGTGACAGAAGGCGAGAGGCGTCATGGCCGCCTGGAGCCTGGGCGGTGCATAAAGCAACCGGTCAAAATACAGCAGGATCTCCATGCCCTGCGACTGCAGGGGTGAGAGGGCTGCCGTCATGCACCTGGTGAACACTCGAGGAGAGAGGGACAGACCGAATGGGAGGACCCAGAACTGATAGTGATTGCCTTGGAAGGCAAAACGAAGAGAATGCCTGTGGTGAGGCACAATAGGAACATGAACATAAGCATCCGTCAAATCCATGGACGTGAACCAGTCGTCTTTGGCAACAGCACGAAGAACATCTGCTGTGCTCAGCATGTGGAACGGCAACCCCTTCAAATATGTGTTGACGCCGTAGATCCAGAACCGGGCGAAGCCCGTCACAATGCTTCTGGACCAGAAAATAAATTGAGTAGAACCCCCCGGACTGAGATAGGGGGTCCACCGGTTCAATTGCGCCCTTGGACATGAGAGAGAACATTTCCCGTTCCAGGGCTAGAGTCTTTGCCGGGTCCCTGATGATGGTCATCTTGACCCGGCTGAAGGATGGGGGCCGGTGTCAGAACTTAAGCTTGTACCCCTGGGAAAAGGTGGAAGCCACCTAAGGATCCGAAGCAAGGGTTGCCCAGCCAGAAAAGTGCCGCTGGGAGAAGCGTCCGACAGCCAGCCCCAAGGCTGCAATGCCTGGCCCCCCCAGCCTTAGAAGGCCCTGGGGGCGACAATTAGGCCCCACAGCCCGAGGCTGCGAAGGGGGAAAGCCAGCAGGCTCGCGAAGGTAGAGAACTGGCCTCACATGAGGCGCCAAGTCCCATGGTGGCCCCTGGGGTATGTCGGTGAGCTGAAGCGGCCCCTGGGGGCAGATGCGGATCCCCTTGGCTGGCTAGCAGGGGGCATGACCCAGCGAAGACCAGGGAATTACTGTATGGTCTGACTAGCCTGGACAGTCCGCTCAAGTACTTGTAATGTAGCTGAGCCAAAAAGTTCCCCCGAGCTCCACAAGGACCACAACCGAGGGTCCACCGACATGTCTCAGAAAGTGGTGACTGTGCAAGCCACACCTGGCGGCGAGTCTGAACCAAACTGGGCATGAGGCACCCAAGTACCCCATACATAAGAGCGAAAGCCTACAGAGAAGCATCGCTGAAACTGGTGGAGGAAGCGTTGAATGCTGCCCGTTGCGAAGAAGCTGAGAGGGCAAGCATGAGGTGAGAGAGGGAGTTACCAATGCGGTCCATACATGCCGCAGTATCATACGCCTTACACAGAAGGGCGTCAGTGCCCCGACACTGGTCGAGTGCACCTGGCATCCGGCCTCAGAGCCACGTTACGGGAAACGATGAGGGAGGCAACAGTCTGTTCAACAGCTGCATGAATTTCGCCGCATCCTGAATGACTGCCAGAGTCCTGGCATCAGATGCAGGACAGGAGAGAGCTTTATTATCTCTCCAACATGCATGTAGCTCCGTTAGATATACATCAGAGGAAGGAACATGAAAGGCAGCAGGGGTGCCTGAAGAAAGCACTAGCCTGCGCCAGTTCGGGGTGCCCCACATCCAGCTGCAAGCGTGCCAACGCTGCGCGAATGCTGGACCCCATGGAGCTGGCATCGGCCCCATCCAATGAGTTATGAGCCGAGGAACGAGAGCCAGACCCGAAGAAATGGAAACCATATCCCCGTCAGCCGCAAGCTTAGCAGTGGGTGAATGGTGGATGAAAAGTGGAGCAGCCCCCACTACACCAGCACCGGAATGGAGTAGCCCTCCGAAGGAGACGTCATCTGGCCCAACTCCGCAGTCAGCAAGTCCACCAGACAGCCTGACAGGTTTAGCCTCCTTCACTGAAGGAGCACCAGCAGCCTCCCCGGCCTGACCAGAGGTCATGGCCGCCCTTATTTTGAAGGAGGAACCAAACACACCACAAATATGAGAGTCCATAACAACAGTGAGGAAACTCCACCACCGAGTGATGGCCAACGGCAGTCAGTCAGAGCGAGAGCACTCTGATGAGAGAAAAAACAGTGTTGAATGTAACCTGTAAGTCTAACTGGCAGGCAAAGAAGAAACGGCACACGCAGTGAGGAGAAAGCGAGAACACTTTCGTCACTGTACATTAGCCATCAGAAAAACGGATACACTCCAGCTAGCGACCCACCACGTCAGCTCGAGCAAGAGCACGCTGCTACCTGTGGCCGATGGACAACAATAGGCCATAGTGAGAGGGGAGCGAGGACACTCCTTACACATGTGTAACTGGCATTTACAGGTACAGCAATTAGTAACGCAGAGAGAACACGCTCACGTTAGCAATGGAGGTTACTTCATCGGGTAAGAGCAGTAATGTCACTATAGCACAAGCGAAAGCGCCCCGTCACCGTTAAACAATTGCACAGGAGAGGGGAGCGAACACGCTGCCATCACTGACACAATAGACTTGTAGGTGAATGCATTACACTGGCAATTAATACAGCTACCGTAACATAAGCACTCAGCGAACACGCTCACTGCAATAACGGATTAGCGCAATATCAGGTAAGGATATTGGCTACAGGTAGCACAGCGAGAGCGTCCAGCCACAGTTAAACAATTGTACAGGAGAGGGCCAACACGCTGCCGTCACCGACACAATATGACTCGTAGGAGAAGGTGTTACACTGGTAAGTAATACAGCTTACCGTAACATTAGCACTGAGCGAACACACTCACGGCAAAAACGGATCAGCGCAATATCAGATAAGGAAATAAGCGGCATGTAGCACAGCCAAAGCGCCCAGCCAGGGTGAAATAAACAATCGTATAAAAGGAGAAGAAAGCGAGGACACTCCTTTCACAGACACAATGTGATAAACGTGGTTGTAATATATTGGTGTGGCTCTAGGAGCGCCATCTAGAAACGCGGCATACGTAATGATAGCTTACTCAGCCACCATACGGTCGCTCTGGGTGTTGTTAATAGTAAGAGTGGCAAAACCAGAATAAAGCAACACAGCATGTAGAAACGCACGTCTAGTTACCGGGTCACGGTACATGACAGCGGTTATAATTACAGTAAATAATAACACCGAGCGGACACGCTCACGTTAGTAATTGACGTTACACTAAAAGAGATAAGGCCATTAATGTCGCTCAGCACATGCGCTCAGCACATGCGCTCAGCCAGCGACACAAACATTTGTACACAGTAGTGGGCAGTAAGCACACTGCCCTCACTGACACAATACTACGTGTAGGTGAATACGTTACACTGGTAAATAAGACAGCTGCATTAACACCGAGCGAACACGCTCCCGTTAATAAAGGAGTTTACACGGTATCAGTTTAAGGACATCAACGTCACACAGCGAAAGCGGCGAGTGACAGTCAAAACAAACAATTGTACAAAGAGGACGGTATTACCGAGCGTAGAAGCCATGGGTGGGTCCGGAGTATCCGCCGGTCCGGGGCTTCGTCCGAAGTCGAACGTCAAACACACCGTCCCCGTCCCTGAAGAGGGACAGCCCAGCCGCAGCCTTTGGAGGGCGAAAAAATCCGCAACTCCGACCGTAGTCGCAAGGCTACAAGCGGCGAGCATTGCAATAATTCCAACTTAAGCTAATGCTTAATGCTGCCACAGATGGCAGACGACCTGCATAGCGAGAAGATGAAAAAGGAATGAGCTCTGGGTGACACCGGAACTTAATACCTTGGCTAGGGTCACCCCGAGGTCACAGGTGACTTTGTTGATATAAATACTCGACCTGCGCAAGCGCGATACGGAATATATTCAGTGTAAGCACTGCCTCTGGCGGTCAGTAAGGATGAAATAGAACAGCACTTAAACAGTGTCCAGCCAGGTGTGTGCACCTAGTGGGTTTTCCCCAGGGAGGTGTTCTCCTGCACACAATGGGACAGGCTGTGTGGCACAGCTTTTGCTTTTTTGTGCTTTGTGTATGGGTGGTCTTTCCTGGAGCTCTTTGGAGGTCTGCCAGCTCGGAGAGCTCTTCTTCCCCCCAAAGCTGCCTTTCGGCACGACACCGCTGTTGGTTGCACACCAATCTTAGTGGTTGTTTGCAGGAATCCCCTTGGTGTAACACGGATCCTAGCAGGCACACAGCTGGGTTTTCCATAGGAGAACAAAGATGACTGGACAGCACTGTCAGTTTTCATTTTTTTTTAAATGGTCAACAAATGACAGGAGACGTGCCTCGAATGTTGTGTCCTGTAGTAGTTTCTTTTTGAGTATCCCAAAAATGCCATCCAGCTCCCTCTCCAAAGACTCTGTCCCTGTGCCTGGACAGATTGAACAGCAATTGAATTGACTCTTCTGTCTAGTGTTGGTGGCAAGTGAAACAATTGGATCAATCTGAAAAGTTGTGATAAGTATACTTACTTGGCCCAGCTGATGTGTCGACAGCCTCCACTTCACTGGACTGGTGGTCATCTGTGATAAAGAAAATGAGCAAATTGTCAAGTTGTCAGCTTTGTTTTTCACTGTGATTGTCTTTAGGCATTCTACCGCTATACTTTAGTCTTATGGAATACACTTTCATCATGGGCTTGACATTTGTTTTGTGGTTTATGCGCCAATTTATTTTCTTTAGTTTTCTTTAAAGCCAGTTTCACCTGAGATGATCTTCGGTGCTGGAGCAGGAGATTCTCCATCACCGCACTCTTCTTTTGGGAGAAAAAACACAACATTATCCATCTTGAATAAAAATGTACTACTCTGTGAAGTTTCAACATTCTCAGACTGAAAGAACTTCGTAGTGGTGGGGGGACTTTGTACTATAGTTTAGATTCTCTGCCCGAGCCCAACCCGAGCCGGACGTTATTTTCCACCACTATCCTCGGCCCTTGATCAAGCATTTGTTTTTTTTGTTTTTTTATCATTAGGATACTTTATTAGCCTAATTGGGTGGGGAGAAAGCTATCCCATAATCACAAATATTATCGATATAGGTAAAATTGGACGCACCCTTTTCTACAGTATTAAAAAAGTGTCGGGTTGAAATCGGGCTCGAGCTCATAATTACAGTTAATGTGTCGGGCCGGGCTCGGACACAACGTGCACAGGCTTGATTTTTTTGGGCCCGATCTAAGCACTACTTGTACTCACCCAACACTGACTTTGGCTCCACAGGCTGTTCATAAATCAAGCTTTCAAACCAGTCATCTGGAGTGGTCCCTCCTGTGTGAACGAACACACACACACACACACACACACACACACACACACACACACACACACACACACACACACACACACACACACATCAGACTGTAGTCCACATCCCATCATGAAGAACAACCACAAGTCACTTACCTGACGCAATTTCATAGAAGAGCTTCCTGAGATGAGGTGAGCTTGTTAGTGGGAGTGTCTCACTCACACCAAATGTTTGCACCACTGCACTTTGGTGCTTGCAGGGTGCGCCCGTCTTGCCAACAGGGCAAGTGCAGCAACTCAGTCCTGTATTGACGTGGTACCAGCCACCAGTTGATGCACTGGGCACCGTAAAATTGACTTCATCCTCCTATATTTTAATAGTAAGGAGGACAACAAATATATATTGAAATAACAATATTTGTAACTGTATGATATATGTATGCAGACATACACATATATACATATAGGAGCCATGTATATTATGTTAGTTTATGGTTTAGTTTTCACCCATTACGTAACGTAGGACGTCATGGGGGTTTGTCTCACAATAATCAGTCTAAATACACATCGACACATGTATGGTGGAGGATACAGAGGGGGTGAGCTTGGGTTTTCACATTTTCTGTTGACAGCAAGTTTCTCCACATCTACATTTACCTTTTTGCAGTATTTTTCAGACAACTGGATTTTGTTTATTAATGGTTTTTTTCAAACTTTCAAATTAACAATAAATACTTGAAAGCATATCTCGAAGTGGATCTGAATTATTCAAACGGCACGTCATACAGGAGATTGTTCCCTGACCTAGCCTCTCGGTGGCTTATGGAAGTTGCAAAGAAGTCACTACAATACACTTACCCGGACAATTTTCTGGCAGTCCACATCATCACACTTGGGGGCTGTAAGGTTTTTCACCCGGTTGTTGGTGAAATCAGTGAGGCGGCGGATGTAGTAAGCCTCAAACCGAGTGGTTATGAAGTCCACCAGCTGGGTCAGGTTGAATGCCTTCAGCCTGTGAAGGACCTTGTCTTTGATAATCTTCATGGCACTTTCAACATAGTTGTTGGTGTTGTTGCCACGGGTTAGCAAATGGACCCGCAAGCACAGAGCCCACTCCTGCCGCCTCCCATACACCTCCAGCAAGTGTTTCATAAAGTTCTGGTGTTTGGATGCCAGGGGATCTGCAGACAGCATGGCGTAGGCCGCAGACAGCTCTTCCGCTGTTCTGGCATACACAAGACCTCTGAATCCATTTAGCAGCTGTGGGCGTTCTTCTTTTTTTATGCCATTATGGCTGTTCCACAGCCATCTCCACATCGCCTGGAGCAGATGAAAGGTGCACAAAAGTATGCTTGCTCCAGGGTAGACAGTGGCAAGTGCCTGTCACAGAGCTGAACAGTCATCTGTCATGACAGCTTGTGGACCACGGTCTTCGCGCCCAAAGAAAGCACCAGGTGGGAGAAGGCCTTTAAGCAGGGAGATCCCAGCGGTTAGAGTGGCTGCACTCTCTGATGTGGTGATCAGCACGCCAAGAGGCAGCCCCCCTGCAGCAGAGTGGGTTAGAAAGAGTAATAGGCGGTGGTTTTGTCTGTCACAATTCCCCGAGGAATCCACAAAGATCATCTCTCCACTCTGTTGCACTCTTGTGTGGACCCGCTGCATTACAGGTGTGCAAATCGCCACAATCTGCTGGCCATCGATGGTCTGTTCCACCTGAGCACAGACACAGCCCTGTTCTTCATTATACCTGGCAAGGCGGTCTTTGAGGTCTATGACCATCTTTTCTCCAGAAGGGGCACCATATGATTTCTGGAATATTTTGTTGTATAGCCTGTTGTAACACATAGATCATTTACATAGTTAGGGTTACAGTACATACAGAGAAAGAAAATAAGAACGTACCCCAGTAGGTTTTTTGTTTCTCCTATGTGGACACCTGTAGCAGAACTGGACGTCTGGGAAGATGGCCCGGTCTGCTGCTGCATAGAGGTACTCGTCTCCCTCTTCCTCCTGCAGGTCATATTTGATGGTATCGAGAGCAGATGAGGGAGAATGACCATTTTTAAAGAGCTCAGTCAGCCTTTCAATGGTGGCGGCAGACACGTCCCTTTTCCTCAGGGCATTGGCGCAAGCAAGGCGATGGTTGTGCTCATTCCTCCAGTTGACATATAGGAGGTAACCCTCTGCCATGTGTCGATCTGTTGATCTGTGAACGGCAGAAGAGTGGAACACTAATGACGTTGAAGGATACACACATGCAATAAAATGATCGTACAGAGCAGAACTTTATGACTCTAAGACACAGTGCACATAGCTTTATTTTAAATTGCACCTTGACCTCCTATTCTTCATGCTTCTTTTGAGGACAAGAAACAGTGTGGCAGGGCAGTTGGTGTTTCTTGAGTATTTGCCAGACGAGTAGGTTTTATGCTGGCACCTGAGATCAACCTGAACAGTATATAGAAATTAGTAGACCTGCTTGTGGTACTCTTTTTTTTTTTTTGTTCATGTACAGTATCTCACAAAAGTGAGTACACCCCTCACATTTTAGTAAATATTTCATTATATCTTTTAATGGGACAACACTGAAGAAATTACACTTTGCTACAGTTAATACTTTACACTGTTATACAAGCTGTACACTTAATACTTTACACTGTTATACAAGCTGTACACTTAATACTTTACACTGTTATACAAGTTGTACACTTAATACTTTACACTGTAGCAAAGTGTAATTTCTTCAGTGTTGCCCCACTAAAAGATATAATGAAATATTTGCTAAAATGTGAGGGGTGTACTCACTTTTGTGAGATACTATATATTCATGCTGTATTTCAGACAAAAACACATATTGAATAACTTCTCGTTGTACCTCTCCCTGTACACTACCCTTCCACTTCCAAAAGCTATGCTCCACTTACTCTATACACACTGAATCGCCCTGACGCTGGATACGTTCTGGCTGTCCTCCATGTTAAAGTGGAGGAATTCTGAAACTCCTCAAGCCATTTCTCCACCTCCTCTTTAGTGGAGAGCTGTACTTTTAAATGGGCTCGAACCTCATCCTCCTTGACACACAGCAGATGTGTGTATCCAGATGGTAAGAGTTTCTGTCATCCAAAATGTCAATGATAGTAAACAACAAGAGAGTTTGACCCATTCACGGTTCATGTCACAGGAAAAAAGGTGTGCACATGTCAGTTTTCCATCCCATTGAAGTGTGTGTGTGTGTGTGTGTGTGTGTGTGTGTGTGTGTGTGTGTGTGTGTGTGTGTGTGTGTGTGTGTGTGTGTGTGTGTGTGTGTGTGTGTGTGTGTGTGTGTGTGAGTAAATTGACTGAATTGGTGTGTGCACCCAACCTAAACTCTAGATGATCACAAACATTGAAGGGGTCTATACAGCAAATATGATGATTTGTTTTTAAATCGTAGTCTTATCCATGTATTGCACCTAACCTCCAGCTCCTCCAACTGTTGCAAGTTGCCAGGTGTCTGGCAAATATGGCATCATTTAATACTAGCAGCCATCACGGCTAAAAACAAACAAGAAGATATCTTTAAAAGGAAAACCAGTAGAAAACAAAGATAGAAGAAACAAAGAAAATCAACTCCGATTCGAACAAAGACTTTTCATGCCTTACCTATCCAAGTGCTGGTGCAGTTTCACGCATAACAGTCTCTATGGGACAGGAAGTACAGGGTAAATACAGTATATACACACTAATGGAACAACCAAAACTCTAAACTACATATTAATACCTAAACTAGCCTATATATTGCTATCAAAGTCTCCTCAGAGGGGAGAGCTGCATTCTCTCCCGTAGAGACATTTAGGCTACGGTTGATACCATGGACGTTAATATACGTCGTTTAAATTAGCTATTGTGGCTAATATAAATGGTAGTGAAAGCTACGATTGCTTCAAACTATGTTAATATACGTCTACGATTGCTGCAAACTATGTTAATATACGTCGTTTATAGTTGTTTCATTCTTCTTACCGATATAGGGCTTGGGCGTCGTGACGTCATTACTTGGCGTGGCCGCCATGTTGATAGCTTCCTTTACTGCTGCTCGAACTATTACGCACTGTAACGTCGCTCTCAGTCGTGTGTCTTATTTACCAACAAACCATCAACCATGGTAAACCGTTGCTGTGTTGTGAGGTGTAACAGCGCAACACATAATCGCCATGGGAAAAAGGTCGAAAATGGATTAACTTTCCACCGTTTTCCTGCTTGGAGGCGCAACCACGGAGACCAAGTATCCAAGATAACAAGGAGTCGTCGGCTCGCTTGGATCGCCGCTGTAAGACGACCAAACATAACCTTCCACAGTATCAAAACTGCTGCATTAACTAAGCGAGTTGTGTTGTTAGCACTAACGGTTACTAAACTAGCACCTAGTAGCTAGGTGGAGCGCAGCTTACCTTTGTCCGGATTACTGTGTTCCCACTGTTTGCCGGCTTTATGATCTGCAGCTCCTGAACCCATCCATTTGTGAACTGCACATGAGACTCCAATGATTTGTAGCTTCGGAACTGTTCCGAAGTGTAGGCGCTCACACAACAAACAAGGTATGCAAAGATGTCGTTTATGTTTAACTGTGGCAGCAAGTCTTCGTCAGTGCTCCAATCTTTGTTAGGGAGTTCATAGGGATCCAAACCATTAATTGTGCCGATTTTGTCCACATACCGGTCCCTCGCTTCCCTATTTAAGGTATCTCGGTAAATTCCACATCCTTTTCTGGATTTTAACATGTTTTTCTTCCTTTTCTTTCTCCCAACTCTGCTTCTTCTCCTCGTTCGACTTGGTGTATGTTTACATTCGCAAGCTATCAGTATGGCCGCCACGTCCCAGAATGCAACGCGGCGCCCAAGCCCTATTAGCGTCTCCTTTCCAACTGTGCGGCGCGAAATGTCGGCGGCGGTGCTGGAAGCGGCGCGGCCAATCAGAGGTAGGCATAGGACGGGTCTTGGCGTTCCCATTGTAGGGATTCGTAATTTCGCAACCCGGAGAGTCAGCAGCAGTCGTAGCGGAGAGCTGCTGGATCTCAGAGACCAGGACCAGGACCAGAACAAGAGCGGAATGGAGGAGGAGCAGCAGAAGCCGGAGCAGCGGAGCAACAAGGTCCCCAGAAGACAAGCAGCAGGCTCGGCCTCTGATAGCAGCGGTGTTCAGGTCAGTGTTAGGACACAACAAGCACACTAAAGACACAAGATGGCCGACTCTGATGGGCTCCGCGTGCATTAGCACACATGCTGGTCTTTGTGTGAAAAGGGGCCAGAGGCGTAGAAAGAGGTTTTTAAAAGTCTCGGTGTGTTGAGCTCTCAGGACGTTTGGAGCTTCTAACTGAATCTCTGTGTTAGTTTAGTTTCTAGTTGATATCTGCTTAGTTTGACATTTCCGCTCCGTTTATAGGAGGCTGGTTAAGTTACTGCTGATGAAGAGACACATTTCCTGATGCTCCTCTTCAAAATAAAAGCATGTATGTAACAAAGTAACCAGGGGCTTTTATTGTGAAGGATGTATAGGAAGTTAAAGCGTGTTACTGCTGGGTGAACACAGCGCTATGAAGATAGATATGACAATAATAAATACCAAAGTAGACGACATGAGAGCAGGAGTGTGTGTAGTAGTATTGTACATATTGGTGAATTAGGGACGTTTGATGAAAGTAAAAATAAAGTTAGTAGCCTCTTCCACCAAGTAGTTCTAGGAACAGTCCACTTCTAAACAGTTCTAACTACTCTCCCCCATTTGCATTCACACTGGCCAAGTGGCCACAGGAACTGGTAGGGGGGGGGGTTGAGACAAAGTGGTCTGAATGCTAGTGTAGACCTTTTGTGATGATAACACCAACATTTCACCAGAGAGTTAACAGGTGTGATTAGATGGCTGTGTGAACACAAAGATCTTTTGTTATTCTAACCTGCTGCTGCTCTTTTTAATCAGGCAGCTAGACATACCTTCATGTGGGCATGTACACATAACTGTAGAGAGCCGGGACGATTGAAACGCGGGACAGATGAAACATTCCAGTTTTCTCCGAGTGCAATGATGACAGACAGACTTCCTCAGGTCAACACATAGAGCATGTTAACCTCCTTCTATCAGCCACATATCGTCCTGTTATTTCCTTGTATCACAGAGTTACAGGTGATTAACAAGTTTTGATGGTCAAAAATAAACTTCATTAGCGGTTACATTTATTTCAATTATTAATGAATGTTTTTAATTTAACAGTTTGACTACATGCTTATTCAGTAGACCATTTAGTGTCCTCCACAATCCCAGACTTTCATATTGCATGCTTGTTTACATGGAAAGCAAAACAGGTTATAATGGCATATGTCTGTCGGGACGGTTGAAACAGCTGTTTCAACTGTCCCCGACCTGGCTGTAACTCCATGTATTTTAAGTATATGCACAAATATCTGTGTTTGTACAATAATGTATGGAGGTGAGACATGGAAAAGCAGTTTTAGAAAGATGACAATATATTTGGGCCCCACCAGGTATAGGGGGTCGAGTTTCCCCACGTTATCCTATGGAGACTGACGGGCTGTGGGTCGTTAAGGACACTTAGTTGAATGTGCGGTGGCCTAACCCATGTAAAAACCTAGTGAAATGACATTTTCCACAATAGAAACATGATATAAATGGGAAAACATACTCTTCTAGCTATAAAAATGGCAGAATCATCCACAGTGCATGACATTTCAATAACCGCTTCATACACGCTTCATGATGACGCCAATGAGTTGTTAACAGACATTCACAAAGAGCTACAGCCCAGCAACAATCTATCTAAAATAATACCTTTTGGGAGTACCATTCAGGATATGTAGTAATATATTAAAGTTGTGGGAAGTTTATATGGCTTAAAATGTATGTTTCATCCATCCCACGCCCCCCCCCTTCCCGACCAGGAAGGACGGATGAAACATGACCACGCCCCACTGTTGCTGTAATAATTCCTGAACGATTTCTTCAAATCTGAAAGTGCAGCTGTATTTGACAGATGACAGGTGGAGGTTGCTAGTGACAAAATATTAGCTTTCAGTGCCGTATGATCGCTTCTTAAATTACGTTTAATTAAAAAGTGTTTCAACTGTCCCGGCTCTCCCCTATTAACTAGGGCTGCAGCTATCGATTGTTTTTGTAATCGATGAATCTAGAAATTAATCGATTAATTGGATATCTTTTTTTGCTTTTTAAAACAACCAAAACAAATAATGTATAACGGAAATGATGTGGCTGTGAAATGATAAAGCATTTGGCTTTTATTTCTCAAAAGAACAGAGGTATTTATTCCAACTCCAACATTTGGCAATTTAATTTAATTAAGTTTGATGCTGTAATCTAGACCTGACATCAAAGGAAATATCTGTTTTATGTAGATTTCTACACCTGCAGCATTTACCATTAGGCTACCAACAAATAATATAGAATTTCTGGGGTGAGCCTATTTCTATGGTAACCTAGCAACCTGTGTGTTTGTGTGTGCGTGTGCACGCGGAAGAGTGAGAGACGTGTGTGTGTGTGTGTGTGTGAGAAGGGGTTCTTTTTTTAGGCCATACTCTCTTGCACTTGAACGTGAATAAGTTTACTAGTTAAAAACATCAAAGCTAAACATATCTAGTCAAACCATCACGACATCGCTACAAATACAGTTTGTGATTAAAATCAGCGGCTGCTTAGGCGACGTTACCTTGTTTCAGCGACGCTCGGTGAAACGGCGTGGAGCGGATGTTTTCGGTTCAGATGCTGAATCATTGAAGTCGTACTGCTGTGGTCTGCCAGGTCAGTAGACACATTGCACCTTGTTCTCTTCCCAAACTTTAGACATTCTCTGCCGTTTCTGGACGTCTTTACTCTCCGCCATCGCGCCAACTAAATTCAAAATGTATCGTGCGCTAGTGGTGTGCTTCCTGGACAACGGTCCGTGTGGACCAATCAGATCCCTGCGTGTATAGTGGCGTCATAGGAATTTAACGAGGCTTCGAGGCAGAGTTTTTGCCTCGAAGAATTTTTGTAATCGAGTTACTCGAGTAACTCGATGAATCGTTTCAGCCCTACTATTAACCCACTTTTCTATTAAATGTTTTATATCTAAGTAAAACACAACACAGCAAACTTTAGCGTGCAAAGTCTGATATTTTAGATTTAAATATAAATATAGTGCAAGGCAGTTCCATGCAATGGTCATATATTAATAACAATATTGTAATTGTAAGATTTGAAATGTACACGAGGTGAGCAAAACATTGTTGATTGACTTTGTTCAGTGTAAGTGTTGGGGGGAGGGGGGGTACTATTACTGAGCGTTCAGCAGAGTGACTGTTTGGGGAAAGTCTTTGTGTCTTTGTGTCGGCTGGTTTAGGCGAGAAATCAGCCAGATGACCTTTACAGACTGACAGACAGAAGTCCTGGTCATGTCAGCCTCCAAATGGATTTCCTTGCGCGTATAGTAGTGTACTTACGGTACGGGCTCTACGGGGGCTGAAGCTGGCCAAAATGCATGTCGTAAACGTACTGTATTACTACTTTATTATCCCCATGCTAAATATCATGAGTTCTTACTGTAGTTTCTAAAATTCGTAAATCTATAATGGTGTAACCAAATACTTTCCCCATTCATAGTAATACACATAACATGAATTCTTGGGCTTTCATTCTTGGGCTACTCGATTATGTAAAAAAATATATACACATGATTATTTCGGTCACTATTGAAATCACGATAATTTAACAAGATTACTCGTTGACTTCTGGGAAGATGTTCCAATTATTGAATGTAAAAAACTGTGTAAAAAGTTAAATAAATCAACAGTAAAAAACAAAAAATCATACAACAGTGAATATTTAGTTCAGATAGAGCCTGTATCAGGGCCATGTTTAGTTCAGATAGAGCCTGTATCAGGGCCATATTTAGTTCAGATAGAGCCTGTATCAGGGCCATATTTAGTTCAGATAGAGCCTGTATCAGGGCCATATTTAGTTCAGATAGAGCCTGTATCAGGGCCATATTTAGTTCAGATGGAGCCTGTATCAGGGCCATGTTTAGTTCAGATAGAGCCTGTATCAGGGCCATATTTAGTTCAGATGGAGCCTGTATCAGGGCCATATTTAGTTCAGATGGAGCCTGTATCAGGGCCATATTTAGTTCAGATGGAGCCTGTATCAGGGCCATATTTAGTTCAGATAGAGCCTGTATCAGGGCCATATTTAGTTCAGATAGAGCCTGTATCAGGGCCATGTTTAGTTCAGATAGAGCCTGTATCAGGGCCATGTTTAGTTCAGATAGAGCCTGTATCAGGGCCATATTTAGTTCAGATAGAGCCTGTATCAGGGCCATGTTTAGTTCAGATGGAGCCTGTATCAGGGTCATATTTAGTTCAGATAGAGCCTGTATCAGGGCCATATTTAGTTCAGATAGAGCCTGTATCAGGGCCATGTTTAGTTCAGATGGAGCCTGTATCAGGGCCATATTTAGTTCAGATAGAGCCTGTATCAGGGCCATGTTTAGTTCAGATGGAGCCTGTATCAGGGTCATATTTAGTTCAGATGGAGCCTGTATCAGGGCCATGTTTAGTTCAGATGGAGCCTGTATCAGGGCCATGTTTAGTTCAGATGGAGCCTGTATCAGGGCCATATTTAGTTCAGATAGAGCCTGTATCAGGGCCATGTTTAGTTCAGATGGAGCCTGTATCAGGGCCATGTTTAGTTCAGATGGAGCCTGTATCAGGGCCATATTTAGTTCAGATAGAGCCTGTATCAGGGCCATGTTTAGTTCAGATAGAGCCTGTATCAGGGCCATGTTTAGTTCAGATGGAGCCTGTATCAGGGCCATGTTTAGTTCAGATGGAGCCTGTATCAGGGCCATGTTTAGTTCAGATGGAGCCTGTATCAGGGCCATGTTTAGTTCAGATGGAGCCTGTATTAGGGCCATGTTTAGTTCAGATGGAGCCTGTATCAGGGCCATATTTAGTTTAGATGGAGCCTGTATCAGGGCCATATTTAGTTTAGATGGAGCCTGTATCAGGGCCATATTTAGTTTAGATGGAGCCTGTATCAGGGCCATATTTAGTTCAGATAGAGCCTGTATCAGGGCCATGTTTAGTCCAGATGGAGCCTGTATCAGGGCCATGTTTAGTCCAGATAGAGCCTGTATCAGGGCCATGTTTAGTCCAGATGGAGCCTGTATCAGGGCCATATTTAGTTTAGATGGAGCCTGTATCAGGGCCATATTTAGTTCAGATAGAGCCTGTATCAGGGCCATGTTTAGTCCAGATAAAGCCTGTATCAGGGCCATGTTTTGTTCAGATAGAGCCTGTATCAGGGCCATGTTTAGTTCACATAGAGCCTGTATCAGGGCCATATTTAGTTCAGATAGAGCCTGTATCAGGGCCATATTTAGTTAGTGATGCCCAATGTGCTATAGGTGCCAAAACAAATCTGTTTGGTACTGCCAATTTCTTTTCTTCCTTCTTCCTTTGTGTTCTTCCAGGGGGGGGGGCTTATATCAGCCAGGACTGACTGGGCCTTCTTCAGAGTCCTTATCTCATATAGAGAGTTTAAGTCAGTCAGGGAGTTGTGGGAAATTTTGCCACACACTTTAGTTATGTATTGGAGCCTATTTTTGTTTTTAAGCGTGAGGGACCCAAACCAGCTCACAAAGGCAAAAGAAAGAATAGTTTCAATAAAACAAGAGTAAAACATCCGCATAAAGGTCTTATCGACATTGAAATTGCGAAGTTTACGATAGAATAACATGCGTTGGTGTGATTGTTTTTACAGACAGCGTCAACTTGTGGCTCAAAGGTGAGTTTGTCGTCTATTATAATACCGAGGTATTCGTATTGCTTCACCACTTCGATAACTTGATCATTAATGAGGGTAGGAGAGAGGGTGGGGGGGATTCTTCCTAAAGTCGATCAGCATTTCCTTGGTTTTTGCCGCGTTAATGTTCATAAAAGAGGACTCGCACCACTCTGTAAAATCATTTAAAATAGCTCCATGCTCTGGGTCGTTGTGCGTCAGCAGCAGGGCCGGATTGGGACTCATTTTCAGCCCTGGAGTTTCATTCCTTAGACCGGCCCACTTTAGTTCACGACTAAAGGCTTAATTCATATTACTTTTATCCTATTCCCTTTCAATCGTGAGCTTTGTATATTCACTATTGTTTGATTAAAAACATAATGGGTCACTAGTAACACTTGGGCATAGAAAGTTGTTATATTGTAACTAATGTGATCACTGCAAAAAAAAAAATGCTTTACTTACTTAGTATTTTTATCTCGTTTCCAGTCCAAATATGCAATGGTTTTAAGATGCAATTTACTAAACAAGTATGAAAAAACACCTCAAAATTAAGTGATTTTTGCTTAAAACAAGGCACATTATCTGTCAAAAATAATGGTTTTAGATTCAGCTCGTTTTAAGCAACAAGAAAAAAACAAAATCACTTAATTTTTAGTTTTTTTCAGAAAACGACATAATTTCACTTGTCTAGTAAATGTATCTTGAATTAAGAATATTTAGATATTTGAACTGGAAACAAGTAAGATACTAAGTAAGAAAAGCATTTTTTTCAGTGATAACGTTTTCTTATTCACACATTATGGTACATCAGCAGCTTCCCTGTGTCTCAGTGAGAACATTAGTCTCTTCACACCTGGGTCTGTTTCTGACACTAAATGAAATGTTTTACATTTATTTCTCACCACAAATATCCCCTTTTTACAAAGCTTTCAAATCAAGTCAAGTCAGTTTCATTAATGATTCATTGTTATTAATGTATAATAATCTCAGGACATGTTTCATTGAGCAGGGCTCTGGTGTGGTGGGCTCCTGACTGGAGCTCGGTAACGTTACCGGGCCTCGCTGCTCGTCACTGTTAGCAGCAAACCGGACTAGAGGCGGCTGCTGCTGAACAGCTACAAGAAAAACGGTTGATACATGAACGGTGGTTTGCAGATAACGTTGTTTTGCACGGTCGCGAGCATCTTGCACTGCTCCTAACTACCTTAACGTTAGCTTACTTACCGGCCTCGTCGTCTTCATTTGTTTTTTTGAGGAAAAATGTGCTCAGCTTAGAAGATTTGGCCGCGTCACTTTCCAAAGCTTTCTTCTTTTTTATTCTGGCCTTTTCAGCGCCGCCTTTGCGCTTTCTGTTATCTGACTTTTTTTATTTTGAGCAACTTGCAAGGTGCCGTGTCGGGGGGGGGGAGTCAAAAGATAATCACGTCATCATTAACCTGCAGGCTGCACTCTGCGAGAAAATATTAAATAAAAAAGAGTGAGACTGCGATAAAATAATGAATACAAAGAGTGGGGCTGCTTAGAGTGCAGGCAGCCATAGGGACAGCATCCATATTTCAACCCAGTGCCATGACAACAACGGCCCTCGCGGCCAAAAAAATAGACCGGCCCACCGGGAATTTTCCCGGTGCTCCCGATTAGCCAATCCGGGCCTGGTCAGCAGTGACAATATTACCGAGTCGTCGGCAAACTTAATGATATGACGCCCAGTGTGCCGGCTTTGGCATGCGTTTTTACATAACAAAAATAAGATTGCAGAGAGGACGCAGCCCTGAGGTGAACCGGTGGAGGAAAGAAGAACATTGGGTAAGATGCTATTCACTCTCACACGTTGAGACCTGTCAGTTAAAAAGTTCATCAACCAACAGAAAAGACTAGGGTCGATATTAAAAGTACTCTTTAATGTCCCTTATAAATATGTGGTTGGATGCAATTAAAAGCTGATATTGAAGTGATGAACTCCAGTTCAGCTCAGCACCCCCGACAGAGCCAGCTTTCCTTACCAGCCTGTCCAGTCGGCCAGCATCCCTCTTCTTAGTGCTTCCTCCCCAGCATACCACAGCATAGAAGAGGACGCTGGGAGGAACTGGTCTCCGTCTCATCAGCTCTGGGGGCCTCTGAAACACACCACAATTATATCATATTAAGCGATATTGATTAACTCTGCTTTTTCATTAAAAGTTCATCTTAAAACCACATAGAATATAAATTAGCAACCTCCTCATAGCGTTGGTCCTCCTTAGCAGCGATAATGTTACTCCAGGCTTCCATCATCAACCAGCAGGCTGGCTAATGTTAGCTAGCCTAGTGTAACGGCGGTGCTAATTTGTGCCCACAGTGGGCGGAACTTCATAACAAAGCTAGTAATACCAAACCCCGCCCATGTAGAGTGAAGATTTGATTGGTCCATTTGACTGTCATTTGAAATAACTCTCCCTCTGTAGATGTATAGCTGGACCACCAATCACAGAGCTGAAAGCATAACATCTTCTTCCTAGCAACAGCAGAGGCACAAAAGGTGGACAATTAATTTAACCCTTTACATTCCAACACAAACTGACCAGGCAGGTTTGAAGGGTATATTTCCTCAAAAACACCTTTTTAGGTGTTGTTTATTAAATAATACATTGACGAAATATAATTACAACTGATGATTTTTTAATATGATTTTGTAGAAAATCAACAAGTTGTTGTAAAGGTGAATATGTTTACATATATTAGCATGTTAGCATATATAAGCATGTGTTGGCATGGATATGTAAACGTCTTAGCATTATGTAAGTATTTTTGCATGTGTATCGCTCCACCACTGCATCTAACTCTCTGTCTGTTTCTATAGAAACGGAGAGGAAGAGGGGGACTCGGACATCACAGCTGTCAGCACTGTGGCAAGTCCTTCACAACATCTGGACATTTAAAGATTCATCAGAGAGTTCACACTGGAGAGAAACCATACAGCTGTGAACAATGTGGGGCAGCTTTTACACAGTTGGGTAATCTTAAAATCCATCAACGCATTCACACTGGAGAGAAACCATACAGCTGTGAACAATGTGGGGCAGCTTTTACACAGTTGGGTAATCTTAAAATCCATAAACGCATTCACACTGGAGATAAACCATACAGCTGTGAACAATGTGGGGCAGCATTCACAACATTGAGTAGACTTAAATCCCACCAACTCATTCACACTGGAGTTAAACCGTACAGCTGTGAACAATGTGGGGCAACTTTTACACAGTTGGGTAGTCTTAAAGTCCATCAACGCATTCACACTGGAGAGAAACCATACAGCTGTGAACAATGTGGGGCAACTTTCACCGCTCAAAGTTCCCTAAGAAGTCACAGACGTGTTCACACTGGAGAGAAGCCGTTCTGGTGTGAACAATGTGGGAAAACTTTTTCTCAGAGTAGTAACCTTAAAAGACACCAACGCATTCACACTGCCTCCTCTTGAACATGTTCTAAAGCCAAGCTGTTGTTAGAGTGGAGAGAGGGAACAAATAGCGTGAGTCAAGACGCGGTTTACTACCCAGATAACAAAAGAGAGCAGTCACGAGCCCAAAGTAGCCGAGGTCCAGGACCACTTGCAGGCACTAACCTGCTTGAGAAATATGGAAGAACAAAGTGTGGAATCTGTCAGAGCTCATAACATTAGGTAAAAAAGAGCATGTAAAGATGACAAGAGAAAATCAGTGCAGTCAAAAACATGATGAGTGTAACATAACAGTTGTTTTCCAAGAAATCAGATTATGAGATATTCATGGTTGAAGTTTGTAGAAGAAAATGATTTACCAGTTTTAGTCTCATTTTATCCTAATATCCTCTTTCTGTTCACTGATTAAGTTGATAATATTTTACCTGATTTTTTTTTAAAACATTTTAATCTTGTGTAACTGAATGTTATTAACAATATACATCAAGAGATGGAATTATTTTTGGATATGTGACAGTCATTTATATTTTACTTTATTACTTCATGTATTCATGTGTTTTGAAGAATATTGTGAGTTGGGTTTATTTTTTAAATGTTTTCCTCTTATATAGTTGAAGCTGGTCATGTTGGTTCATACGTGTGTGGTCACTTGAAGAGTAGTAATGTAGACTCACTGTAATCTGAACACTTGATATTACCAAGAAAACTATCAATAAATACTTTTTTGACAAACTATACGATTACTTTTTATGACTTTTTTCAACATACTATACTCTGACTTTTAAAGATTATTTTTGGGGGGCTTTTCCCTTTATTAGATAGTGACAGTGGACAGAAAGAAAGAGAGAGAGAGAGAGATGGGGGATGACACGCAGCAAAGGCCTCAGCCTACATGGGGCCCACGCACTTACTGGGTGAGCTAGAGGCCACCGCGGTGGACTATAACTTCTTAGAACTTTTTTTGACGTGTACTATGTCTTTTGTTATTTTTTCAACATACTATACTATGACTTTTTTCATCACTGCTTGCAGTTCTAGTTCTTTTGATATGTTCAAGTTCAAGTAATGTAAGTTAGAATAATATGAAGATTCTTTAATTAATCCCCAAGGGGAAATAACATGCGCTTACTGTCATTAAAGCTGTGATACCATGCTTTTATTATATCTAAGGTAATGTCATTTGTGATTTTTATATTCACTCAGTTAAAGGTGTAATATATTTACTCTATTTAATCCAGAAAGGACCACGATATTTCATCAGATATTAAGGAAATATGCTATGCTGAAATACTATGTTTTGTCCTTTGAAATGTCCGTTACGTGACGACATGTCTTTGTGTTTGGCCTGTGTGTTGCTATCAACTGCCCATTGTGACGGCTGGGCCAGGTTGCCAGATATACCTGAAGAAAGCAAACCCAGCATGTTACAGCTGTAACATTAGTACAGCCACGAAAGCAGCAAACAAACAAACGGGATAAACAGAGAGAGATTCTACCAAATCTAAAAACCTTGGCATGTTTCCAACAGTTGCATGACCAGAGACGTAACAAAACCTTGGGGAAATATTGAAGTCCCTCCAGGATTTCACGATGTCGCGATCGCGCCAATTCACGCAAATTCAACCAATCACCGAGACTGTCGTGCGACTCGCAATTTTGACCAATCACCGCAACTTGTTTCGCAAATTTTACCATTGACTGGAGTTTCCTGCAGCAACCAATCCTAGCAGTCCCACATACCAGACTGTACGTCCGTATGTGAGCCACTGACCGGGGAGTGAGAGAGCTTGTTTCTGATATGAAGATGAGACGTGTGTGTGACTCAAACATCTCACGTTTACCACCCAAACGTACAGCGAAAGACCGTGCAAAACATTTCAGACCGTCCTGCCATACTGTAGATTTTAACATCAATGTACGCTGTAAGGTTTTTTCACTGTAAAGTCTCTGAAGCTGCTGCTGTCAACCTTCTGCAGGAGGCGGGGCTGCTGCTCTGTTCCCCCCGCGACACGCACAGACACACACACAAACGGGGTGGATGCAGGAAAACATGAAGATGACACAAAACAATGACCTAAATTGAGGACATCTACACTTGTTATTGTAAGTGCAATGATAAGTTAAAGTCCAATAAGTACTTTATCAAACGTATGACTGTGTGTCCCAGGCCAGGATAGGAAATTAACTAACAATACAAAGATCAACAAGCCACTGACACACACAGGGCCATTTGAAAGAATTTGGGGGCCCCAAGCAAAATGGACAACCCCCCGCACGCACTCAAAGCCTAGAGGAACCACAGCATAGCCATAAAGTTTAAGTTCACCCACACTTTATATAAAGAAAAAAAAGGTTTACAGTGCATAAACTGCTGTTGCATAAACTGTGCACCTAGAAATTGTGAACTACTGTAATTAAAAATTCTGAAATGTCCATGGGAAAAAGTGACTGTATTTACACAGTTTGGTGGGAATTCAATAGTGATTTGCACTGTTTTTTTCTAACAATATGACAGCACACACTTATCAGTTTAAACTCTGGGCTGTGCAGGATATCAGCTATAATTATAGTGCTTGTGGTGGTACCTTGTGCTAT
Source organism: Gymnocephalus cernua (assembly GCA_023631565.1). Taxonomy (NCBI): domain Eukaryota; kingdom Metazoa; phylum Chordata; class Actinopteri; order Perciformes; family Percidae; genus Gymnocephalus; species Gymnocephalus cernua. Next base: position 1,782,439 of record CM042435.1, read on the forward strand.
AGAAGAAACATCAGCACTGAGAAGTGATGCATCTGTTGATGTTGAGGATGAAGTTGATGGTGTAGCTGGGAAAATAATTGAAAAAAAAATCAGAAATTACCTGTGAAGTATGTTTTACCATTTCACTGTTAGCATATTGAAAGAGGTCACTATTAACAGCTCAGCTCAGTGAGAGAAATTCACTCTACCTTCATCAGTGGAGGAATCCTTAGGAAGAGCCTGAGGGCTGAGAAATGGAAGCAAAGCACCTTGAGGGAGAAAGAAAAGATGGTAACACTTTATAATAACAATCATTAATAGATGGTAAATTGATAGTTAATTCATCTTTAGTTAATTGTCTTTTTACTGTTAACAAACAATGAAATTATAATTAAATGTTTACTAATTATTAGTAGTGCTGTAAATTAACAGTTTATTGTAACAAAAATTATATCTATCATATAATATATTAGGTATCAGGTAATGATTAAACATTTTTTGTAAACCTTTAAGAAACCATTTTTAGAACATCTATAAACATTACATAGATAGACGGACCAGATATTCCTAACACTTTGTTAAGGGTTACTAATGCTTAAAAACATCCCAAGCTAATGTTTGATGCACGGAATATATTGTGTGGTTTTCCTAACCCCCATTTGGTAAATAGATCATCACGGTGGAATAGTTAGTATAGCATGCTAACGTTATGCCACTTTCATCAAAACCTATTACAAAGCTATAGCAATGTCATGTTATTAAATACGATAACCAGTGATTCTGGAACAGATCTGCGTCTTCCTTATCCCGTTAAAAAACATATTACAGTAGTATGTAACCATATTCCGTCCGAAGTTACACTAACTGTTCGTTACAAGCAGCATTTGCCGTCAGGCAGGTTACAGGTAACGTTAGCTAACATAAACATATTTTTGCTAGCCCCTGCTGCAAAATTACACCAAGACAAGTAGAGCCAGTGTAATTTATCACTTACCACTATCTTGTTTTTTTTTCTTATCCTCCTCTTCCTTTCTCTTCTTTCTTTTCTGGCTTCCTGAAGCTTAATTCCGCTTCACGATGACTGCCGACGGAGGTTTTGTATTTTGCCGGCAGCAGAGAGCACGAGAGGGGCCCCTTGAGGGGGATCCCGATAACAGTGTCATTGCACTTTACTGCATTGACTATCAAAGGGGTGCTCACAGGCCAGCTCGGGGCCCCAAGCAATTGCTTGGTTTGCTTGCCTTGTCGCGACGGGCCTGGACACACATATTCAAATTTGATTCATTCAATTAATTATTATTTCTTGTCTTAAATCCACCAGCCATTTTCATTTTATACCAACATTTGCAGCATCCTGAGCCTTTTTGGAAAGGTTACTAGGAAATCTCAGCCTCGAGTCATTTTATTTTCCCCAAAACAAGTTTCACCGTCTCCCACAACTTCATTGCAACAAACGTACAAATAGACATCGCAACTTTTTATCGCAATGTTTTACAAAAGCTCCCGCAAAATCTGGCATTTTGGGCAGCAAAATTCTCAAAAAGAGGCCACGAAATCCTGGACGACTGATTGTAGACGTCAGAGAAGCTCACAAGTCTTTGAGCTTGAGTCCAAGTCAAGTCTCAAGTCTCTGGGCTAGAGCCCAAGTCAAGTCTCAAGTCTCTGGGCTAGAGCCCAAGTCAAGTCTCAAGTCTCTTAATAAGTAATAATAAGTAAATAAATAATACGTCTTGCATCACATACACACACACACACACACACACACTAACAGCAGGCCCTGACAGGATGAGGACACACACAATTGTGTACTACTACAGGTTATGTTTATTAAAAAGCCCAATATATGTCGCTGACTAGAAATCGCTGGTATGAGCTAGCACTAGCTAACGTAAACGTTAGGTAGCCGCTAGCTAACGTCAGCGTAGCCACTAGCTAACGTCAACGTCAGCGTAGCCAGTAGCTAAGTATTGTTTTCATTACAATGTGCGGAATTACTTTACGTTGTCTATTCATGTCTATTTATTTCTATTTCACCGGCGTCTGTACAGCATCAACAGGGGGTCGCCATTGTTGTTTATGTGTGTGTGACATCAAAAACTGTAACTGGGAGTACAACGATCAGGTACGAGTTCACAAGTAGTAAGTTACGGGTTGGACTGCCGTTCCAGGGCACTTTCACGGGTAGAAGGTTGTGAAAACACGAGTTACGGGTTGCCTGGAACGCAGCATTACTTCACACTGTTAACCACGTTAACGTCAAGGTTCAGATCACAAGTTACAGAACTAGCATGTCTGCCAAGCTAGAGTAAAGTCAAAGTTTGTAAATGATTAACAAGCTAACATTTATGCTAACTAAAGTTACCAAGCTTGCGTTGGTAACGCTAACGTTAGTTATACAGTTTTATATGTCGGGCTTACGTACCTTGCAGTTCTTGTTTACGTGCAAACTGTCAATGGTATCTTTTGCATTCTGAATTTCGCACGCGTTGCACATAAAAGTCACTCTCTTCCAAACTGTCTCAAACACTATGACAACGTTAAACTGCCGCGCTCCTCTCTACCGGTCTCTACGCTGTATCCACCGCGCTTTCTAACGTAACCCCTCCCACTCAAACGTTGCCGTTGTTCTTTAAAATGATTGGAAGTTTCACACGTTTAGAGTCACGTGTCCCAAAATCTCCTGCTCTTGTCTTTGCCATAGGTCTTTGCAGAGAGTTGTCTTTGAAGTTGACCCGCTGTCTGCACCTGGCAGATCCGTTAACGACTCTGAATTCTTGTCTACAGAATGGTTCCAGATTTAACCCTTTCAAGTCTATCGTGCTGTTTCATATATTTCCAAGATATTTCAATACAAGAAGTTGTTTGCAATTCCTCACATGGAAAAGTTTGTCCATGTGGTTGGGTTTGAAAAAAAACAAAAACAGTCTGCTTCTTACTTTTTATGAAGAATTTTGTTGTTCCTGCAAAATATCCCAATTTCACTGTCCAGATTGGAATGTGAAGGCAGACAGACACATATGGAATTATACATTCTGAATAACAGAACATTATAGAATGCTTTAATGCTGTAACACACAGAGTGGTTATTTTGAAAGTAGCCAATGGTTTGTCGTGTGTTTAGACTGCAGATTGTTTTGTGTGACTCAGACCAGATGTTATAACAATAAGTCACAAATTAGGTAGTGTGGAATATAATACATCTACTTCAGCCTTATTGATTGTTGCTCTCACACAAGTTGCATGCACACTTATCTCTTTTCTTTATTTGTAACAGGATGTAGCAACAGGGCCTGCGCTCAATGAGTTACCAGAGAGTAAGCCTGGCTGTATAGATAGGAGAATCAAACTGCCTGCTATAGAGAAGCAGAACAATGGGCATTGTCTATACATCAGGGGACTGGTTTGAACTAGGTTAATGAACATATTGAACCTATAGACACGAGCCTCATCATGAGAATGTTATGCAATGATGGGCGTAACCTTTAATGTATGTGTGTGTGCTTGAATCTCAATAAAGAGGGCTGAAAGAGGAAGAGAAATCAGAACACACATGGTCAGTGCAGGCTGCGGAGTCTGTAGTGTGTTCTCCTTCAGCTGAAGCCTATTGTTTGATCAAACTTACTGTGTCTGTGAAGTTATTACTATGTATTACAGAGAAGAAGTCCTCACCTGGGAGTGCACCTTGGAAGCACAACAGTAGCTGAAGTGATCCCTGAGCAAATGCGCTGTAAGGGGCCAAAGCAAGCAGCAACCTCCAGTTACTGTACTTTTTTACTTGAGTGCAATCATCAGACAGCTTTAATTTACTATTACTCTTTCACATAAACACATGAAAAGGTTCAAAATATGTTGGTAATGGTATTACAAAAGTACTTTTTGAGAATATTGCCCTTTCTGAGTGCTTTAATGCTGCTGGCCACAAAAATCATGTGGCATGTCTTTGCATCCTCTTTCAGGCTGTGGCCAGTTTACACAACAGTCTAATGTGCGCCACATTTAAAAAATAGGACAGTCAATCAAACAATGTGATATGGGCAATAAACAAAGCCTGCAGTGTGAATGTAGTAGTTGACATATTTTTTAACACCACAACAGTGCTTGACTGATGTATCCATGTCCACATAATGCCCAAACAACATACTAGCAGGGTTGCCATCATATCAAGTAATATTGTCCCATAACAACTACCTTTCAAGAGTTGATTATGTTTTAATTAAAGTAGTCATGTTATGTAGGAGAGCAGGAGATACATATGTATGGAAATAATCTCAAAAATCAAGACCTGTATATTTTGGGTAACCCATTTTGTTCAGGGCACAATGGTGGATGTATCACAGTGGGATTTGAACCCAGGTTTCTCACACCAAAGACATGTGTCTTTATTGAGTTTATGCACAGCTAATTGAAGTATACTAAAACACAGTAGCCAGTAATATTGTATTATAATGGTGACATACTGGTAAAGAGTATTCATCTGCAGTGCTTTTTGTCAGTTTACACACACAATATATGTAATAGGTTATTTTGATTTGCTTGAAAAGAGACAAGAGGCATAGTGTGTGAAGTGCTTCATTGGACTGGCATCGATATTCAATCAATCAATCTTTATTTGTATATCACTTTACATACAAAATAATGACAATAATGCTTGGATATACAATTAAATGAATAACTTAAATTTTCATAATCACAGGCTATTAGTAATCTATTTTAACAGAGACAGTGGCTTTAGGGTTCGGGTTGCGGCAGACAGGCGGTTATTTGAAATGGAATGAAGCCCACGCATGGCATTCTCATGACAATGGTCGAACACGCCCCACATTCCAGTCGAGTTGGTGACGGGTGCGCATGTGTATGATTGCGCGGGCTGCGCAGTGCATTTGTAGTTCACAAGTAGGTGGTCGGTTATGTGGTCTTCTTGGGTGGCTTTCTGTGACGTTAACGTTACATTTGGATGTTTGAAATGAACAATGTCATAGATTCAGAGCTGTGCAACGGAGCTTTTACGATGGTAAAACAGCCACAATCCAGTAAGAAACATTGCTGGAGGAAGAGTATTTTTCACAACGAGGACATTTTTTGCGACGTGAAGGAGGAGTGGGGCGCCATTGAAGGATTGGAGCAGTACTGAACACATTTCATGTAAGTGTTTTAATAAACAAAATGCTTTCTATTCACTGACCAACATATTCAGTTATTTAAAGAAACGGTAGCAAAATATTTACAGAACGGTGTTAGGCCACGATAATAAAAGTTGCAAAACGAACTCCTTCCAAGTTAAGCTAACATTAACGTTAGCTTATCAAAAGTGACATAGATTATCAAAAGTGACATACACTTCTAACGTTAAGGTTTGTAAGTTCTGCAAAGCATTGATTTATTGGTTTATTTTTAATGTTAAAATTCATATAATGCATCTTGAAAAACATTACATTTTACTGTGGACATGTCGAAAGCTGTGCTGCTTTTATGAGGTACACTTCAAAAGCATATGTAAGTTAACTTGCCTATTCGACAGGCATACAGTTAAACCAGTGCCACAAACACATGGAAAGAAATGCTTTAGCTGCATTTTAACTATCTCATTTTTATGTAAATATGTTGTGTATATCTTAATAACTAATCTAATATGCATTAATATCTAATAATAGCAGGAAAATAATGTCTCGTTATTGAGGTTTAACTATACTTTTTGTTCTGTGCTTATATGCAGAATCAAGAAGACCCAGCCAGCCACCACTTCACCTGAGGGAGAAACTGCCCAGCCCTGTCTTCCCCCAGGCAAATAACCATTCCATGTGGCAGCAGCTGAGGCCCTCTCTTAAAAGAGCCATTGATGCTGGTAAGAGGCCTTCTAGAACTTCATCTTGAACAGCTGTTGTAAAGGTTACTTATTTGTTGTGAACAGAGTACAATATTTAATCCTCCACAATTCCATTTTTCATATTGATGCCACGTATATAATCTAGTAGTAATCTTGGGTTTATCAGATAAAGTTAGTATGAAAGGCTGACTAAAATCCCAAAAATTTGCAGCTGCTGTTTCAGAATTTTATGAAATGTCATGAAGTCACAAATACACGACTCTGCGAAGGCTTTTATTTTATAGCAGTGATGACTAAGGCTGGACGATATGGCCAAAATTTATATCACAATATATTCCGTAATTTCGGTCAATACGATATTAATAAGAAAAACTGCAAACAACGCCCACAATGGATGTCTGTACCTAAAAACTTTCAAAATAATTTGACATGTCTAAAAAAATGTATGTTCACCTTTTATTTGTATTTAGCTTTCATACAATCAAAAAATGTGAAATCACTGTCAAACAAAACTCTCAATTTGGCAATATTAAAAGCTTTGACTTTAAACGACAACATAGACTATCATAGATTATCTGTGTTTCCTATAAATTACCAAGACTATGGTGGCACCGACACAGTCTAATTTGTTCCATCATAGTTTCAAAATTAACCGAAAATATTTTTACGCTTCGTTCTTTTAGTAGTTCCGTTTAACATTCAGATTAGGGGTCGTGAGGCAGTGCATAACACATGACTTTGGTGTGAGAGACCTGTGTTCTATTCTCACTCCAACGAATCCATTGCGTCCTTGAGCAAGTTACTTAGTTGATGCGTGTAACCTCTGACATGCACTCGCTGGACACTTTATCAGGTACACTTTGCTAGTACCGGTTTAGACCCCTATTGCCTTCAGAACTTCCTTAATTCTTTGTGGCATACAAGGTGTTGGAAACATTATTGACATGATAGCATCACACAGTTGCTGCAGATTTGTCAGCTGCACATCCATGATGCGAAGGCTGTGTGAATCCTGAACCGTTGATACGAGGCAGGATGGATTCATGCTTTCATGTTGTTTACGCCAAATTCTGACCCATCATCTGAATGTCACAGCTAAGGGTGCTCTGATCAGGATTTTGGGGGGCGATCACCGATTGCTGGAAGACGTATCGGCCGATACCGATCACCGTTCGCTTTTATGAACTGAAAATTACGCCATTACGTAACAGTCACACATGTTTAGAGAATGTATCAGTAACTGTTTGGCTTTTTGTCCTAGCTCAAAATCAAAAAAATGTCCTTTCAATCACTGCAGACATTTCTTCAGCACACACACACACACACACACACCGACACACACACACCGTCACACACACACAGACCGACAGACACACACACACACACACACACACACGGGGAAACAGCTGTTTGAGTGGCGCCGGAGCTGCTAGCTACACGACTCCGCTCTGCCTTAGCGTTAGCTAACTGTGAAAACTCCTCATCCTCCTTTCTGTGACTAACCTTCAAATGTCTGATGAGGTTGGTGGTGTTGAAACGTCTTTGGAGCTTTCCGCCTCGTGGTATTTCCTCAGCACACACGTTGCTAATCGCTAATGTATTGTCTTTTTCCCAGATAGCAATGAGTCGGCGGACCACCGGCGGTGCTCCAGAGGCAGTAGAAGTTTCAGAATGGCGTAATCACAAACACGTTTGCTGGAGCACCACCGGTAGCCGCCTTCCTACCGCCTTCGTTCCGCGGCCGGCCTGCGGGCCAACTGCTGTTCTGCCGCCGTTCAGACACCTTGTAGAACTGCCAGACCGCTGAATGTAGGGACACCGCCATTTTAGCTCCATGTAGAAAATGTTCTCAGGAGTAGTGCGCTCTTAATACATCCATGGTAGTGCGTCATCTGATCGGCATTTATGGAGACCACCGATCAAACTATTTAAAGCCATTATCGGCCGATACCGATCGGTGACCGATCAATCGGAGCACCCTTAATTTCTTCTATTGTCCAGTTTTTGTGAGTCTGTGCGACTTGTAGCCTCAGTTTCCTGTTTTTAGCTGACAGGAGTGGCACCTGGTGTGGTCTTCTGCTGCTGTAGCCCATCTGCTTTAACGTTGGATGTGTTGTGCGTTCAGAGATGGTATTCTGTATACCTTGGTTGTAACAAGTGGTCTTTGAGTTAATGTTGCCTTTCTACCATCTCGAACCAGTCTGCCCATTCTCCTCTGACATCAACATGATATTTTGTACAATATGTGAACACACAATGAATATGTATTCCCTTTTCAGGATGTTGGAGACATACCAGGAAGGTGCAGTGGCTCTGGTGGCAGTGGTCAATGAGGAGCAAGTGCCTGCAGGAATCACCTTTTTCAAACTCACCACATGTCATTCATACTCAACCATCAGGTTTTAATGTGTCACAGACCTTGGATAGATATACAGATGATTTTGTTTGGCGTTAATTATGCTTTCCAATTGAACTACCTTAAAAAGCTTAGTGATTTTTTAACTTCATCAAGAGTTTTTGTAGTATAAAGTCAGAAGAGTCCAACAAAT
>CM042435.1:1795790-1838290 GCA_023631565.1 Gymnocephalus cernua
TACTGCAGGTCTGCCGCCGTGTGGCGCGTCACCATAACAACGGGCTCCCGCGCATGCAACAGCACTAAAATCGTAACGTTAACTCCTCCTCAATATCAGAGGGGGAAAATATATATTTATTAAACAGAAAATCAAGTCATTTCAAGTCATTTGACTCAAGTCTAAGTCAAGTCTCAAGTCATGAATATCCAGTCAAAGTCAAGTCGAGTCTTTTATGAATGTTTATCAAGCAAGTCTCAAGTCCTAAAATTTGCGACTCGAGACTAACTCGAGTCAAGTCATGTGACTCGAGTCCCCCATGTCTGGTGATCGGTGAAATTCATGCATTTTTTTGGTTTTAAATTGGGATTCTCCTGTGTGAACACAAAAATATTTTTTAGATATGAAGAAAATTTAAGTTTTGTCTAAAACATTCAGATACTGTTCTAATCTGACATACATTTTGGGGCAGGCCCGGATTGGCTAATCGGGAGCACCGGGAAAATTCCCGGTGGGCCGGTCTGTTTTTTTGGCCGCGAGGGCCGTTGTTGTCATGGCACTGGGTCGAAATATGGATGCTGTCCCTATGGCTGCCTGCACTCACAGCAGCCCCACTCTTTTTATTCATTATTTTATCGCAGTCCCAATCTTTTTTATTTAATATTTTCTCGCAGAGTGCAGCCTGCAGGTTAATGATGACGTGGTTATCTTTTGACTCCCTGCCCCCCCCCCCCCGACACGGCACCTCGCAAGTTGCTCAAAATTAAAAAGTCAGATAAAAATAGATAACAGGAAGCTGAAAAGGCCAGAATAAAAAAGAAGAAAGCTTTGGAAAGTGATGCGGCCAAATCTTCTAAGCTGAGCACATTTTCCTCAAAAAAAACAAATGAAGACGAGGCCGGTAAGTAGCTAACGTTAAGGTCGTTATAGGAGCAGTGCAAGATGCTCGTGCAAAACAACGTTGTCTGCAAACCACCGTTCATGTATCAACCGTTTTTCTTGTAGCTGTTCAGCAGCAGCCGCCTCTAGTCCGGTTTGCTGCTAACAGTGACGAGCAGCGAGGCCCGGTAACGTTACCGAGCTCCAGTCAGGAGCCCACCACACCAGAGCCCTGCTCAATGAAACATGTCCTGAGATTATTATACATTAATAACAATGAATCATTAATGAAACTGACTCGACTTGATTTGAAAGCTTTGTAAAAAGGGGAAATAAAGAAATAAATGTAAAACATGTGATTTAGTGTCAGACACAGAGCCAGATGTGAAGAGACTAATGTTCTCACTGTGAGACACAGGGAAGCTGCTGATGTACCATAATGTGTGAATAAGAAAACGTTATCACTGAAAAAGATGCTTTTCTTACTTAGTATCTTTCCAGTTCAAATATCTAAATATTCTTAATTCAAGATACATTTACTAGACAAGTGAAATTATGTCGCTTTCTGAAAAAAAACTAAAATTAAGTGATTTTGTTTTTTTCTTGTTGCTTAAAACGAGCTGAATCTAAAACTATTATTGGCAGATAATGTGCCTTGTTTTAAGCAAAAATCACTTAATTTTGAGGTGTTTTTTCATACTTGTTTAGTAATTGCATCTTGATGTAAGATTTATTTTTAGATATTTGGACTGGAAACAAGACAAAAATACTAAGTAAGAAAAGCTTTTTTTTTGCAGTGATCACATTAGTTACAATATAACAACTTTCTAAGCCCAAGTGTTACTAGTGACCCGTTATGTTTTTAATCAAACAATAGTGAATATACAAAGCTCACGATTGAAAGGGAATAGGATAAAAGTAATATGAATTAAGCCTTTAGTCGTGAACTAAAGTGGGCCGGTCTAAGGCATGAAACTCCAGGGCTGAAAATGAGTCCCAATCCGGCCCTGTTTTGGGGTAAGTCGAATTGGGATCTTTTTTGTTTTTGTACGTAAAACATATGCTTATTAATGGATTATCATCATAGAGCTGTCTATCAAATAGACCTCCGAGTGATATTGGAAGGATAGTTGTCCTATTAATGGAGTAAAATATGCTTTGGGGGGGATTTGGGAAGGTTGGTGACAGCTTGCTAACAGACTGCAGATCGGCACTGGGGGAGGGCGCTCTGAGGGCATCAAGAAAAGCGAGAGATTAAACGCTTATTAGAAATTATTGATTGCAAGTCTCCAACCATCTTTTAGCAAATAACGTCTACTAACTTTTCCAAATTTGAACCTCCAGCAGAAAGTCAACTTTTGTTTTGTGTCACACGACGTCTTGGTGAACCTCCCCATCAGAACGGCACCCTGGCACCTCTAAACCTTCTTGTCTGAGCAAAGGCATGAGGTCAGTAAGAATAAATTACCACTGTGACTATACTGCAAGCACCAAAACCTAGAACAAAAGCCCAAAGATATTTTAGAGCTGCCATAACTAGGGAATTTTGATTTATGTGATTAGGCCGTAATCAAAAGAGTGGAATGTAATGGAAAATTACATTCTACCACGATTCTTCATATTCACCTGTTTTATTTCTGTGTCCTTTTCATTTAGGCTTAAAAAGAGCTTATACCATTTCACACATAAACACGTATCAGTTTCTCTGAGGAGTTCCTGTGAGTCTGACTGAGTGAGTACAGGACCTCTCAGTGGGAACCGATAAGCCACGAGGTCAGAGTAAACCAGACCAGTTCTTCCCCAGTGTGGGCTCACTAAAAACCTTCCTCATCTCATACAGGTAACAGACACACTGTTGATCTTTAGTTTCTAAGAAAAAAGAGTTTTGTCAAATGCTTTTAGATATTATTGGGATCTGACATATTTTTGTCAAAAGATGAATAAGGAATTTTTCTTTTGTAAGCCGAACATATGGTGATGAAACATGTTGTTTTATTATTATTAAACTGCCCAACAAAGAGACCTAGAACTCCAGCTGAGAGGATTAGTGTTTAAACACTTAGTTGATTGACAGAACTGCGTTAATCATTTCCAGTGTTCAACAAATGTGGAGCTTTTCTGCATATTGCTAATGTAATGCTTTTTACTGAGGCAGTTGATTTGAATACTTCCCTTCCACTATGACTATCTGCATAACCTTATTCTGGTGTCTAAACCCTGAATGTAGCAACATGTTCTTCAATGATGTCATATATCAGAAATAGAAAAGCAGTGTGTTTCATGCAACATGGAGGAATGCTCCTTTCTTACAGAGGCTCAGAGAACCAGTGTTGTAATGTAACGAAGTACAAATACTTCACTACTGTACTTAAGTAGAATTTTCACGTATCTGTACTTTACTTTGTTATTTATATTTCCAGAAACTTTTACTTATACTCCACTACATTTCCTAAATAAAATGTATACTTTTACTCCACTACATTTCCCCTGAGCATCTTAGTTACTTAGTACTTAGTACTTGTTACTACAAAATAAAATCAGAAGAAATGTATTACACTGGAAGAAAGCAGGTTTGGCCAATCATTGTTACTAAATTGCCGAGTCAATACATGATCCATTCTAGTTGGTGACCTAATGCCTGTTTGTTGCCAAGCGGCAAAAAAAAACAAAACCATAAGCCAAAACTAAAGAAGAAGAGGAGGAAGCCTATTGACTGGTCGGGTTATGGAAGCACCTGGTGCAGGCTCTGCTGCCATGGTAACAGACGATGACCACCCAGACGACAGTCGTGATGAAGATAACCTTACACACCTACGGCCATAAAGTTCATGATCAAAGTTTTTTTTTACTTTTACTTCTAATACTTAAGTACATTTAATATCAGAAAATTACTTTTGATACTTAAGTACTGTAAATATCAGATACTTTAAGACTTTTACTCAAGTAATATTCTAAAAGGAGACTTTAACTTCTACCAAAGTCATTTTCTGGTAACGTACTTATACTTTTACTCAAGTATTGCTTTCAAGTACTTTATACAAGACTGCAGAGAACAGCCGAGGGGAGGGCTTCCCAGAAAAAAACACACAGTCACACACACTCACACACACACACACACACACACACACACACACACACACACACACACACACACACACACACACACACACACACACACACACACACACACACACACACAGTCACACACACTCACACACACAGATAAGCTAGGACAGGAGTCGTGCATATGGAGAAACAGACAGTTGGATGTGCAGCTTAGGCTCAGAAATGATTTTAATACACTGAGGTACATTTTTTGACATGCATTAGGATTCTTAGTTTCGTTCTACCAATACTACACCAACAAACTTTAGATCACAATGATTTTTAGGAGTATCAGACTTTGTGCTGCAACCCCAAGATAGTAGTTTTGTGTCCTGATCTGACACATCTGACGCATTGTGAAGGGAAGTACCAGCAACTACAGACTCACACTCTGAAATACACTATTGGGAAAACCTAATATTAAAATGACTTATTTGTACTTAAAAACAATAGGATTACGGCCATGTGAACACACATATATGAAGGGTTAGGACACGTATTGGTTATCAACCAACTTGGTATGAAAAATTACATTTAGTCTGTAAAAGGTATTATAGAATCTGTTGCATTGGATTTCCTGTGACAGCTTCCACCAAGATTAGTGGCAACTATGTTAATTCAGTTGGTGTGTCAGGAAATGTTTAAAGTACATTTCACTGTTTTACTTTTTAGCACCAATAACATCGGCAACTTTTGAACATGCTATTATGATTCAGTGCTGCCCAGATGATTCATTGGGAAATGATCGCATGGACAAATTCAAATTAAATTGGTTGAAAATTGAAACAAACAGCTGTTGCTGTTCTCAGCATGATGTTGGACATAACTTAGAATAATTGCGTGTTCATCAGTGGAAATAGCCTGACATTAACATCAGTAAACTATTTAGTTGGATGAAGCTTGTAAAATGCACCCTTTACCTTTAACATGATGACAGAAGGACAACGTGTGTGATAATGTTAAAGCAGACAGCTCAGTGTGCACCGACTGAACTCGTCTGTGGACATCAACACCGACTATCACTTGTTAATCAGAGCACCAGTAGAGCTGAGGGGGGGTGGGGGGTGGCTGTGTGGAGCTTCCATGTTCTACAGGCTGCACCTGAACAGGTCCCATAAAAGAACATGAGTAGTATATAGTGGTGCTAGAGGCGGGGCTACGGCCCAAAAATGGTGCTTGGGGCGGGGCTACGTGGGTTAGACCAATAAGATGCCACCTGGGCGTGTCCATGTAAAAAGAAAAGGGTTAAACCAAGAATATGGAGTTAGGGTCAGGGTTAGGGTTGTGGCTTAAAGGGTTATGGAGGGGGTGTGTTTTGTTTAGGGTTAAAATGCAAGGTTTTGTTCAGCTCGGTCTCTTTTTCATTCTGGCGGGTTTTTTCTTCTCTCCTAGTCAGCTATTTTGTCAGTATTAGCTCTGTTTAGCTAGCTATCCTTTGTTAAAACGATCACCTCTACAACCATTTTACTCTGTTCGCTAAAAGACGGGGTTTTTTCTCGGTTCGCTAAAAGACGGGGTTTTTTACATTTCCTTTCTGTTGGAGAAGCCTATTTTACAAACATGTCTGGGCATGTATTTGGATATGGAAAAGGACTCGCTTCATCTGATGAGCGGGGAAAAGGAGTCGGAACAGGTACGACTTTTGAAATGCGTCTGTCACCTCAAAAAAAGAGACTATGCCCTCTGATCTTCCCAGCAAGGTTGACAAAAACCCCTACAGCCGATATGGCATGTCTTGATTTATCTGATGAGATAGGAAAAGACGCTACCCCAAGGGTAGTAAATGAAATGGCTTTAGCACCGCAGAAGAAGAGACACTGTCCTGAGAGCTTCACACCTAGCATGTCTGAAACCTGTACAACTGATATGGAATGTGAGGGTAGCAATGGCTATTGTTATTCTATTCGCTATGTTGACGGGTTTGTTACATTAGCTGTCTACACTAGTGTAGTTGCTGAGCTGTCTACTAGTGCTAAAACAGAGTGTACATTAGCAGCTAAAGATTGGTGGCTTTTTCGAGGGGTTATCTGTCCAGACCTAGACAATCCGGGGTTTCCCGAGGTAGTGTATGTGTCACAGTGGGACAGTGAAAAGGGGGATAAAATGTATCGTTTGGAAGCAGATCGCTTCAATAGACCTTCAGAAGACTTTATTTTCCTCAATGTATGCCAGGATAAGGCTAAAGCTGTTGCAGCCAGAGGTCGGGAAGAATGGTCTCTGAAGCCGTACCCAATTACTAAGGAAGAATGCAACAACTGTTTTAAAAACGCTTTCTTTATACAATGGAGCGATTGGGAATGTATAAAGAAACAGTTTGAAACCGTTGACTATGTCATCAGAAGAGATAACATACGGAAGTCTTACGCTGCCATTAGGAAAAAGTTGGTTTTTGAAGACAATGAGCAACATTCCCTCTCACTGCCGCAGTCTCTTTTTCGGCCAAAGATTGCTAGGCATCGAGACTAACAAAAAAGGGTAGGTATATTTTATATGTGTTATTTTAGTTTCAAAATTAGTTTTTTGAAAAAAGGCGTGTGTTACAATGTCTATAATGTGTTTCTTTTTTTTTCAGAATGTATGGAATGGTATTGTTTGCCCCCAGGATCACCTCCTAGTCCACAGTGTTTATTTATGAGCATGCTGGAAGAAGGGGATACGGAGTCATCACCAGCCCTCACGCCTGAGCATTTCCTGCCACCACCCAATATATCACCACCGCTACCCCCTTCTCTTTTGATCAGATCACTTCCGCCGAGCCCCCAGCCATATACACAATTGTTTACCCCCACATCATCAGAGACCTTAGAGCGGCCAGATGGCCATGTTTGTGCACACCTAATGGAGAGCGATCAACCGGACGGACTAGTGCCATCCTTGTTTATAGACAGTGTTAAAACAGCATCTCTACACCTTCTAAATGTAGTGCTTTACCGTTATTGGGAGGAAGTCTGTTATGGTTGTCAGATCAGCCATCCGAGTCAGAAACACCACGATTGTTTGGGAAGTATTCCAGACTGGTTCTACGCAAAACACTTTGAACAACTTATGAAAAGACTACTGACAGATAAATTTATCTCAGTAGTGCAACGCTTTCTGGCGATGAAACAGCTGTGTGCTAATGGCGCTAGGATTCGTGGGGTTGCAGAAACACTTTTCTATGAATTGAAAACGGTCGGAGATGTTACAGTAAAAATACGTGAAATGTATGATAATGCAGTGGGGGAGGATATTGTTAAAGTGGCCGAAATTAGAGAGATTGGGGATCTGTGGAGAGATTTATATAAGAGAAAAAAAGTACCCTTGTGAAAATATGGGGAATTGTCTGTGTTTAATGTATAATCATATCAGGGAGCGTTGTGTGATATCACGATTATCCGATATTTTAGATCAGACCATAACCAACAAAGTGAATGATGTTAAAAAGTATCAATGTGAGAGTAATGTAAATATCAACGATGTATGTAGGTTAGAAAAATTGTTATCTGTTGTAAGAAGCCAAAATAGGGCAATACCCTGGGATGATGTAATACGTATGTTGTTATCAATGCTAACAGTTAGAGAGGGCATAGCTGACACATTTTGCGACGTCATAAGTAACATCACACACAATTTTAAGAACCAGACTGTTTATCACATACTGACCATGTACGCTATGGTTGTAGATGCCGTTAGTTTGTATTTGAAAGAAAATCATTACACCGATGTCTTATGCGATTTGCAAAAAATACATGCATTCATAATTAGTAAAACATCTATAGCATGCTTAAGCAAAACATTATCTACGATAGAATGTGTTTCACTGTCTTCATGAACTGTTACGCGTTTGTGTGAGTGTTTTGTGAAATAAATAGACTTGTTCTCAAACTAAGGCGACCATTTGAATCTTAACGCATCATGGAGAAAGTTATGCATGAAATATATTACGATCCAGCACACCCCGGAGGATTAGGGGGGGTACGTAGGCTCCATGAAGCCGTCAAAGAATGCAGTAGTGAGTCCAGCTCACTCGCTGATGTTAAAAAGTTTTTACACAGTCAAGATGCATACACCCTTCATGTTCCCGCGTTGAAACATTTTCCAAGAAACAGAGTGTTGGTTAATGGAATAGATAAACAATTTCAGATAGATCTGGTCGACATGACTGAATATTCAGAGGAAAACGATAACGTAAAATATTTGCTCACATGCATCGATCTATTTTCTAAGTACGCATGGGTTAAATGTCTTAAAAACAAGTCCGGACATGCTGTCACACAGGCTTTCAGGGAAATACTCGCCCTAGGCCGCGTACCTGTGAAACTGCAAACAGATGAGGGGAAAGAGTTTTATAATAAGGTTTTTCAAAACTTGATGATTCAATATAAAATTCATCATTTTTCTACATCGAATGAGACTAAAGCTAGTGTTGTTGAGCGTTTCAACCGAACCTTCAAGACACGGATGTGGAGATACTTGACTGCTGTTAATTCGCGCCGCTATGTCGATGTTGTTCAAGACATGGTTGCTGCTTACAACGCGTCACATCACAGATCGATAAAAATGGCTCCTGTGAATGTGAATAAAAACAACGAAAAAGAAGTTTTTAACAATTTGTACAAACTGAAACCAGTCGGACTAGTAGCTTTTAAGTTTCAAGAAGGAGATACAGTTAGGATATCAAAACACCGTGGAGTATTCCGAAAGGGCTATGAACAAACATTTACAGATGAGTTTTTTACAGTATCAAAACGTGTAGGAAGAACACCGCCGGTATATGTCCTAAAAGACCAAGGGGGTGATACATTGACTGGGACATTTTACGAATCAGAGATGCAGCATGTAATCGTTGACAAAAACAAAGCTTTTAAAATAGAAACCATTCTGTCAAGGAAGAAAGTAGGCCGTAAAAACATGGTACTTGTGAAATGGTTAGGATGGCCTGAGAAATTTAATTCATGGGTCGCTGAAAAAGACATAGTAGATGTAAGATAAAAAAGACTTGTATGAAATGGTGTGTTCGTTTAAGACTGCGGCCGTATAAGACAGCGGACGTATAAGACAGCTGCGCAATGAATAAGAACGGATTTTTTGTAACGTTGCCAAGTAATGCTTCAGCAACTGTCTATCCTAATAATAAAATATGGCAGTACCGAACAAAACTGGCGAAACCTATAATATTACAACAACCTTACGAAGTAGGTCTTATAGAAATTCAATACCCCCGGATTTGGAATAGTTTTACAGAGAGTGAGTCTAAAGTTGAATTCTATGATACAAAATCAAAACACATCAACAAACTAAGGCTAACAACGGGTCGCTATAACAATCTATCCAGCATTGTTAAAGAATATAATATGAAATGCATGGTTACCCCCGGCCTAGACCATATAAATATGGCATATAATGAAATCACTAACAAAATTTATTTTACTGGTGGTGACGGTTACAATATTACATTCAAAGGACGGCTAGCCGAGATCCTAGGCTTTATCCCAGACACCGTTTTTGAAATACGGCTAGGGGCTCATTTAAAATGCCTCGCACCACACCCTGCCGACATATACGCAGGCCGTTATAATTTTTATATATATACCGATATAGTAGATTATCAGCGAGTGGGAGATACGAGCGTGCCGCTACTTAGATGCGTGAACTTCGCAGATGAGACCAGACGGTTACCGACGCTGACCTATGATACACCTCATTATATGCCGCTCTCGAGGTCGAATATTACAGATATTCAAATTGAGTTACGAGACGACCAAAACAAACTGATCCCGTTCTCATACGGTAAAGTTATCATCAAGCTACATTTTAGACCCGTGAAACAGTATTAAAATGGCTCGCAAATCATATACTGGCGATGACGGTCGATATACGACATATTACATGAATCAAGCTGGAGGCGATTTACCGGGGTTTATAGGTTCGAGCACCCAATATGGGAACGGTTTAGGGGGGATTTTCAGGAATTTATTCCGCATGGCCATACCTCTTTTTAAAAAGGGGTTTAATTTAGCTAAACCTCATTTGAAAACTGCGGCGACAGGCATTATCGGAGATGTAATTTCTAATGTTCGGAATGCTGTATCTGAGAGACAGCAAGGAAATGGACTGATGGCCTTCAGACGCAAACCACAAAAAAAGAAAGCCTCCTCAACAAGTGGGCGTAACCGTATGGGGTATAAAAGACATAAAACACCAGTCAAAAAGCGAAAAAGTGTCAAAAAGAAGACGGCAGCCAGACGTAGTAGAGCTCCGACAAAACGCTCTCTGGTCTTGTCAAAAGATATATTCTAAACAAAGTTTTTTCATCATGTCGTTCATTCACAACCAATCTGAAGAGTGTGTAAAGACGGAACTTGATTTGTTTACGGTGCCATTTACGCAGACTTCTATTGAAAAATCTACATACGTGGAAATCCCGCCCGTTTCAGCTTTAACAGATCATGGACCCATCGAGTTTTTTATATCTGCCAGTAATGAGCATTATATCGACCTTAATGATAGCTACATATTCATCAGGGTGAGAATCACAAATCCAGATGGCACTCTACTTGCTAACGCCGCCGATGTTGGCTTTATAAATTATCCAGGGTGTAGTCTATTCTCCCAAATAGATATTATGCTGGGAGACAGATTGATTACACAAGCTTCAAACACTTATCCATACCGAGGGATAATCGAGTGTTTGCTTAATTATGGAAAGGAAACATTGGACACTCAATTTAGTACAGGTCTGTTTTTTAAAGATACCAGCGGAAAAATGGACGACACTTCAATCACAGGAGATAATCAGGGACTGGTGCAGAGGGGCGAATATACAGGAGACGGTCGAATAGTTGAATTGATAGCACCTATTCACGCGGACTTGTTTTTTCAAGAAAAACTACTCTTGAATGGCGTGGATATGTCTCTGAAATGTATCCGGTCAAAAGATGAATTTGTATTAATGTCCCCCGGAAACCTACAATTTAGTGTGAAAATAATGTCAGCCAGTATGTTTGTAAAGAAAATATCGGTGGCTCCACCAGTAAGACTGGCACATAGCCGTGCACTGCAGCACAGCAACGCAAAATATGGTATTGATCGTGTAGCCATAAAAACGTTTTCCATTCCTGCTGGAACCCGAGTATGCAACCAGGAAAATTTATTCATTGGACAAATCCCAAAATTTATAGTTATTGGATTTGTAGATAACGAAGGTTACACAGGCAATTATGGCCGGAATCCTTTTAATTTTGAACACTTTAATGCTGAGTATATTAGCCTTAACGTGGACGGCGTGTCCTATCCTGGTAAATCTTTTCAGCCCTATTTTCAAAGGGGCCATTATACCCGTGAATATTATCAGCTGGTTACAGCAACGGGGCGTCATTTAAAGGATCGACCTCTGGCTATAACACGCTCAGATTTTGGAGACGGATATACACTATTCTGCTTTAATCTTGAGCCTGACGGCGGATGTTCAGGAAATGTGTCACTTGTCAAATCAGGCAATGTGAGTCTAGAAGCGCGCTTCAGAGCGCCCCTGCCTAGAACTGTAACCATAATATGCTATTCTGTTTTTGATTCTGTAATTGAAATCTCAAATCGGCGTCAAGTATTGTTGGATCATTACTAAGGGACGACTATGAATACGATTGAACTCACCTGTGTCCTCAGAAAGAGATTGGCTAAGGATACCAACTTTCTAGGAGTGAGGTCATGTGACATGCTGCCAAAAGCAGCGGTCGGGTCGTTACCGGCAATGATGATAATTAATACAGACCCCAGCGATAAGCCGGGGGAACACTGGCTTGCGATATTTATTACAAGGGATAAACACGGCTATTTCTTTGACAGCTTTGGCAATTCTCACACGCATTTCTCTCCAGAAATAAATCGATTCCTATTACAAAACTGCACAGAGGTATATCATTCAGGGCTACAAGTACAGAGTAATTATTCTACTAAATGTGGTCAACATTGTGTGTTTTTTTTATGTCATATACAGAAAAACATGTCTTATAAAAATGTAATGAAAATGTATGGAGCTAATCTTGTATGTAATGATACAATGGTTTGTCTATTTGTCAACAAAATAAAACCAGGCATATGTCATGACCAGGTTTTTAATTGTGTTCAATGTGTATATGGTTCACATGATAAAAACATTGTGTAATGGTATTTTTCAAGTAATAAAGAACGTAACGAATACTAATGTTTTTGTTTTCAATTTATTCAAAAGAATAAAAGGGCTGATTTGAAAATGGAGCTCTTATACAAGTTCACTTTGCTCACAATAATGGAAAAAATAGAAAATAGTAGATGAATCAAAATTAGGAAATACATACCAAAAGTTTTTACATTCATTTCTGTCTTTTAGTTTATTTCACATTTCAATAGAGAAAAAAAAGATATTCCCTTCACATTCCAACAGATAAAAAATAGTATAAAATAGAAAATATATGTCAAGGCGTGACAGTTTTACATTCAGTTCTGTCTTTTAGTTTATTTCACATTTCATTAGAGAAAAAAAAGATATTCTCTTCACATTTCAACCGGTAAAAATAGTATAAAATAGAAAATACATATCAATGTATGACAGTTTTTACATTCATTTCTGTCTTTTAGGTTATTTCACATTTCATTAGAGAAAAAAAAGATATTCTCTTCACATTTCAACAGATAAAAATAGTATAAAATAGAAAATAAATGACAATAAAAAATAAATCAAAAACCAGACCACCGTGCAGCAATAGGCGGAGAGCTAATACGCTGGGGTCTAGGAGTGAACGGTGAGTCTGAACCCATCTCGGGGGAGTGTCTAACCTTTTCACCATCAGGGTTTGTTTTAAACGCAGTAATACACTGACGAACATTAGCATTTGGGATTACGGATCTCGGAAGATTTAACTTTGCTAACATTTTTAAAAATACATTCCAACCCATGGGTCTTGAACTTTCTAGCACGTTATTATGAGTTGTGACACTTTTCAACAAATCATACAGGTGACTACCTGGCACATTCCGATTTCCAACGACAATTTCACCCTGCTTTGTCCAAGATATCTGGTCATTATTACGGGATAAATATTCCATAATATATTGTGCATTGCTTTTATTCCTTTTTGGCATGTGATTCATTATCTCAGCTCTTATATTGTCTTCTACAGGCCCATCTTTTGAATCGTCCACAGGAGTTTCGTTTGGAAGGGACAGTGTTATAACGCTTTTTTCGTTGTCTCCCTGTTTAACTAAAGCGAGAAATCGCTGCAGAATATTTGAATATTTTTTCGCTTTCTCATATACGTTTATATCGGGTTGATTCAATATAGCTCTCATAGCTTGGTCTAAATCATTTTGTACCTCTTGTCTCAAAGGTACGTTAGAGGGGTGTGAAGGTGTTTGGTGCTGCTGCTGTAACAAGTCTAGCTGACGTTGAGGCACCAGAAACATTTTCTGCGTGTGCTCCATTCTTCAATTTCTGTTGAAAAGACTAGCTATAAATGGTATGGCAGCTCCAAGAAGAGGTAAGAGGAACCCTCCTGATTGAATAATTTCTCTTTTTCTTTTTAAATGCTTGTTTTTTTTATCTGCTAGGAGTCTGATAACTTTCTTCTTTTTCTTTAACAATTTGAATTGATTGTTGGTCAGTGGAATATTACCTCTTAAAACATTGAGAGCTATTTCACACAAAGCGGATATAAAGTCAGGACTAGCGTTGTTCACTATAGATCCCCTGGCACGCGGTGATGCTTTATGGAGCATATCCAGTAGTATGAAGTTTCTTTGAATGCGTGTCGACATTATTAAGACTTCAGTTTTCTCGGCACATAGACAACTTGCCTATCGGATAACAGATTGGATCTGAGTCTTAATTGATCAGGTGTGTTTGTTTTATAGTCTATCAGTAGATAACCATACAGAGAACTGACGGCATCATTGTAAGCCTCTAAGAAAAAACGATTATTATTGGGATACATTTGACGCCCTAGTAACCGTATTTGATTTTGATCCCTAACGTTTTTAAATAAAACCATATAGTTTGTATTCAAACTAATTGTTCGACTTGATTTACCTTGAACAAACAGATTTTGGACCAAATAGAGACAACTCAGGTTCCGGTGGTGGACGTATTTTGTAAACACGTTTTGAACTTCAATATTATCGCTGGCTTGATTCATTAAATCATCTATTACGAGTAAATTATTTTTATCCAAGGGGAGTAATGTATCATCACATAATGACTCAGGTATGCCCTGTACAAAATGTATATTTACAGTCTTAAGCATCTGATCGTAAATAGGTTGCCAGCATGAATAGATGTACACAATGTTATCTAATTTGGCTGAGATAACAGATTCTGCGTTTTCGATCATGTTCTTAACAAAATGAGTTTTCCCGCAATTTGATGGGCCGCTAATCACAGCGCTGAACGGGTGTTGAAGTCTGGCATCAAAGCCGGCCATATCTTGTTTATTAATAGCCATACGGAAGAGTTGTGTAGTCGCTGAGAACTCTACGTTTGTCGTAAACTACCCGAAGTTTTTTCTGAACTGCCGCATTTTTGAGATGAAAGCGTTTTTTATCGCGTTTGATGGTGTTTGTGGTTGTGATCAAATTAGCTGCGGACTTCTGATTGACTACAAAACCATCTACCATTCCTTTTAACGCCTCTGGTGTGACAATTTTGGCGTTTTTTGAACTAAGTGTCACCCCCTTGCATGCTACTTTGGTGTGACCTTGTGCAGTTCTATATGCGTAACATTTAGGCCCGCCGGAAACAAACTCCACGATAAAGTCCTCATCAGGGTCTCCCTGAATTTGTGAGGCGTTCAATTCATCCGTCAGTTGGCCTAGAAATGGCCCTAGTGGCGGTAGCGGATCTCCAACGTTGCTTGTGAAAACCACAGAGTCTGTATCATAATATAATACTCTAGTCTGTAGTGTTTCCAACAGCGTGTACAACTGAAGGCGTGCGAATGCGGTTGTCATAGCCCCAACGAACACATTAACATCTCTTATTCGAGCTTCATGCATATCAGTGTGGCGCCACTGTACCAAGGCGACCTCTGGCGAAATAAATGTGAACTGACGCACATCAAAAGATTGGCTGAACATTAGTTGTGTAAAACGTTCAGGAGCCATTATGAGTTCTGTTGTGGGTAGATTATCTCGCATAGCAAACCGCCCCCAAAGACTATTCAGGAGTAGTTTATTACAGCTTCGGACTGCTTTGTTGACGCATATCTTTTCAGGATCGAGGTGAATTCCTTCGTGAGCGAAGTATGCATCGATGTAGCGTTTTTTTTCATCTTCCGTTTTGACATGTCCCGGATATCCCGAGGCCTCTTGTTTACACTTAAGAAATGTTTTAACATATTCCTTAAAAAGAGTGTCTGTTTTTTCACCAAAATGCCAGACTTCGTCAATCTTAACAATTTTGTACCCCATCGACAAAGCTTTCTGGAGCTCAAAAGTCACCCAAGTCCCAGACATGTATCTCTCCTCATCATGGTGTTTGCAGGGTTCTGTCTGATTCATTTCTTCTGCACATTTTGAGCAGAGTGGAAACATAAGTTTACCATGACACCGGTAAGGGAGGACTGGATGATACAGACCACGGGGTGGATTCACTGTACATTTCACTAGCCCATAGTAATTATCGATGTCGTCAAAATTATCGAGGATAATTTGTGGATGACCACACGGGTATGGGTTTTTGGCCTGGACTGTGGGGTAAAGCGATGTGAAGTCGTAATACCGTATTTTTTCATCGCCTTCGACCCGGTGGTACAGCTTTGCGGCATTCGTACGCCCTCCAAAAAGCGCATCTCTCGGTCTAAGTCGCTGCGGTTTTTTATATGTAGCCATGAACAGTTGTACGTCCGGATTGTCGCGCATCAACTGTCTCCATTCACATTCCCACATAACCTCTACTCTTAAAGAGTATGTGTTTTCTAACACCGCTTTTCTGGTTTGGAAATCACGGTACAACTCACCGTACGTTTTGGTTTCGGCGTTGGACTTAGCGAATGACGATTTTTCTGATTGGATATAACACTTATCACAGCCGTGAAAGACACATCCATTAAACTCATACCCCGTATTGGTGGCAGCACAATACCCATCGAGGGAGTATGGGCCTACCTTTTTTTCTCCTATGTTAGCGCCATGTTGAATTTGTAGGCCATGTTTTTTTGCTTCGTATTGGAGCCACTGTATTGAGACATCTGAGTATACTTTGTTTTGCCGCGCGTATGCCCCTTCGTATGTCAAAGCAAGCGTATTTTTGGGGAGAAAGAGAGTTTTAAAAACCCCCATGCAGCTTGAAGGTAGCGTTGCAAAGGCAAATGGGTCCAGCCCCGTGCTGTTTTGGAAAGCGGCACGGTAAATAGTACAGGCCTTAAGCAAAACCGCAACGTCATTTATGCAGTAAGTCCGTAACTCTTTTTGAAAGTCAAACACAGTATTTTGAACTGTAGCATACCACACCATAAAAGATTTCTGCGCATCGGTAGACATTGTGTCGTACCCGTAGAAAGCTGGAGCGGGGTGTGGGCCTATGAAATGTTCATTTTGCACAGAATTGAACAGGTGCGGAAATGATCCCTTGACAACATCGCTGAAACCCATTGCTGCTGGAGCCTTCGCGAGCGCCATTGGAAGAAAACTATAACTGTCAATCCAGCGTTGCTTAAACGCGCTGTCATACATCAGAATCACGCGTGATCCTCTAACAGTCAGAGTTGGGCAAATCCCCTGTTTCGCAAAGTATTCCAAAAGAAGATAGTTATCAAAGCCGGCAGCATTGTGTGCTACAAAGGTGTAATTTGCATATTTTTGACGTCTGTATGCTTTGACAAACGCGTCAATGCAGTTAGTTGTGGGAAAACACTTTTCTTCACCTTTCATATTCATAGCGACCGCGTAGTTCGCTACGTGACGCCCATCCTGATATCGTGTTTCAAAATCATAAAAAATATACTTGTCATTATGTTGCTTTTGTTTTACAGGCTGTATAAAACATTCATGGTCCAGGTTTTCAGACTGTTCCCCACAGTGTATGCATTTTGGGGGTCTGCATACATGCGGTTTATCGAAGACTGTATATGTACATCCGCACATTTCACAAAACTTTGTTCTGTCACATGGTATGACAGAATGTTTTGCATTCATCAGTTTATGTTGCCTGTAACACTGAAGGGATTTGCCTATACGTTTACATGCACAGCATTTTATGGTCCCTCCCCCACGATCTGGACACACTGTGTGACACACATTACAGAACACCTTACAGCTGTGAGCCAGAGGGTTTTCATATGTCTTAAAACATACATCGCATACATACGAGCCAGCTAGGAACATTTTTGTATTAGTGATCAGATAGTAGTGATTCTCGTACAGATATAATACGGCAGTGTTCTCGTTTGTTTCATCATGTGTTTTGAAAATCTGTGGTTTTTTATAGCCTGGTATGTGATGGAATATCACGATTTTAGTGTTTAAATATTGCTCAAATTTTTCAACATCAGCGAAGCCCACACAATGCGTCCAAGCGAAGCCTAACTCAGTATGCAAACGTTTTGCATAGGCGACTCTATCACTCGTAGACATGTTTTTGTCCTTATGATAGGCTAGACACAGACCAAAGCAGAGATTTTCATTGTCCTTTGTATTCGTGGGACAATGCAGGGCTTTGGTTTTTCTCTGAAGGATCTCATTGTATGAGAATTGCCCCCATTTTAAACGCGCTCCACCTGACATGTTGTGTGCAACTGTTATGACAAATTCTAAAGCATCATCTGTGATAGATGTATCATTGCTTTGCAGAACCTGCGCAATTTGCTCCAGAAATGCATCGCTGTTATTGCTGTCGCCAGCCTTCATAACTGTTTGAATGTCTTCAATTGCAGGTCCACGGAGCACTACGTTCAACAAACTGCCTGACTCTGCATTATCTGATGCTCGGGCAAGTAAATCTGTTAGTGCGCTATGCACACGTTCTGGGACTGAATTAATATCGCTCAAATCAATATTACGCAGGTCGATATGTTGACGGTATTCTGAGGCATTAAATGCTGGAATTGAATTGTGGGTAACGTCGGAACACACCCGGGGAACACGAGCCTCCCCACCATGTGCATCATTATCTGCTTGTAATAGCGCAGCATCTGTGTTACTGATGGAAGGTGGAGCATCTTGATTAATCGGGGGGTGATGAGCTCCACCCCCTGTCTGTGCACAATAAGTTGACTCTGTACGGTTAGGACTATTGTATTGCGTATCACGAGCACTCCCATTACGCGCATTACAGGGCCTGTCCGCTAACTCTTGTAACGCTTTTGTTTGTTTTATGCATCGTCTGACATGTTCTTCATGCATATTACGCACAGTGTAATCATCGTCCCTCTCGGATAATTCTCCATCGGTATCGCTGTTATCGCTATAAGGAACTATCTTTATTTTTTTGTTTAGGGGTGGCGAGTCCATTTTTTTTATTTTTTTTATTTTTTATTTTTATTTTATTTCATTATTTTACCTCACATGTAGCGAGTTTTTTTTTTTTTTTTCTTACATCTTGTCTAATTGTGTCACATTCTTTTGCATTAGTGCTATTAATGCGTCCAGCACCCTGTTTATGTGTAAAGCTCTCTCTGCTTGTCGCTTTTCATCACCTTTTTGAGAGTTTGTTTGACGTGTTATAGACTTGATAAGCTCCACTAAGCTCTCAGATAAACAAGTGATGTTTGTCTGCTGTTTCTCTATTATGAGCATCAGGTTGTCATCATTTTTTTGTAATTTGTCTAATTTATCGTCTACCTGTTTGTAAAAGCAGGATTCCTTCAAAGCACACTGTTGTTGAAATTGTTGCTGTAATTGTTCGAGCTGGAGACGTTGTTGCTGCTGATGTTCAACTTGACCGCGGATAAACTCCACCCAGTCTACTGGTATATGAAGCTCTGGAGACACAGATTGCTCAATCGGTGTTGCTACTAGCTCACTATATTGTTCAGAACAGTCGCTGTTTAACGACGACTGGTGAGAATGCGGTAAAATGGATTGACTCGTCTGTGGTATTAGCATGGGGCTTAGCACAGGAGCTAACGACACTGCCGTAGGTGTTGATACTGGCTGAATACTGGTAGTGTTCGCACAGTATTCAAACAAAGTTGTCCCCTCTAATAACGATATCTGCTCACCATGTTCTAAGACATCATTGTCTAACGGTATCAATAGCGAGGGTGATGGAACCCAATCAACATTATAGTCTACAGAATTATTTGCGTTGAACAACGATTGTTCAGAATGGTCTAAAGATATGCAAGTCTCCTGAGATGATGTTATAGGACTTTGAATTATGGTCACATCTGAATCATAATCATAATCATGTGTGGTAATGCAACTGTCAACTCTTTGAGCACATTCAAAATATTCGTCATCATAACCGTCATCAAAATCATGCGCAGTCAGGGCCGGTTTGTACGACCCAAGAGGTGTGTGTGTTACAGGGGTATCTGGTAAGTATGATACATCTAAGCATTCCCAAATACCTGCATGCACAGTGGTATGGTGAGTCTGTTGAGACAAGATTGTCTGGGGTCCTGCTTCTGGACTGACTATGTCATCTTCCACCACTCCTTCGTGCCCGTCTGCAAGGGGGACCTATGAAAATAATAATAATAATATTAATAACCCCCCCCACATATACACCTATACATACATACACCCCCCCATTCCCACACCCCCACTCCCCGCACCCCCACACCCTCTCTGCCTTTGCGCTGGCCTTGGTTTAACTAGATACGATATGCTAAAATCTGTTTTTACACCCTCTCTGGGACAGTGAGATCATAAAATTCAAAGGGTCTCAGGATGTTGTAGACCCCCCCCCCCCCCCAATCTGTTTTTACATCATTGTACTCACCTCAGACACAGTGGGATCGTAAAATTCAAGGGTCTCAGACTGTTGTAAAATGACCCCCCTCTCCTCACTGCAGGTCTCTGAGAACAATGCCTGCGAAGGTGTGAATTCCCGCTCTGGTGAACCCAGTATTTTGAGCAGATTCGATACTGCTTGGGCCGCCTTAAACAGAGGGATACAAAAACATTTTTTTTTTTAAATAGAACCATAATACATTTATTGTTAGTTAATGAATATATTCTGTTATAATATTCTACCGTAGTACCTCTAAAGATTCACAGATGTGATTCTGCCGCACTGGTGCAGGAGGGCTTAACGAATCTTGTTTTGGAGCGGTTGAGACCTGAAACAGAGTGAAAACAATGAATATTAGT
This sequence comes from Gymnocephalus cernua, assembly GCA_023631565.1. Lineage (NCBI taxonomy): Eukaryota > Metazoa > Chordata > Actinopteri > Perciformes > Percidae > Gymnocephalus > Gymnocephalus cernua. The sequence continues at coordinate 1,816,017 of CM042435.1, forward strand.
CAAGTTTTATTTTAATACTGGACAAAATGTTTTCTTTTTAATTACTCACCAAACGTTCCGTTTTCTTTTTTCGGCTGAGACGATTGGGTCGGGGCCCCCCTTTCACTTTATGGACTTCAGCGCTATGTTGGATTAAAAACCCATTTCCACCCGGGATCTTTGTTGGAGGCCTATACGCATGATATAAAATAGGTTACTGAAAACAAATGTTATACAATACCATAAAATCCAATGTACTACATAGTTATAATTTAGATAAAATTAGTCTTCAAATACCGGTTTTCAAGAGAATTATCTTCAGCTTTAAGAAATGGTCTTTTTCGGCCTCCAGTTTGGTTCACAGGTCTGCTTTGTGTTACACCATGCGGCTCTTGTATCTCAGCTTTTAAAAATAAAGTACAATGCTTGAATATTGACAGATTGAGATAAAAAAAACATTTTATTGTGAGATGTATAACTAACATTCATTTTACCTATACTGATAGTGTTGAAGACTTCATCAATAACAGCTACATTTGATGTAGGATAACACCGGCCTAAGAACACAGACTAGATAAAAAACAAGTAGCACAAAAATAATAGAATAAAAATATTTTTTAATCGTGACTGATATTTATATCACACATGTTTTAAAACACCATAATAATAGTAACTAGCCTTTACTTACCCCTTGCAGACATGTTTGTAAAATAGGCTTCTCCAACAGAAAGGAAATGTAAAAAACCCCGTCTTTTAGCGAACCGAGAAAAAACCCGTCTTTTAGCGAACAGAGTAAAATGGTTGTAGAGGTGATCGTTTTAACAAAGGATAGCTAGCTAAACAGAGCTAATACTGACAAAATAGCTGACTAGGAGAGAAGAAAAAACCCGCCAGAATGAAAAAGAGATCGAGCTGAACAAAACCTCGCATTTTAACCCTAAACAAAACACACCCCCTCCATAACCCTTTAAGCCACAACCCTAACCCTGACCCTAACTCCATATTATTGGTTTAACCCTTTTCTTTTTACATGGACACGCCCAGGTGGCATCTTATTGGTCTAACCCACGTAGCCCCGCCCCAAGCACCATTTTTGGGCCGTAGCCCCGCCTCTAGCACCACTATATACTACTAACATGTCCCATAGAAGATGGGGTACTCCTGGTAGCACTTTTGATAACAGAGTGTATATGTGTGGTAGACTGATGCACCCAGAGGCGTAGCTACCAGACGAGTTCAAAGCACGCCATCAGATTGGAGCGGGGGGGGTTTGAGTCCTTCTTTCCTGGTGGACAACAGTAAACTACATTTGAATTGTGTTACAACAGCGTTTTGCCAAATTACACACGTGATGCAGAGAGGGGGGGGGGGGGGGGCGTGGCTGAGCCAGCTGAGACCGACCTGTCTGATGGCTTGGAAGAATTAACATAAAATGACAATGTTTAATGTTGATATAAATGATGACCCTGTAGCCAGTTGGATGCATGGAATATTTGAAAGGTTGAAAGACATGATTCCATAGCTGCATCTGCTAGCAGCCTCGTCTGCTGTGGCTGGTGTGTTTAAACCTCTAACTAATGAACTAATAACTAAGGCCTCATCAAAAGAGGGTGTTCCACCACCCTATCAGATGTTAGTCATTCATGTTAGCCCCTTTCTACCTGTTTTCACCCAGTACCCCCCCCCCCCCAGTATTCCTTTCTTTGTTTCACAGGTAGCTTGCGCGGGGCTGTAGATCAGCTCATAGTCAATACAGCCTTAAGCCAGACATAGGTTTGAAGTATGATTTTAGTATTATGATTTTAATAAATAAAGGTTTCTATAATTGCTGTTACACAATGTTTAGACATTTCCACATAAATAATTGTAACCATCAAGCATAGTCATAGAGGCGATGTAACATTGTAGCTTACATTAGTGGCTAAAATCTACATATAGGACCCACGCACACCGCTCTGTCATAATATCTACCATCATGTTAAATGTTTGATTGTTTATTACTGATTGCTTAATTACCATTAAGGCGTACTTAGGCCTCAAAAGAGTTATTATTTTTGTTCTACCCATTTGTATTGTTATGTTCTACAGCGTTTGTTGTAGAAAAAGAGGGTGTAAGAATGATTTGGTATTAAGAATAATGTCCTGTAGCTGGGATCGCCTCACTGTCTCTTTCTCTCTGGCTGGTGTGAGATAAGACGTGTTCAGATTTACTGGAGCAAAAGGGCTCCTGATAAACACTTGATAAACATTTGGAAAAGAATGCACCTAATGTTCAGAGACCATGAGAGAAGAAGAGAATGCAAGCGATCCCAAGGCTAGCGCGCAACTTCGCTATCTCCTCGGAGACAGAAAGTCTGAGGGAGATCTAAACGAGTGGCGATCCAGACACAAGGACGGAAGGAGGCACCGAAGACGAATACAACGATAGGGAAAGGCGAGGTCCGGGGTCAGACCTGGAGAGGTCCGGGGTCAGACCTGGAGAGGTCCGGGGTCAGACCTGGAGAGGTCCGGGGTCAGACCTGGAGAGGTCCGGGGTCAGACCTGGAGAGGTCCGGGGTCAGACCTGGAGAAGTCCGGGGTCAGACCTGGAGAGGTCCGGGGTCAGACCTGGAGTCGTATGGAAACAGACGAACAATATTCCATGTTTAGATCATGAAAGTTTCAAGATAACGAGAATCACATGTCACCAATTAGTGTGGAGCATCAACCAATCAGACGACAGTATCTATGGATGTAATATTTCATCATCATTCTTTACTGTAATGTACTACTGTTTACCAGACACTGTTTCTATAGTACCATGTACTACCTTTACTGTAATGTACTACTGTTTATCAGACACTGTTACTATAGTACCATGTACTACCTTTACTGTAATGTACTACTGTTTATCAGACACTGTTTCTATAGTACCATGTACTACCTTTACTGTAATGTACTACTGTTTATCAGACACTGTTACTATGGTCCCATGTACTACCTTTACTGTAATGTACTACTGTTTATCAGACACTGTTACTATAGTACCATGTACTACCTTTACTGTAATGTACTACTGTTTATCAGACACTGTTTCTATAGTACCATGTACTACCTTTACTGTAATGTACTACTGTTTATCAGACACTGTTACTATAGTACCATGTACTACCTTTACTGTAATGTACTACTGTTTATCAGACACTGTTACTATGGTCCCATGTACTACCTTTACTGTAATGTACTACTGTTTATCAGACACTGTTTCTATAGTACCATGTACTACCTTTACTGTAATGTACTACTGTTTATCAGACACTGTTTCTATAGTACCATGTACTACCTTTACTGTAATGTACTACTGTTTATCAGACACTGTTTCTATAGTACCATGTACTACCTTTACTGTAATGTACTACTGTTTATCAGACACTGTTTCTATGGTCCCATGTACTACGTTTGAGACTATTTACAGTATTGACAGTACTGCACTGTATGCATGCAGGTCCTTGGAATTGCTTGTCCAATTCTGCCAACTTGTTACTGATGATTGAGATATTTATATATATACTGTATATATACATATACATATACATATATACTCGTACCACATTGTTCGCCATGCCTGAAGGTTTTTTCCAAGATGTTTGGCTAATTGCGATGTAGATGAGAACCTGCGGCCAAATCTACAAAAGAGTGGATGAATATGTTGTTTACATCTAGTACCATAATGAAACATGTATCACCTATTTTGTACTACAATATTTAATGATTGTACAAACGATGACCCAGTGAAACTATGAGTAGCTTGTGTGTCTGTGATCTAAAGAAACGTTTCAATGGTATTTCACAATAAATTAGTTTTTTGAACCAATGATTTATTTAAAGATATGAATGCACAATACAATGTTTTGAACATTAGACAGTCTGTGTTTCAAGTGATGATCGTTTTGAGTTTTGTGTCTAGAGTTTTGAAAAATGACCACACTGACTCCAAAACTCTGTGTGTGTGTTTGTGTGTGTGTGTGTGTGTGTGTGTGTGTATATGTGTGTGTGTGTGCGTGTGTCTGTCCACCTGTGTGTGTGTATGTGTGTGTGTGTGTGTTTGTGTGTGTGTGTGTGTGTGTGTGTGTGTATGTGTGTGTATGTGTGTGTGTGTGTCTGTGTGTGTGTTTGTGTGTGTGTGTGTGTGTGTGTGTGTGTGTGTGTGTGTGTGTATGTGTGTGTGTGTATATGTGTGTGTGCGTGTGTCTGTGTGTGTGTGTATATGTGTGTGTGCGTGTGTCTGTCCACCTGTGTGTGTGTGTGTGTGTATGTGTGTGTGTGTGTGTGTGTGTATGTGTGTGTGTGTGTGTGTGTGTGTGTGTGTGTGTGTGTGTGTGTGTGTGTGTGTGTGTGTGTGTGTGTTTTCTAATGAAGTGTTTGTATCAGTTCCGTGGAAACCTGCAAAGAATGGCAATTCTTGGCAGGAGTTTAAGGAAGAAGTTTTTATTCTAACAATACAGCTTAACTTGAACACACACACACACACACACACACACACACACACACACACACACACACACACACACACACACACACACACACACAGGGCGGGCCAGTGTGATGTATAACTGATAAGAATGCAGCAGAATGCAGCAGGTGATGAAAGTGAAACTAAAGAGGCTCATAAACAGACAACACACTTGTTGTGTACTGAAACCTCAGCATTGAAGTTGACTTAATATCTTATTTAATAATTCATAAACTACGTATTATTTTCAAGTTTAGATTGTGTTGTGGATTTAATTCTAAGAAAGAAAGAAAGTGTATTCTGTACTACTCCCTAAAGGATGCTGAAGCCAGCATTCACTGTGAGACAATAAAAACCAGATAATCCTGAAGCCAGCGTCCAGTTCTTCTGTCTCTCAGCTCTACACCTTCAGGGCTTCAGGGCTCCTGCAGTTTGGACTCTCTGGAGTTGTGTCTGTGTCTCCAGCTGCTGTGAAACTCTGCATTCATCAGAGAGCTGACTGACAGAGCTCTGGGAACGCTGCCAGCTGCTTCTGACTGGCACAACTAGCCTCTGCTCTGACGTCATGCTCACATTTCTAGGTCTGGATTTAAAGGTGGGAGGAAGTGATGAAGACAGACAGCAGCAGCGTCTGTCAGTGTCTGCAGACGGAGGACGACGTCTCTCTGACCTCATCTGGACGGGACTTTAACAGGTGAGCAGCCTGACAGGTAACATTACTCACCTTTGATGAAGAAACTCTGCTGTCACTCCTTATATTTGGGGGATTCCTAATATACGTCAACGCTGGTGTTTACTGTTTGTAGATCAGAATATTCACTAATTCATTTAATAATATAAATATACTAATTACTAATTATTATTTACTTAATTATTACTATATGTGACTTTTTGGCCAAAATGAGCCTTTACATGTTCAGTGAAGTCAGATTGAATCAACAGGAAACAAGTTAGATTTGAATCCTTCACTTCTGAGGAATGAGGAAGAGTCTTTCTGCTCCGACAGCCTGAAGACTTTTTACTCTCTGACTGGAACTTGATCAGCTGGTTACTCTCTGGCAGCACTAAACTACACGCCCACAGCTGTTTGTAGTCTTTACCTGGAGACAAAGGTAGGAGACTCCATGTTGGGGAGGCGGGGCCTGTGTTGTACTCCTCAGAGTGGTGTTTTTGATTGGCAGGTGTGTGTCACGATCTTCATTGTATCCAAAGTGTGAATGTGTGTTGGTTTGGATTGGTGGCAGGCCCGGATTGGCTAATCGGGAGCACCGGGAAAATTCCCGTTGGGCCGGTCTGTTTCTTTGGCCGCGAGGGCCGTTGTTGTCATGGCACTGGGTTGAAGTATGGATGCTGTCCCTATGGCTGCCTGCACTCACAGCAGCCCCACTCTTTTTATTCATGATTTTATCGCAGTCCCAATCTTTTTTATTTAATATTTTCTCGCAGAGTGCAGCCTGCAGGTTAATGATGACGTGATTATCTTTTGACTCCCTGCTTTTCTTACTTAGTATCTTACTTGTTTCCAGTTCAAATATCTAAATATTCTTAATTCAAGATACATTTAGGCTACTAGACAAGTGAAATTATGTCGTTTTCTGAAAAAAAACTAAAAATTAAGTGATTTAGTTTTTTTCTTGTTGCTTAAAACAAGCTGAATGTAAAACCATTATTTTTGACAGATAATGTAGCTTGTTTTAAGCAAAAATCACTTAATTTTGAGGTGTTTTTTCATACTTGTTTAGTAAATTGCATCTTGATGTAAGATTTTCTTTTAGATATTTGGACTGGAAACGAGACAAAAATACTAAGTAAGAAAAGCATTTTTTTTGCAGTGATCACATTAGTTACAATATAACAACTTTCTATGCCCAAGTGTTACTAGTGACCCATTATGTTTTTAATCAAACAATAGTGAATATACAAAGCTCACGATTGAAAGGGAATAGGATAAAAGTAATATGAATGAAGCCTTTAGTCGTGAACTAAAGTGGGCCGGTCTAAGGCATGAAACTCCAGGGCTGAAAATGAGTCCCAATCCGGCCCTGATTGGTGGACAGCAGAGCAGTCTTTTAATCCTCAACTACAGACTGAGTGAAAACACAAAACTGTTTTTTTACTTTTATGAAAATGTCTTAACATGATTTCAACATGTTATTAGCAAATATAAATCAGCCTATTAGTGAAGAGAAACATTAGAGTTAGAATACGTGGCCCATAGGTAAGGTAGCCTTCCAGAAATAGTTGTTTTCCTTGCCCCGCCTGTCTTTCAGTTAAGGGCTCTGTGGCCTAAAACCATTGAAGAGCCCTGATTTAATCTGATGTAACATGAATCCTGGTTGGTCAGCCTTGGAGAAACATGGCAGTGAGAATTAATTCTTTCCTCTCTGTTGAGCTCAGTCTGAAGCTGACAGGAAACAATAGTTGAGACTATGTGTCCGTCCGCCTGTGTGTGTGTGTGTGTGTATGTGTGTGTGCGTGTGTGTCTGTGTGTGTATGTGTGTGTGCATGTGTGTGTGTTTGTGTGTGTGTGTGTGTGTGTGTGTGTGTGTGTGTGTGTGTGTGTGTGTGTATGTGTGTGTGTGTGTGTGTGTGTGTGTGTGTGTGTGTGTGTGTGTGTGTGTGTGTGTTTTCTAATGAAGTGTTTGTATCAGTTCCGTGGAAACCTGCAAAAGAATGTTCTTGGCAGGAGTTTAAGGAAGAAGTTTGTATTCTAACAATACAGCTTAACTTGAACACACACACACACACACACACACACACACAAACACACACACACGCACACACACATACACACACACACACACACACACGCACACACACACACACACAGACACACACACACACACACACACAAACACACACACACACACACACACACACACACACACACACACACACACACACACACACCCAGCAGGGCGGGTCAGTGTGATGTATAATTGATAAGAATGCAGCAGGTGATGAAAGTGAAACTAAAGAAGCTCAAACAGACAACACACAACTGAAACATCAGCATTGAAGTTGACTTAATATTGTATTTAGTACAGTTTTTTACAATCACTTTTCTACTAATTTCAGAACCTTGACGTCATTTTTCAAAACTCTAGACACAAAACTCAAAACGATCATCACTTGTAACACAGACTGTCCAATGTAAAGAACATTGCATTGTGCATTCATATCTTTAAATAAATCTTGTACTTGCACAATCATTGGTTCAAAAAACAAATGTATTGTGAAATACCATTGAAACGTTACTTTAGATCACAGACACACAAGCTACCCATAGTTTCACTGGCTCATCGTTCGTACAATCATTAAATATTGTAGTACAAAATAGGTGATACATGTTTCATTATGGTACTAGATGTAAACAACATATTCATCCACTCTTTTGTAGATTTGGCCGCAGGTTCTCATCTACATCGCAATTAGCCAAACATCTTGGAAAAAACCTTCAGGCATGGCGAACAATGTGGTACGAGTATATATGTATATGTATATGTATATATACAGTATATATATAAATATCTCAATCATCAGTAACAAGTTGGCAGAATTGGACAAGCAATTCCAAGGACCTGCATGCATACAGTGCAGTACTGTCAATACTGTAAATAGTCTCAAACGTAGTACATGGGACCATAGAAACAGTGTCTGATAAACAGTAGTACATTACAGTAAAGGTAGTACATGGTACTATAGAAACAGTGTCTGATAAACAGTAGTACATTACAGTAAAGGTAGTACATGGTACTATAGAAACAGTGTCTGATAAACAGTAGTACATTACAGTAAAGGTAGTACATGGTACTATAGAAACAGTGTCTGATAAACAGTAGTACATTACAGTAAAGGTAGTACATGGGACCATAGTAACAGTGTCTGATAAACAGTAGTACATTACAGTAAAGGTAGTACATGGTACTATAGTAACAGTGTCTGATAAACAGTAGTACATTACAGTAAAGGTAGTACATGGTACTATAGAAACAGTGTCTGATAAACAGTAGTACATTACAGTAAAGGTAGTACATGGTACTATAGTAACAGTGTCTGATAAACAGTAGTACATTACAGTAAAGGTAGTACATGGGACCATAGTAACAGTGTCTGATAAACAGTAGTACATTACAGTAAAGGTAGTACATGGTACCATAGTAACAGTGTCTGGTAAACAGTAGTACATTACAGTAAAGAATGATGATGAAATATTACCTCCATAGATACTGTCGTCTGATTGGTTCATGCTCCACACTAATTGGTGACAAGGAATCTCGTTATCTTGAAACTTTCATGATCTAAACATGGAATATTGTTTGTCTGTTTCCATACAACTATGTATTAAGAGTACTGCAACAGTTACTTATCATTTTGAGTAGTTGTATTGATTGATAGTTAGATCATTGTAATGAATTGAATAGACAATCATCTGAAATGTAATGTGTGAATTGCTTTTTGAAGTAGTAGTACTTTGATGTTAAGTTGTGTCATATTGAACAGCTGATCTTTGTTAAATGAACAAATGATCTTTGGTTTATGTGTATTCTATCCAAGCAATTGGAAAAAGTGTTAGAGTTTTGAAAAATGTGTATTTTGATCATTGGTTGTGAGTTTTGTGTCTAGAGTTTTGAAAAATGACGTCAAGGTTCTGAAATTAGTAGCAAAGTGATTGTAAAAAACTGTAATTCATAAACTACGTATTATTTTCAATAAGTGCTGGGCAACGATTAAAAGTTCTAATTGCGATTAATCGCATGATTTCCCTGATTAATTGTGATTAATCACATTGTTATACGCAAAATCCAATAATGAATTCAAAAGTAGTGTATAGCGCAATTTTAATTTAAATGTTCTGCCATATGAAGTATGCCATATGTAGCCGGTCTATGTTCAGTACCAAATGTCCCTGTTAGAGTGAGGGGAAGCACAAAAAAAGTTCACTGCTGGGATTTACTGTGTCCTCTCCTTATCCTCGTGTATTACTACACCAACTTGTAATTATAAAACAGTACAGAGTATTACTGAGAACACTTTCAGAGATAAAGTGACTACTTGCTGTACCTGAACTTTGGGATTAGATATTCTGTAGGCCTATACAGAACTGCACTGAGAGTGTTAGTATATACTTTAACTATATATATATATATATATATATATATATATATATATATATATATATATATATATATATATATATGTATATATAAAACACCAGTGCGTTAAACAATGCGTTTAATGTTTCAAATGAACCTAACAGAAACTATTAAACACGACAACACTAAGGAACGATAATGTTCCCAATCATGATGCTCACCTACAACCCCAAATCAGAAAAAGTTGGGACAGTATGGAAAACACAAATAAAAAAAGAAAGTAGTGATTTCTAAATGTACTTTGACTTGTATTTCATTGCAGACAATACAACAGCACATCATTTAATGTGTTCCTCATGATTTTTATTGTTTTTCTTTTCAAAAAAACTAAATTCCTATTTTGGTTCTTGCAACACATTTCAAAAAAAGTTGGACCAGTAAAGCATTTACCACTTTGTAATGTCGCCATTCCTTTTCACAACACTTAAAAGACGTTTAGGGACTGAAGACACCAAGTGATGAAGTGTTTCAGGTGGAATAAAAACAAGTCTTAAAGGGATACTTCACCGATTTAGCATTCAGCTTTGTATCAGTAGAAACCCGGTAGTATTTCTGAATGGCCGTGCTTCCCTCCCTCATGTCCCCCTGAGAGGGGAGATCTCTGCGTTGGGGGGGTCTGGAAATCATTCCTCCAATGACGCAAAATCACGATTTTTACGTCATTGGAGGAATGTTTGGCCAGAGGCAAAGAACTACAAACAGTAGCAGGAGCTACTTCCGCATGTTTTCAACCTGCCCATCAACAGAAAGCGAGCCGATCTCAGCCGGAAAAAAACGAAATGTCAGCCATCTTGAATCCTCGCTAAGCAGGGCTCTCTCTTCTCAGCAGCACTTTGTCTGCAATGAAATACAAGTCAAAGTACATTTAGAAATCACTACTTTCTTTTTTCATTTGTGTTTTCCATACTGTCCCAACTTTTTCTGATTTGGGGTTGTATATATATATATATATATATACACATATATACAGACCAACCTGTCTGATCAGGGGAAAACCAGCACACCTGGGTCACATGTTAGACGCCTCCTACACAGTCTCAGTTGTCTCAAACGCCTCTTGATGAAACAGATAGGCCTCCATTTTAATCACCACAGCTGTCATACAGCGGCCGTGTTGGGACTCAACCTGCAGATGACTTTCTGGAGCCTCAGCAGTGAGACACAAATACGTACAAAACATCTGAGAGAAAAGACTTTCAGACTATTTGTTGTCTTTTATTGACAGAATACAGTTGAGATCAGGGACGTGCTCAGACAGGAAAAAGGAGGAACTGGAGTTAGTCCTATACCTCTATACATGAAATAATAACTAATTCACAACACTATGCACAACTTCTGATAAAAAATCCCAAACAAGAAGCAATGAAGCGCAGCAGGTCCTCTGTGTTTCTCTGGTTGTTTTCTTACACATCTCAAAATCATGTGACCATAACACACATATTCTTTAAATCATGTCAACATAACATTTCAGTTAGAGCACAACTGGAGTAACGTGCAAAACTCTGACTCCAGTCTGCACAGCAGCAGTTCATGTGGACCAAACTCTAGCTTGTTCTTCATCGCTTGAACACAGTTTTCAAAACTCTAACACTCATCCCACGACTTTAACCACGACCTGCACAACACTGTGGATTTACAGCACTTTGTTCAGATGCTAACACACTGCTGTCAACACTGTTGTTGTCATTGTTGAGGGCAAAAATCCTTGATTATGCGGCACGTTTTCTTAAAAAATGCGATGGAATATGCGGATATTCATGCAACTTTATACGATGAAATTGCGGGAACTTGCAAAAACTGCAGTTTGATGAAAAAGAGAAAAAAAAGTGATTCCCCAACACTGTGTTCTTACTAGGCGTAATGATGTCACTTCATAACGTTCCCATGGCAACAGGGGAAATGGCTGCTCTTGTGTGAAGTAATCGCAACATTTTTCAACTTTCTGCTGAGATATATGTGACTTTTTTTGCAAGGAAAATGCGGGGATTATGAAATCATGCAAGCCCCGCAGATTTTGTGTGGACATTGGCAATTTATGCGGCGAAAGTGCGGCGTATTTGAAAAAATGCGCCCCCCCATAAGTATGCAGACTTTGGCTGATTACGCTTTGAATTCTCGAAATCTCTCGATCGTATAATAACGTTTTTCTGGAGGGACTGAATGAAACAATTATACAACTGTACCGTTTGAGAGAAACAGGTAAAAGAGACCAACATGTCCAGGTCAGATGTCTGAGGTTACATACACAGCTATAGAATAAAATGTGAAAAACTCTACATCTTTACTATAGTAAAACTGTTCTTACTGTTTTTCAGAAAGTAATGGAGATGAAAACAATGGAAACTCCACATTCATCTGTATTTAGAGATGATGAAGACATCCAGTGTGATGAAGAAAAGATGCCACTTGATGCTGGAGAGAGGTAGGATTAGTCTCACTGTTCTCTGTTACTGTTATGTACCTTTACTGTTTCTCCAGTAACTCCATGAAGTACTAGAGACAACATACTATATTGAAGCTGCTGATTCTCATTCCTTCTTGTTTAATTTACGTAACATTGGTATATTATAAAATCTATATCTTTTCTTTAAAGAAACTATTGAGTAGTGAAGTGAAGACACTGAAATTGTTCAGACTGTGTGTGTGTGTGTGTGTGTGTGTGTGTGTGTGTGTGTGTGTGTGTGTGTGTGTGTGTGTGTGTGTGTGTGTGTGTGTGTCTCCGTGTGTTCTGAGTGACCGTGTGTGTTATCTCAGTGAGTCTGTTCTGAGACGTGTGTTCAGAGTTGTGTTGCTGTGAATGAGTTTTCCAGGTGATGTGAACTGATCAGGTGAGTGTTGGTAGAGCAGACTAGAGGAGATCATAGTTTTACACATGTGGCTTCAGTTGTGACCAGTTTAGCAATCGAAAATGGATCACCAGCGTTCACCGTTTCTCACCTGTCTCAAATGAAATGAATCAAGTCATGTGGAAAATGGATCAGTCAGAGCAACACTGTTTCAAATAAAATGTCAATCAAGTTCATCAAATCATGTATTACTCCATGGTTGAATTCAGATGAATTTCCATGATTCCATTTCATCAGCTGATGTTTGTTCCTTCCACCCTCACAGATCTGTAGATGAGTCTAAAATACATTCATACATTTGTTCTGGTGGTTAAAATAATATTTCTTCTTGCCTTGACCCATTTATCAGTAAGTGTTACCGTGAGAACATGAACCTAATGTAGGGGTTTCCCCCCCAACCCTGCAGGGGCTCCACAGGAGGATGTTGATCCAGTAAACCAGGTTAACACATCAGCTGGGACGTCAAATCACGACATATTCATAATATCTAATGTTACATTCTCCCATGTCTTTATACTTGTCTTCATGTTGCTTAAAGACGATTGTTTTTATATTTGCCAACAAATAGATGTTGATGCTTTGGCAACGTTGTTATCAAAACTTAAATACTAATAAAGCTTCTTTAAATTTCAATTAGAAAATTGAAAGAGGGAGAGAGACAGAAAGAGAGACAGAAAGAGAGAGAAAAAAAAGAGACAGAGAAAGAGATGCAGCTCCCATAATAAAAACCCTCTCAGTAAAAGGTACATTAAAAAGATTAAAAACAATGTTAAAAGAGAGAAGAACTCTGAGAGTCTCTTACACCCAGTAATAACATGGTAAACACTCTCACCAAGGTTACAAAAAGACACTTGCTAAGAACAGTTGGGTTAAGTAAACAACATGAATTAAAGTTATTTAATGTAAGAAAGAGCAGTATATGACAGTATACGATAAACCAATATGCATAGTTTGTTCAGAAGTGGGTGTAGTAAAGGACTAAAACACCACAATATGATACCCATGCAGAAAAATGATAATAACCGTGGTATTAATAAAAACTACAGAATACTAAGAGCTGAACTGTTGCTTCATTTCCACCACCATGGAAACAGTGGGCCGGTCTTGGGCCTGAAACTCCCGGGCTGAAAAGTGACCCCACTCCTTCCAGTTCTCAGCTGCAAATGACTGGAATGAGCTACAAAAACCCTGAAACTCAAAACCCTCATCCCACTAACTACCTTTAAAGTACGTCTGTCTGAGCTGCTGTCTGATCACTGTACGGGCTACCTGTTCTCCAGCAGTCATGCACTGTTTTACACACCCTTATTCCAGTATCCCTGTCATGCCCCATTGCATACAGATATGATAGCATTGCTGGTGAAGAGGTGAAGAGGTGCAACTACAGATTCACCTCTTCACCTGAGGGCTATTTCACAAAACCAAGTTAAGGGTTTAAGCCGGGATTTCCCAGTTATCCTGGCTCAATTTAGCCTTGACTCGGTTTCACAAAAGCAGAGGCACCTAAGTTACCATGGAGATTTATTCTGTACAGCTAGCCTGCTCCTGACCAGGCTAACAGCCAGGCTAACAGCTAGCCTGCTCCTGACCAGGCTAACAGCCAGGCTAACAGCTAGCCTGCTCCTGACCAGGCTAACAGCTAGCCTGCTCCTGACCAGGCTAACAGCCAGGCTAACAGCTAGCCTGCTCCTGACCAGGCTAACAGCCAGGCTAACAGCTAGCCTGCTCCTGACCAGGCTAACAGCTAGCCTGCTGCTGACCAGGCTAACAGCCAGGCTAACAGCTAGCCTGCTCCTGACCAGGCTAACAGCCAGGATTTATTAATCCTGCTGCCTTTTCTGTTCACTCAGCAGTGGTTGTACCTTATTATTATCAGCCTGAATTAAAATACAACAGGTGCATATTGCTGTTCATTTTATTATTTAAAGTTGTGACCATTATTCTTTTTATAATTATTCATGTGACAGTCGTTGTTACTGTTACATTGCTGTATGGAGACTGCTGTTTATATTGTTGTTAGAAGTTTGATGAATATATTACAGCAGTTATTATAGATTAGATAATTAGAAAAGGCTGATAAAGTTGCCAAATGTGTTTTAAATAAAGTCAGTTACTAAGGGCAACATATAAAGTGCTGAACATGTGTGTTTCTATAGTGGACCAATGCACCTTTAATTATTTTAGTTGATTCATTTTTTTTTGTATTCTTTAACAATAAAGGATTCAATAAAATGTCATTCTTAGCACACCGTTTGTGTTGTCCAGTAAACTGGGACTATAATTTGGGAGAATTGTGCAATTATAAAAACCTATCCTGATTGTACAATCCTCCTTAATTATAGTCTGAGTTCACTGGACCAATATAGTGGTGTAGGCTACTGTACATTCATGTAACAACAGGGCGAGGACACCCCAATGGTTTACAGTGTGCATTATATTTATCACTTAATTATCTTTATAGTTTCTAGATTTTAGAGTCCAATTTCTTCAGTGTCTTTCTTTTCTATCTCCATATATATGAGGGAGCAAAACATATAATATGTAAAGAAGGAAACTCGGCCTCTATAAAAAAATAAAAAAGTAAACCTAGAAAATATTGTGTCAGATAACAGCTGACCGACTGAATGATAGTCTAAAAATATACATTTACGAACTAACTGCTCTTAACTGAAACCATTCAATGAGTTACTTGTCATTTGCAAAAACGAACTGTTGTACACTTTGCATTAAAAGCAAGCAGTGGAAGTTATTATGACTTATGAATTTTATATTGTAGCCCATGAGAGAGAGAGAGAGAAACAGAGTGAGAGAGATATTTACGCATCATATTCTAGTGTTGTAGAAAATGAATCTTCATGGTAAATTTCCTGAGTTACATTATCTTCTGCTTACTTTTAAGACAAAGAGTTAATTTGTGTAAATGATGAGTAGCCTAATCCTTGAATGTATGATTATGACCGTTTCAGTTCAGAGCAGTGGTCAGTTAATGAATATATTTAGGCTGCTTAGCATTCAGTCGGTCCGCGATCGTCTGCCTCTATTTCTCTCGCTGTTTCTTTACAGCGCCCGTGTTTCTTTCTTTTTTTTATATTTTACAAATAATGTGTTTGACGTTATCATACTTCTACAATAAGCTGCTGCTCACTCTGTATAAAGTAAGAACAAAGCATATTCTCCATTGTAGCATCAGTAAATCTGTGATCGACCTTGCAGTCTGTTAAGGAAAGCCGTGAACGCGCATCTATCCGAATTACTTCAGCCCAGCTCGACCTAGTCGCTCCTCCTCGGCCTGACTCGACCTAGTCGCTCCTCCTCAGCCTGACTCGACCTAGTCGCTCCTCCTCAGCCTGACTCGACCTAGTCGCTCCTCCTCGGCCTGACTTGACCTAGTCGCTCAGCCTGGCTTGGCCATCGTGAAACGCACCGAGCCAGGCTGCACAGATTAGACTAGGTCAAGTCTCGCTTTATCGGTTATCCTGGATTTATAAATTCTACTTTTGTGAAACAGCCCCCTGCACTGCTCTCATGTCTGTTTACACTCTTTTAAACTATTCATCTGCACTGGCATGCTCAACTGTTATTCTTCTACCTTTGTTGTCATACAATTTGTACATTTGTACTTTTACTGATCAACATCACTGACTAGACCACAATTTGCACTAATTGTTTTTTTCTGGTCACTCTACTACATCTCAGTGGTGATATAGACTGTTTATCCATGTATATTGTGTTATTACCACATCACTTTCTTATATCCATCGACTTACTTACTGCTCACTTTGCGCCGGCTTGGTAATGCTACTTTATCTGTACTTTCTGTAGCCTAATGTATTCTGTCTGCTTGTATTGTTTGAATGTGAAACTGTATGTTGTCTTGCACGCTAATGCTTTTCTTGGCCAGGTCGTCGTTGTGAGAATCTGTTCTCAACGGCCTACCTGGTTAAATAAAGGTTAAATAAAAATAAAAACATCTGCTATGACCTTTGACCCCAGTACCTTTGAGCCGTGTGATGGCTCATCATGTCTGATATTTCTCTGCAGAGCGGGCGAGTCTTTAAGCGGAGCGACGGCTGCAGACATGTCCGTCTCCACCCAGCTGGGTCTGTTGCTGTGGAAGAACTTCACCTCCAGATGCCGACAGACGGTCAGTTCTTCTCTACTACATTATTAATTACAGCGTTACACTCATTCTTCACCCAAAAACATGGATTCAGACAGACTGTTCAAATAAAAATGTTTCTACTTAAATATTATATTTTTTCTCTAGTTCAGTCATTTGAGTCATTTTCATGTTAAAAACATCAAACTTGTGTGATGTCAGCTTGTTAAATGTGAATATTGCGTGCGTGCGTCTCTGGGTTACTAATATTTGTGATGCCACTTCCTGTCTCTCAGCCTCAGCTCCTGGTAGAGATCGTCTGGCCGCTTCTGATCTTCTTCATCCTCATCATCATTCGCCTCAACTACCCTCCGTACGACCAGCACGAATGTGAGTTTAAAAACTGTTCTGGGTTTTAGTAACAATGGATTTAACGGTTAACAGGAGCGTACTGTCTCTTTAAGTCTGCTCTCTGAGGGTTAACGGGAGCGTACTGTCTCTTTAAGTCTGCTCTCTGGGGGTTAACGGGAGCGTACTGTCTCTTTAAGTCTGCTCTCTGAGGGTTAACGAGCGCGTACTGTCTCTTTAAGTCTGCTCTCTGAGGGTTAATGGGAGCGTACTGTCTCTTTAAGTCTGCTCTATGAGGGTTAACGGGAGTGTACTGTCTCTTTAAGTCTGCTCTCTGAGGGTTAACGGGAGCGTACTGTCTCTTTAAGAACGTCAGCTGTTTGTAGCTGATTATCTTTGGGTATCAATGGTTATTGATGGTGGGTAGGTCTGAGTTTATGGCTGTTTATTAATGTATTGAAGGTCACAGAGCTGCGTTCAGGATCAATGAGGTCAGTCAGGACACAGTTACTGTACATAACTCGAAAACCTGAAGGGTTTAGTTAGCTTAGCTTAGCATAAAGAGTAGAAACAGGGCTGTAGAGCCATGATAAGAGAAATGTAATTTTAAGTCTTAAAAGTATATTAAAGAATACTTCAAGTAGGAGGCTTCGCATCACGTTACAGTCTGAGTTTACACTGTGATATGTTTATTATTATTATTTTATGATGATGAACTAAAGTACTTCTTCCATCTCTGATACACTGCAAAAAAGCTAAATCTTACCAAGTAGATTTGTCTAATTTATAGTCAAAATATCTAACAACACTTAACATAAGACCTCTCACCTAACGAGAGATGTTTCAGGGAGATACGGGGACTTGTTTTACACGATGCCTCTGAAACATCTGGTTTAACATGATACATCTTAAACATCTGGTTTTACACGATGCATCTTAAACATCTGATTTAACATGATACATCTTAAACATCTGGTTTTAAACAATGCATCTTTAACATCTGGTTTTACACAATACATCTTAAACATCTGGTTTTTACACAATACATCTTAAACATCTGGTTTTACATGATACATCTTCAACATCTGGTTTTACATGATGCATCATAAACATATGGTTTTACATGAAGCATCATAAACATCTGGTTTTACATGATACATCGTAAACATCTGGCTTTACATGATATATCTTAAACATCTGGTTTTACATGATGCATTGTAAACATCTGGTTTTCAGTCAAATCTCAGAGTGTGTATATGTATGTAAATAATCACTACTTTTAGCATGTATAGAGCCAGACTCCATGTAAATAATCACTACTTTTAGCATGTATAGAGCCAGACTCCATGTAAATAATCACTACTTTTAGCGTGTATAGAGCCAGACTCCATGTAAATAATCACTACTTTTAGCGTGTATAGAGCCAGACTCCATGTAAATAATCACTACTTTTAGCGTGTATAGAGCCAGACTCCATGTAAATAATCACTACTTTTAGTGTGTATAGATCCAGCATATCTCCACATGTAAATGGGTGAATTAAGGGTTTATTTCAACCAGACCAGAGTGGTGATTGTTGGAACAGTGGAAAGATGAACCAAGACGGCTTTTGATAGTTTTATTTAGTTTCTGTCCTTTGAATGAAATGTGTTTTAAGATGATAAAAGTCCTGATTATTTACATGGAGTCTGGTGGGTGGATTAGCTGTAGTTGTTTCCCAAGATATAACCTGTAAGGGAGTATGTTTTTGTCATGTTGTTGATTACTCTGTAATCTGTAAAGTGTCCTGATATAACGTCTGTTATGATTTTTGTCTGTCTGCAGGTCATTTTCCCAACAAGGCGATGCCGTCGGCCGGCACGTTGCCATGGCTACAGGGAATCCTCTGTAACGCCAACAACCCGTGCTTCAGGAGCCCGACGCCAGGCGAGTCTCCGGGCGTCATCGGGAACTTCAACGGCTCCATGTGAGACGCTTTTTAGACTTTTATTCTGAAACTCTGTGTGAGACTCATTTTCAATTCAATTCAATTTTAGTTATAGTATCAAATCATAACAAAAGTTATCTCAGGACACTTTACAGATAGAGTATGTCTAGACCACACTCTATAATTTACAAAGACTCAATAATTCCAGTAATTTCCCAAGAGCAACATTCTAGCATTTTAGACTTTTATTCTGAAAACTCCATGTGAGACTAATTTCAGAGACTTTTATTCTGAAACTCCATGTAAGACTCATTTCAGAGACTTTTTTTCTGAAAACTCCATGTGAGACTAATTTCAGAGACTTTTATTCTGAAACTCCATGTAAGACTCATTTCAGAGACTTTTATTCTGAAGCTCTGTGGGGTTTTTGTCTTTTTTTTCGAGGGTCTTGAAGAACATGTTTACAGAAGCCGAGAACGGCCATGGATTTTTTTTTAAATAACGACTTATTAATTTGTTATCTCGATATAACAAAGTTTTTAAAATCAAATCTCGAGAAAACAAACTTTGTTATATCAAGATAACGAATTAATAAGTCGTTATCACGAGTACATAAAAAATAAAAAAAATGGAAAATCCATGGCAGTTCTCGGCTAACGTACATGTTCATGTTTTGTCACTTTTGTCGATTTTTAAATACCAAACTTATGATTTCATGTGACACTTTTATTCTGAAAACTCCACGTGAGCCTCATTCTAGAGACTTTTATTTTGAAAACTCCATCACGTTTTCGGATTTTTTCCTCAATTTTTTTATCGTTTTTGAAGTATCAAACTTGACACTTTTTTCTGTGTATATGTATGACAAAAACCTTGAAAGAAGTGACAGAAAAACTCAATAAAAGAAACAAAATCCTAAATATATGTATAATAATATATTTAACTAAACTGTTCATTCTGTGGTTTTTCCCAGGATATCTCGAATGTTTTCGGACGCCAAGAAGATTCTTCTGTACATTCAGAACGATAAAAGCCTGGAAGGATTTAAGGAACTCGTTCAGGCTCTGAAGGCTCTGAAGGAGAGCCGATCAGGTACCAACCAGAACCAGAACCAGAACCAGAACACACAACGACTGAGATTACATAACATACCTGTGTGTGTGTGTGTGTGTGTGAGTGTGTGTGTGTGTGTGTGTGTGTGTGTGTATCTTCATCCGTTCTGTGGTTCATAAACAACCAAAGAGTCTAAAGATTTCTCTGAGAAACAGCTGAATCTTCCTGATTCACACATTCACATCTGGAGTCTAAATTATTCACTTCTTATCTGAAAAAGAGAGAAGAAGAAGTTGTTGAGGTTGTGTGAATCTCGTGTGCCGTCAGTGTGTTAAAGGTGAATATGTTCCAGTTTCTTCTCCTCGGGGAAACTGAATATATTAGAGTTAGTGTAACTTTCAGCAGGATTTAGTTCAATAAGTTTAGAGTCTAAGTGAAGCTTAGTGTAATTTCATGCAGGACGACTTTACAATTTATTCCTAATTGTCTCTTACTACCTAATCAAGTGCCGGAACACCCACTTTCTTTTAGCCAATCAAAAGAGGCCACCGTTTTCTCCGAGCCAATCACAGCTGGTCTTCCCTGTTTTAAACTGCCGTCTCTCTCTCCCTTCTGTCAGCTGTCATTCTATTCTAGATCGACGTCGATTTACATGCACTGCACGTCTGTTGTCATCATCCGATTTTTTATCCTCAAGGACGTCTGATTCTCCCTCTGCACTCGTTCCTCGCATCAGTTTTTTTTTTTTTTTTTTTTTGCCGCCTAGGCGGACAAACTTTTTTAAGAACGGTAGCATCCTGGCAGCTGTTTCTTCCAGCATATTACCGACTCTGTTTCTGCAATCCCCGTGGACGCTTCCTGGTCGTCAACTGATAATCTTCGCCACCTACATTGCCGCCCCAGCCCGGCTCCCGGCGGCGCTGACCGCGCATTCATCCGGTTCATCTCGGCAGGGAATCAGAGTTTCGACTCAGCCAGAACTTCCAGCCCTCATAAGTTAAGTCGTCTTTTCTGGTTGTGCTTGTGCACTATGCTGCCTCTCCGCGGTTCGCCGTTCGCGGAGCGCTACATGACTCTGGCTTCGGCCGCGCTACTCCGTGTCTGCGGCTTTACTGCAGTCTATATATTGTTCGATTGCCAACATGTTCTACTTGTTTTAGCAGGCACTTATATCTCGGACGCAGTAGGCAAGCCACTTGTTCTTGTGAGTTTCTGCTCATTTTTGTCCGTTTTCAAACACCGTCTATGGTTTCATATAGGAAGTGGCCTGTTGCGTGGATGTAACGTCATTAGCGTTTCCCAAACTGGTAGGGCTATCGGCTAGCTAGTTAGTTGCCAACATCAGGGTGCTAGCTATATGCCTACACAACGTTGCTACAGGCATAGTGATTTCATTGCCTTGGCTCTCTCTTATGATACACCCGAGGGCTGTATGCCGTAATGCTTGTAACGTGGATGAAGTATGAAGCCATGGATGAGCTTTGTTCACTAAACTGCAGGCTAACTGCTAGCGCTAGCTAGTAGCTAGCTAGCTAGTATCACGACGTAATTATTAAATCTCCTTGGTTGTCTATCTTAAGACATCCATGGTTTATTTAGCTAAGCATATAACGAAACCACAACGAAAACACATGTTTAATGTCAGTGGATGTTTTAGACAATGAAAACGGCGAGTTCGTGAGTTGGCCACTTGTAAGAGTCACGCTCATGAACGAGCATGTTGTTACCAGTTGCAGACAACGCAAACAAATTGTTGCTAGTGGGCGTGTCCGTCGTGACGTCATGGGCCAAGAATGCGGAAAATCCGAGCTCCATGTTGTCTTAATGTGCTTTGAGCACTCTCGTTGGAACGTACGGGGCTTCCCGCCGAACGCTGTATCCAGTTCTCTTAATACATCCATGGTTCAATCTTTGTTTGGGGGCTGTCATATTGTCCACCGCGCCGTTTACGATTCTGCTCTACTCTATGGCGTTTAGTGCTGTTGGTCTGTTTCTAACTGTTTATCCAGTCCGCCGTAATCTTTAATTTGGCCGTATTCTCGTATCTTATCTGCTGACTAATTACAATCGTTTGCGGAGCTTTTTGATAAGAAAAAATAAACCAGCATGACTATTATGCACATGTCTGACGCAATCTTTATGTTCACGTCTTTATTTTGCATCAGGTCTAAATAGTACCTCGCGTGAAATCAATATCATCCTTATATACATTTATATTATCATGGTGAGTCCTTAGAGTTAACATTGCTCATATTTTATGCTGAAAAAGTTTCATGGCGCATTCAATAGGGTTAACTTTGCTCGTATTTTATGTACTTTAAGTAGAAGTTATATTGCTTCTTATCATCGCTGTGGTATGGAAGTACGGGTTTTT